>OX608081.1:15113991-15301491 GCA_951509765.1 Sphenella marginata | reverse complement strand
ATGTTCCGGACTTTTTCGGTATCAATTTGGAACTTTATTGGAGCACCGAAGTCTAGTGCAGTGTTTTCGAAAAAGTAAAAGTCCTCTCCCAGATGTGAACTCCAGTTATCAACTGCGGAACTTGTCCGACTGCAATTTTGTATGACCAGTGCCACCTGTTAGTCATCTTAACTAGGGCTGTGCTATTAATTGTTTAATCAAATTTTTGATGAATCATAATTTCGATCACTCAATTAATCGATTAATTATGATTTTTGATTAATCAAAAAGGGTGTTTACTCGATTAATCAAGATTTTGATTAATAAAAACGAAAATTAATTGATTAATCGCCTTTTTCTTTAATCATTTTATTCAAAAAATTATTAATCATATATTAAAGCGGCACAAATTTAGAAGTTCCTTGATACTTCAACCATTTTTTTGCGATCGGACATCACCTCAAAATTTTTAAAATAAGAAAATGAGTAAACTAATCAGTTTTTGATTAACCATTTTTCAAAATACCCGGGTAAGGCTCGTTATGATTACTTATAATTTTGATTAATCAAGTAATCGTTTAACTAAAAATTTGATTAATCAACTTACTCGAATAATCGAATAAAGACACAACCCTAATCTTAACCATTAAGTTGCACGCCATTACTTTTTGTGCATTTTAATCACCTCTTAGGACCTGCCTACCTTGGACATAAACTAACCCCCCTCTCTACAGCGCCTCTAAACTTCAGAACTTGCTTTTCGTTTTTTTTTATCTGCAGATTGCTTCCTTCAAGTCGGATCTGGCAATTGGCTGTTTAAGTAGTTCTGACTATCTCAGCTATCTCTTCAGTTATACCATTCCATATCATCAGAATCCGTACGTATTTATTGTGCGTAGTGGTTTACATTTTGGACCCATTGAACAATTGGCAAACGCCTTTTGCATTGAAGTTTGGCAATGCCTTGCTTGTTGTTGTATTTTTGGCATAATATTTATACGTTCAATCGGTAAATTCACAAATCGTACAATATGCCAACGAATAGTCGGTGAACCGAGGAACAGTAATTTTACAACATTAATTGTCGTTATGATGGGAAATCCAATAAATCCTTTGCCACGTCACAACTGTGCTCGTCTCTTGTTGATGTCATGGATAGTGGCAACTTTCTTTTTGCGCAATGCCTATCAAGCAAATATGTTCGACACATTGCGCATATCACGGCGCATACCAATACCACCCAGCCTACCAGGTCTCATCGATCAACAATATATTCTACTCTCAAACAAATATGTTGAATTTTATCCGAAAAATATGACTTTAATCGTATTAAATATATCGCAACGTTATCGTATGGTGCAGGAGAGTGAAACACCACACATGGCGACTTATTCATTATTAGCCACTTTGGCTTGGCATAATCGCCAAAATTGGGAAACTAGTCGTTTGACATATGTCACTGAACCGATTTATCAAATGCAAATATCGATGGCACTTAAAAAGCACTCCAAGTTACGTTCGATTTTCGATTATCGCCTCAAACAATTAATGACAGCTGGCATAACTGCACACATTGGCGAGAAACATGTAAAGAAACACTTTGAAACGTTGAATGCCAGATCACAACTTTTACCAGAAATTAGTAGTAATATGTTGAAGGGACTTTATATGTTGTATGCCATGTTGATGGGTATGGCGTTTGTGCTTTTCATACTGGAAATTTTGGCTGGTAAAATAAAGATGTTTAAACAAATCATGGATTGGATGCACCACTTCGAGTAGCGAGTAACGAGAAACGGGCGATAAAAGAATCGTAAACAAATATTAAACATATTTCAAATTTTATTATACTAAATTTTTTTTAGCTTTATGTATGTATGTGCTTGAAATAAAACTGCAAAAAGGTAGAACAAATTCCAAAAAACATATTAAGCTAGTGGGTTACAAAAAAAGTGAAAATAATAACAAATAAAAATATGAAATGTCCAAATATATTCTAGACAGCTGATGAGGGGACCTTGGACGTTGTTGCTTTCTCCTGCTGACAACTAGCGGGCAAGCAGTGTTGCCACGGTAGCCGAGTTCTCAACTATAAACAAAGTTTGAAGTCTCTAGCTCACTGGAAAGTGATTCATCCAACGCAAGATTGCTCCATGCTTTTTATGGAAATACCACAAAATTTCGCATGAAAATGCGCGAACAGACAACAAAGAGAACTAAATAAAGTTAGTAAAAAGAGCCAACTTAACTGAAATGTTGAACGAATACTCCTTTTGCTGATTGGTGATATTGTTGTTATGGCGAAATATGGTTGGCTTTTAAAGAAACAACAACAAGTAAGTAGCTAAAACAATAAAAATTATCAACACTGACAGTGATACCCAAACATCTTGTCAACCTCATTGTCAACTGCAATTTTATTATTTGTGACAACAATGGAAAAAGAACCAGAAAATATATTTAAATATCTGTTGATAATGAAAAAGGAAAAATTGATTTTTATTTATTATTTTTGCAACAGCAACGCCAACTCAAATGCATTTGCTACTGACTGACAGTTCGTCAGACAGTGACAACTATCTACACACACAGCTGTAGATTGTCGTGGTCTTTTATACTCAGATGGGGTCGTATAATTTGTAAACGTACGAAGCGTTCGAAATATATCACGTAGACATTATCACACTAAGGCATTATTAGCTAAAGAAAAAAATTAATAGAAAAGATATGCATTGAAAATAGGTAAAGTCGAATATTTACCACGCCCACTTTAGTCACCCTACACAGACTACTCGTAAAGCTCAGAGGGAAGTAATCATACAAATAATTGAGCCTCTTCGAACTTCTAGCTGAAACTCTAGTTCATCTAGAAATAACAGAACTGTAACTGTAATAAACTGTTCCCTTTTAGCTACGAACAATATTCGAATGAAGCAGAAATAAGGGAGATCTCTACGGCACTTTTTTTCCAAGACACACAATAAAGTATATTTCATCGCTTTCACTCGTAGTCTATTTTGACATTTTGTCGACTTTGCGGAAGTAAACCAATTTTGTGGGCTGTCAATTGAGAAGAAGCGCATGACTTAAATCGTTTTTAACCTCAAGTCAAATTCAGAACAACATGAAAGTTTTTCGTTGTCGACAGCAATGTGGTTAAGTAGCTGATATATTTATGTACATATGTAGCACATCAAATATGAAATATTTATATAAAGAACAGACTTTTATTGCACAGACATTGCATGTCCACCTACATAAATAGGTAAATGTGTAGGTTGCTGAATATGTTTGTATGTATGCTTATTTGTTTGTTTAAATGTCCATAAAAATAATTGCAAACGGAAAAGGATATGTTGGTTTACATTGAACTGCCTTGCAAGTTTGTGTAATAAATTATTTTTCTTACCCACATACTACCTACATAAATATATATATGGAAGTAAAAATCTCAAACTGAAACATTCGACAAAGACCAATTTAAGGAGAAATATTTGGATTTCAAATACAATTCGATCTAATAATGATTATACAGACTACTGCTTCGAAACTAATGAAAATTTAGTTACAACCGGACTAGTCCTTATTTCATGCTTTAGAGCCAGGAATCCTATTACGAGAGGGTCCAAATTTTGTTACTAAAATTTCGCGGTCATACATATTACCCACTGTTCCTGAAAATTAAGATTTGTAGCATTCCGAACGGCTGTGACCCGAAAACTCACCCCTGATTAATACATTATTTTGTTTTTTTAGGGCTGTGCCTCGATTAATCGAGTAAGTTGATTAATAAAATTTTCAGTTAATCGATTACTTGATTAATCAAAATTATAAGTAATCAAAACGAGCGTTACTCGAATATTTTCAAAAACTGATTAATTTACTCATTTTCTTGTGTGAAAGTTTGCTTTGAAATAGCTGAAAATAAAAAAAATTAAAAACCAAAAATGCTTCAAAATATTAAAAAATAAAAAAATTTAAGAAAATTTTGAGGTGTTGTCCGATGGCGAATGGGCAAAATGTCGAGGATGCAACAAATGGTTTAATTATCAAGAAACGTCTAAATTTGTGCCGTTTTAATATATGATTAATAATTTTTATTTAAAAACCGATTAATCAAAAAGGCGACTAATCAATTAATTTTATTTTTGATTAATCAATATCTTGATTAATCGAGTAAACACCCTTTTTGATTAATCAAAAATCATAATTAATCGATTAATTGAGTAATCGAAATTATGATTAATCAAAATTTTTATTAATCAATTAATCGCACAGCCCTAGTTTTTTTTTGTACTATGAATCCCTGTAAGGAAAGGACATGCCAACTAAAAGTACCAAGTTTAATTCTTAAGCAGAAATCTATCACATATCAGTTAATAAGCTGTAGATGAGGAGTTTAAATCCAAACTACAAACGCATGCTACAAAAAATGTATTTAAATATTCGTAGTGCGTTTGTAAATTGCCAACAATTAAAAAGTTTGCACACAACAAGTTCTAGTGCATTGCTTACTTATTGTTAGTCAGAGCTGTAAGTGGTTTAGGAAGTATGAAACTCACCAAACGCATTGCTCAAAACTGAAATAAAGTCACGTTTTACTCGTTAGTGCGCAAAAACTTCGCGGAGTTGCAACCAAATCAGGTTCGTATTTATTGTATGGCTAGTCGAAGTATGGCCCAAGGGCCAGCACAGTTATGTTACAATTTATTATTTGTCATAGAAAATTTGATGGACAGAATTGAAAACTTATCGACGTAGCAGTCCTTCTACATATTTCATATACATTTGAGCTCCCCCAAACACTGTTTTTAATTGCCAATGAGGTCGTAGCGCCCCGAAAATTCCAAATTCGGCCCCGAGTCCTAGTTGACTAATTTTTTCACACACTCGCGCAACTTTTGGCCAACTTTTGGCAACTGCTTAGGAGTTAAGCTGCAAATGTGAGACTGCTACTGCGAATATGGAACCTCTGCGTTTAGGATTCCAATCTCAAAATGTGAATTTTTTAGTTCTTCGCCGATTTGCGATAATCTCGACATAGTTATGCTCTTTTAGTTCAATTATTTTTGCGATGACAATTTAAAATTTTGAATTTTTTGTCTGATTACCGTGGAATAATATTATTTCAAAACCGGTTCATTGCTAAAGATTTATTTTACTTCCTTCCGTTTCTCAAATTATCATACATTTTTACTTTCTATGCTTCCCACCCACCCTATTTCTACATATAAAATTACAGCAGTTCGATGCATGTAGGTATTGCCAATAGCGAGCAAAGTTTATATATTACGTTTATAGAATTTTTGTATGTCTGTCTGTATGTTTGTACGCTCGTCACGGAAATACTGCTTAATGTTATTGAATGGAACTTCTACGATGGGGTTACTAAAGGTCCAACTTAACATTTAAGATATCACTTATTTCGATAGTTCGTCTAGTTTTGAAGATTTTTCGATTTTTACTTTCATTATAAACTTTGTTTTAATTATTTATGGAATATATATTTTTAAGTCGATTATTTTAGTTTTTATGACAAATAATTTAAAATTTTTTTCGTATCTTTCGTACAAAACGTCGATTTACTAACAAGAATGGATGATTTTCTGTAAAAATCGATATTTTAAAAATCAATTTATCTCGGTAAAAAAAAGATCGACTATTGGGTCACATATCTAGTTTCAATAAGTAACAAAACAAAGAAGAGAATGTATTCCGACCCCGAAAGTATCAAGAAGAAATCACGGGATTTTGGGCACTAAAAAACTTTCCTAAATAAATCACACATAACTTATCATGTGAAATATCAACTTATTTTTAGTAACATATGTCCAACCCCGAAAATATCGGGACCACAGAATTATCAAAACGTCCTGAGGAATTTCAATTTTAATAATAAAATAATCTAACCTACGGTACTCAAGCTTACACCGTAAATCATTTACTAAGCAATTGAATGCTTTTGACACCTGATTAGTCTCTCGACACGCTTGCTCACCACCACCACCAATGGGGCATCTTCAATTAATTCGGCAATATATCCCAGCAAAATGTCAAGTCAAATCAGCCAACAATGCTCGTTGTCACACATAAATTTTACAGCCTGACACGGTTTTGAATGAAAACGCAAACGCAGACATAATTGCACAAATGTACCCCGCATGGAGGTTGAGTATGTTGGCATATGGGTAACATGAGTGAAACTAAAGAAACCGCAGCCAAGGGTGTACTCACACACGAGGCAGCAAGAGAGTTCAGAAGATGAGCACAATGTGTATGCGTGCTGTTTGTTGGAGGTGGGTGTTTGACGGGTTTTGACTAACAACTACTAGGCGCACATTTCCAACACTTAACCGCCTACTTGCTTCCTCCTCGCTTGCCTCCTCCTCACAGCTGCTATTCCGTTTATTCACTTCAAGTTGAATTATGCCGCCTGACGCTGACATATTTGCCACTTAACAGCATCGGTATTCTAGTAAAGCAGTCAACAACAGCAGTCGACATAGCGTGGCTGTACTGAATCTCTTGCCATTTGGTTTTAGTTGAACTGCCACAATTGGCGTAAAATGCGCAATTAGGGTTTTGTGGTTGTGAGCGTAATGTAGCAAATGTGAGTGAAGAGAGAAGAAGAAAAAGAAAAGAAAAAAAAAGAAAAAAAAAATAGAACAACTGCAAGCATATTAAAGTGCCAACATAAAATGAGGCTAGAGAAGAAGCTCTTAGTGTTTTCTTTGAACGCATCTTAAGCCTTCACTTGCATACGCATGCAGTGCAACAACAACAATAAGCAACATAAAAATAAGCCAGCAAAGTCACACAGTCGAGCGCACTTACCACATTTGCTCAATTTGTGGCAATTTACACTATGCGATTTGTGAATGCCCCCCCTTTAGCTAAATCCATTCCAATGCACTCCACCAACCCCTGGACTGTGGGGCAGACAACTTGCCTTTCAGGTGAAATGTTAGAAGTGAGTAAAATTTATTGATACAATTTTGAGAAGCATGGAAACACGACGTACTCAATTTAGTTCTAAGTCCAAAAATTTTGCATTCGTTTTCGACCAGCCAGCCGTGATAGCTTGATCTTTCATTGAATTGAATTGTATATGGTTTTTATTCTAAATAAGTTGTGAAAATTACTAAAGACAGTAGAAAGTGTATTTAAAGTTTATAAAAATATATATCCTATATTTCAAGATAAGGCTCTATAAATATTTCCATGAAGAAAATATTTCTTTAAACTTAGTACTTATTTAGTAATGTGCGTACAAACATGTATACCGATATGCAGAAATTCGAAAAGTTCTTGCATTGACCTCACTTACCCTAATCAAGACTACCGCTATGCATTTTTAATTTATACATATGTATTTTATACATAATACATATAATTTTACTAGTTGCATAAAATATTTTGATCCCAATTATATGACCACCACCGTGTACAGCGGGAATACGATTTTTTCGGGCTTTAAAGTGGATCTTAAACTTTAAATGGGAGTTATATCAGCACATCGGTGAAAGTTGATTTGAATTCAATACAGCGGTATTGGAATGATGTGCGAACAAACACACAAACGGATAGGCCCAAACTCTAAAATTTGGGCGATTATCGCAAATTGTTATACAAAAAAAATTCTTAATATCCCTACAAATAATAAAATTGTCGGTCGATTTCTTTACTTTGCAAAGATTCGATAAAAATTGAGCAAAACATTCTTTTTAAAAATTATTGTATGTCTGTCTGCACGTTTGTGCGCTCATCACTCAAATAGTGTCCAATATAATTGGACGAGACTTTGAGTGTAACATAACTATATGCCTAACTTGAAATCAAGATAACACTTATTTCGATAACTCGACCAGTTTGGTAGTTATCGACCAATATTTGGAACAGGATAAAAAAGAGAAAGCACTCATCTAACTCGTATTTAACACCAAGGGATCACAGATCAATCTCTACTTGGTATTTCCAACAGGGTATGGGCCTTACCGTGCTTCCATAGCTGGGTTACCACAAGAATACATTCCGGGCCGGAGTATGTTCTTTCATTCGCATTTGGAACATGGTCAAGCTAACCTAGCCGCTGGATTTTAAATAGGAGTCCCAACTGAGTTGAAAAAAAAAACTTTGTTTAATACTTTCAATTGTGAACACTCACAATTTCATGAAATTCATCGCAAATCCCAATTAAATTTTGCTCAGTACTTTAGCTTGCATACACCACTGTACAATGAACGTTTTTCAAGTATGCATTTAGTAATGGAAAAATCACTTGAGCTCATTTATAATTCAATTTTATGTATGTACTTGTGGCGCTTTCTTGATATTATTCTCGTTGTTGTTGTTCTTGTTGTTACTATTTGCTTGGGTTGCATTTGTTGGCGTGTTAAATTTGTTGCATGTCATGTGCAGTGTGTTGACTTAATAGATTGTAAGCACATTACTTAAGTAAGTAAGTGTTTGGTGTTGAGCAAAGTGCGAGTTAGCTGAAATTTTCCTACATCTAACGCAAAGCTATGTATATATGTGTGTGTGTTGTGCTTATATGTTTATATACATACATACATATGTATGTGTGCATTGCTTGTTTGAGCACACTTTGATTAATGCGAATCTGAGTGTGAAGTGGCGAGCGTCGTAATTGCTGAGTAAGTATTTTAATTATAATACGAGCAATGTTAACGGTTTTTATGGACATGTACTGCGTGTAATGTTGTGTAAAATTAGTTTCAAGCGTAAATGTAAACATGTAAAAAATTCTAAGTGTGAATAAAAATGAATTTAAAATATCTTTAACCTTGCAAAGGATTACTCCATGGAGTATTCAACACGAAAAAGGGAAAGGAAGTAGGTGGGATTCTGAGTACCACCTTCTCTCTCTTTGTGGACCACCTTGTTCTCACTCGCTTCGATGCAGAATATTGCATGGCGCAATCTTTTGGCAGCATTTTCAAAAGTATTCTGACATACTCACTGACCGAGATGGATTAGTTGAAGCTTTTTTTTATTTAAATGAGGATAAGTGTAGGAGCACTCTGCTACAAAATCGTTTATTACAGGGAACTAGGTAGATCCTATATAATACAAATCGGGATTTAATTTCAAGATTTTCACAATAAGTCCTCCATCAGTATATATGGAAACGGTAGTCTCCGAAATAGTGCCTTTTCTTTTAATAGTTTATCCGATATAACTCGAAAATCATCTCTTATTCCAGTCCACTTCCGCCAATTGGAAAAACCACGGGCTGGAGCTTCGCTTCTCCACTTCGTTGATCGTATCAAGTGACAGTCGCCCTGTTCCTCTGATTTCACCCAGATCCGCCACATAAGATTATCGGGAATAAATATAATAACATAGTGGCAACCCTAGCAGTTACTCCAACTCGCAATATCTTTGTTGAAATACGACACAAACTACTTTTTTTTGATGCCCATGTTTTAATTGTTTTCTGCTGGTGGACCTGGGAAATGCCTATTGTCGTGGCCCAAAAACGTGCCCCAAATTTTGGAAGCCTTATCGATTCAGGGTGGCGTTAAAAATGCCTCACATTGTATGAGCCGTCATTAAGCCATCGTCCAGGTCCCACTTCTTTGCACACTTCTGGACAGCCGAACATTTTTGTTATGACCGTAATCCGCTCGAGCACTAGAGCATTTAAAAACGGCATGTTCAGCAACGCATTTCGGATCTTAGACTTTCTCCAATATGAAGAAATTGATAAATTGCGATCTCTCTTGGACACCTTACACATTCCTTTAGGGTTTCTTATATGGACATTTTGCTATCCTCTTCGAATAAAAGCCTAAATACTCTCACATTTTAAATAAAAACTTCCTCTTTAGAAACAAAAAAATTCGTAAAGTCATCTCTAACACACAAAATTTTCATAGCTTTAATGGTCGACACATAACAATACACAACAACAAAAGTAAAAATCAAAACCATAAATGATCGAAATTAACAAGAAAAAAAAAAATTTAAATACCCAACGTCTTGACCAACGATTTTGTTATTATTGTTATTTATTCCGGTTGCTAATACGTTGTGTCAATACGATATGAATTTGTGCATACGCATTTACGGAAATCCTTGAAAATATGTAAATATGTATATTTGTATTGCAATGTCGTCTAAACTACCGACTAACCAGAATTCATGCGTCAATAATTTATTCATAACCTCACATTTATTATGCAAATATTCTGCAGCCATACATACATATACATATACAGAATGGATAGAGTAAATAATATGTACATATATGGTAGATATAGACGAAAAATCAAGTAATAACTTGGAAAAAGCCATATGAGATATTTATGCATACACCCATCGTCCTGCTGCGACATCAGCAACAAAGTTCCCGGAGCGTACCATTTCCTTTGGTGAAAAGCAATGAAAACTGTTTTTGCGTACCCAATAAAACATTGTGTTCGTGGTTGTGAGACTTTTTGGGATTCCAATATTTTCATTTTACTTTTTTTATTTTATTTTCTTTTATTTTATTTTATTTTATTTTATTTTATTTTATTTTATTTTATTTTATTTTATTTTATTTTTTTTATTTTATTTTATTTTATTTTATTTTATTTTATTTTATTTTATTTTATTTTATTTTATTTTATTTTATTTTATTTTATTTTATTTTATTTTATTTTATTTTATTTTATTTTATTTTATTTTATTTTATTTTATTTTATTTTATTTTATTTTATTTTATTTTATTTTATTTTGTTTTATTTTATTTTATTTTATTTTATTTTATTTTATTTTATTTTATTTTATATTATTTTATTTTATTTTATTTTATTTTATTTTATTTTATTTTATTTTATTTTATTTTATTTATTTTATTTCCTCCTCTGTTTCTCAAACAAAAAAAAAAAAAAGAGTTTTCAGCTCTAAAGTGATAAACGTTTTGAACGAGTAGAGTAAGCCTTATATAAGTTCCACACATTTTGATAGGCATTTCTACGTATTCGGTTCAGCGGCTGTCTAACGGACGATGAAAATAGTTTCTATTAGTTTGTATTCTTGTACGTATTGGTGTTATTGGCAGCTCAAAGGAAGCGTGTTAAAAATGTTACAAAGGCACACATTCCGTTTACTGGGTGACACACACAAATACATACCTATATGAATATTTTAATATTAGATAATATGTTGTTGTTGCTACTGCATCAATTGCTAACCTTCTATTTATGAACCCAGTTGATTTTATTGTGGTTGTTTTTTGTTGTGTCGTCCTTTAGTTTGATTCATATTCTGTTAGTCTGGCACTTTCGTTGGAGGGTGCATAATAACTTGACTGCCCCAAAGGAGGTTTCGACGAATACTCCAATGAAAGGAAAATAATATTTTACGCAGTTATTTTGTGGCTTTTTTTCGCACATTTATTTATAGAAAATATCCGGATGACTAAAATGTTTATGCTTATCAAAGCAATAAAATTTTCTAAGCAATTTACAAATTATTTGCTTTAAGTCACAAAAATATACATCTACACACATGAGTGTATACAATTTTACTTGGATAGAGAAAAGGAATTCAGTAGATAATACTGTTATATGCACCCAGCAGTCAAACCACCTACATACATAATACATAGTTCTAAACTAATGGGAAACTAGTATGAAAGCCGAACACAGCTGCTGAGCTTAGTACTGTTTTCTACAAAGTGATTTTTGAATAAATTTTTCGGCTAAGTTTTAACTCGCTATAATGTCCAATCAAACTCATCCAATTAAAGTTTCGTCCAATTGTCTCATTGGCATTGGTATAACACAATCCGAGGGCCTAACTTAATATACCCAGTCCTTTGTTTGGAATAAATGCAAGAATTGTTTAATTTATTTTATTCCACATTCATTTTAATTTTTGTATATTTTATTTGGTTGGCTACAACAACTCTGATCAGCAATTTATCTCATACCGAATTTCATTGTAGCCTCCAGCGGCAATTCATCAAACTTGTACTTGGGGTGAGAAATGGGCGTAAAGAAGCAGAAATTTATGTAGAGAATGGTGTACCGAAATTTCTTATATACAATTTTTTATACTCAGCTGTGCAAAGCTTGTGCAGCATGTTAAAAGCGTTCGCCTAACGGTAGGTTGTAACAGTATAAGCGAATAGCGATAGATATGGCCATGAAATATCTAATTGAAATGTGGTGACTAAATACAACCCTCTAATAGCACAGTACACGTGATACGAGTTAACTTCTTACTCTTTCGGCATCGTTTTGGGATTCTTTTCGGGACTTTATCAACTATTTCAGGATGGATTTTAAAAATTTTCGGGACCATTTCACTATTATTTTAGAGTTGTTTTTAAGAAAATTTTGGGGTCTTTTTCAGTATCGTTATTGAATCATTTCGGGATATATTTTTTTTAATAATTTTGGCAATTTCGAGACAAAATAATCCGAAAAATTCTTCGGAAGAAGTGCCAAAAGGATTCCGAAAATTTCAAGGAAACGATCGCTGGATATTTCTTACGAAGTCTCGTGATAGTCACGAAAGCAATTCCTAATTGATCTCTACCAAACCAGGGATCAGAGGTTCTGAAATGGGATTGAAAATATTCCCAAAAATGCTGCCGAAACTTCAGTACCGAAAAATTCCGAAATTGCATTTGAAAACAATTCCAAATATATGTTGTAATGATTTCCAAAAAGTTCGGGTGATAACTCCGAAATAGCTCTTAAAAAGTTCCGAATTTGTACTGAAAAAGTCGGAAAACAATTCTTAAATGTTTCCGAAAAAATCCCGAAAACTCTTCCGAATGGGTTAACTTCAAATCTTAACAAAATTTGCAAATAGGAAAATAAAACAGTTAAATATATAGATGCAATTTTTTGGGAAAAAAGAAATTGCCTAATTTAAAAATATTTAAGGGGGCGTGGTACAACCTTTATTTGAACTTGCAATTGCTATATAATTCACTTTTACACCCGAACCTAACCTACCTTACTTGTTTCATTACGTAACGCATTTACCATTCATCTCTTTAATACATGCACCATGTTCTCTCTGCTTCTTCCTCTTCAATGTCTGCCAAGAAATAAAGAAATCCCAAGTATTGCATGCCGCATATGTTGTTCGTGTTGCATGTGTTGCATACATATGTGGCAGGTTGCGTGAAATTTCATGCATCTGTCAGTTGCAGCAGCAGAGCATCAGATGCCTTAGAAAATGCTAACAAATTCTTGGCAAAGGTTTGAAATGTTACCAAAATTATTTTTTGTTGTAGCACGTAAATAGGTTTTGCATTCATTTGCTTTGCAATGCAACACATCGCTCCAGCGTTTGGCTTCATTCGCCTTTTTTACGTTTGTCTGACATTTTGACGAATTTCTTGGCAAATGTTGAAAAATAATCAACTTTTTATTTATTGCTTTCTATTCGCGAATTTTAAAACTTTGAGATAAGACATATTTGCACTGGATTTTATTTTAATTTTTTTAGTTTTGTGATTTGTTTGTTTGTACAATCGGATTGATACCGAAAAAAGCAAATAAAGCTTTAGCTGGTTGGTGCTATATGGGTCAAAGCTGATGTTGTCGTCGTACAGGTCTCAATAAAGATTTTTGTTTCCCGAGTATCTAAGCTTTAGAGAGGGGGAGTAGTTTTTTAAGTTTACTTTTAATATTTTATTTCGCTTTCCAAAACATAAACTATATCTTCGAAATATTTCATAAGCTGATTGCGAATTACAATAGCATGCAATGCAAGTGAAATAAATGAAAGAAATAACCGTAGCTCATGTCGCGGAGAGAGGATTTTACTATTCAGTTGCCGACTTAAATTGGGAACCAGCCTGAGAAGGAGCGCGTGAGAAAGTGGAAAGGCGATGGAGAAGGAGACGGACTCGGAGCAAGAGGGACGGATAAAAAAAAACAGGGAGAGGGAAAGACTGCGAGATGTCGTTGGAAAAAGCGCGACAATGGAAGGGTGAAACGATTATGTCTGATACGTAAGAATTTCGGGTATTCTGCATGGCCAATGAAGTTGAATGTTTTCAGAGAAGTTTGACTTTTGACTACAGGAAATAGTCTGAGATTAAAACACATCGGCTTCGCTGGCTAGACCTACAATAAGAACCACCAATACCACAGAAAAAGCACCTCATTGCACCTTTGTCGAACAGAGGTCTTAGTGATGCTCGCTCTCGATGCATTACCATCTAAGCGCCGTTCATAAAAATGATTCAATGAAACTTCACGGAAAGAATTATTACAACTTCGAACAGGGCGTCTGTTTATCATCGATCTTCTCGAAGGCACTGTTGTATTGGAAACAGTAGACCAAGGCAGAATTTGCGCGTAAGTTGAAGCTGCATGTAACCGAGATATTGGATGTTTAGTGGCAGACGAGATCGTCTGAATAAGAAGTTCGCGCCAATACAACAAAAACCTCTTAGTTAAGTGTATTAGCGAACTGGAACATTAACGAAGATCGAACGAGTCTTCGTTTTTTCCTTTCTATTTATGTGTGTTTGTATGTATTTGATGCTACAAAGTTCATAGTACAGTGTAACTTCGTTCAACTTTACTACCATACTATGGAATAACTATCTAGTATAGCTTCTTCTAAAAAAAAAACTGAGATATGCGGCAACCCCTTAAAAATAATCTATGTGGCAACATCTGAGTAAAAATTGTTAGAATGCGTTATTCTATCAACATACCAAATTACATTTCAATCGGTTGAGTCTTCTAAATACCTAGTCTAAAGTTATAATAAGAAAAGATAAGGTGGCAACACTAAGTGGCAACCCTCCTTAGGCATGTTTTTATTTAATACGGAGGGGATTACCTTTCATTTGATACCCATATTGTCATATTTCGCTTTATTTAAAAACATTCAGATAGGTGGCAACCCCGTTAAAGTAACCTAAATGGCAGCACCTTAGTAAAAATTCTAAAATGTGGTACCCTATCTACATACCGAATTAAATCCAAATCGGCTGAGGCTTTTTGAGATGTTCTGAATAGCTCTTCTGAAGTTATAAGATAAGCTCAGGTGGCAACGCTAAGTGGCAACTCCCCTTAGCCATGCTTTTTTTTAATACGGTGGTAAATACATTTGATTTGATACCCAAAATGCCATATTTCGCTTCATTTAAAAAAAATCAGATAGGTGGCAGCCCCGTTAAGGTAACCCAGTCTGGATATACAAATATACAAGAATAGCTCGCTTAAAGTTAGAAGATAAGAGCAACAAAAACACACAAAAATCGCGCATATACAATTACTAAATTCGGCTTACGAACATTGTTATTTGGAATTTCCATTAGTTCCATTTATCCAGTTCATACTGTAGATTTCTTGATAGCTACACTGATGAATCTATGAAAATTTATTTATGTTACATTTTCCTGTACACACTTTTGGTTTTATCTCACATAAAAACAACAACATCCACAGCGTTAACACACATACACAGGAAGTTTAGCTGAATTTTTATCAGCGCAAAAGTTTTTCCGCTTCCTTCAAAAAAGTATTTAGCAAACCATTTTTGTTATGCAAAAGCAACTTTTCAAAGACGTTGTGGCACAACAACTAAACTCGCATATACATACATATGTATACAACAGGTACTTGTATTATTTTTGTGTGTGTATGTATGTGTGGAATATATTTAATGGCCTCTCAGATAAGAACGCCAGAAAATCTATTAAGACTACATTAAGAGGTTCAAAAATTGATCATCATTAGGAGTGGGAGAAAATTCATGCCGGACGTCATCAATCACTTAAAAGTCGTTAAAATGCATTCAAAATGTTATGATACAAGTATCATCAATTTTTTGTTTTTGTTTTTGTAAACAACTTTGCATTTTAGTAGGGCCATCAATTACCTACGCTTGGTAGATTAACGTTTACAAATTTTGAAAAAAAAAATAAAAAAAACCAAAAAAGTTGTATTGAACTTAAGTAAGAAAAAGTAGGAAACTTTACGAAATGTAATAAATTAGCATTGAGAAATTCGAAGCGATGCTTTTGGACGAACTGTACTCGTACTTAATGTATTTAGAGCTAAGGTAGATCGGCGTAAATGGCAGGCTACAATCGGTTAAGATAACTTTACTGTGCCAGAGAAATTTTCTGCGTTACGGTTAAACCGAACAATTTGAGCACATTTCTCACTCACTAAGTACTGCCTTTGTGGTTACAATAGGCGTCAATCGAGTTGCGGAGAACAACTGGCGTGATGGGGAGTATCGCTATGGCTCTCAAGAGGAGGATACTTGTTTCAGGGCCGTGCAGCAGTAAGAGCGTGACATGATGGATGACAGTTAGATTGGCTGTATACTTCAGCAATCCGTTAGGCAATATATAAATACAAACCACCTGGTTCCTTACTCTCTACTTCTATACGAAGAAATGTTTGTACGTATTCGTGCGATTCGTTCTTTTCATTGGCATTCCACTCTGTTTCCTTCAGATTTGTTTTATATCCCTTTCGATTGTAGAAAATTTGGTATTCCTTATTTCGAAAATACGTAGCAAATGTTCGAAAGTAAGAAAATACTATTAGCCAACAATTTAGTAAACGGTAATCCATAAAAATGTTTTTTTTTTTATAATTAAAATAAAACAATTGCCCCCTTATTCATAAAAAAAAAATGGTTTATCAAAGTTTGTGAATAGCTTTGTATAAATTTTTTATTTCTTAAGACGAAGCGGGTTAGTATTTGTTTTTCATGAAGTCAGAAAAAAATTGAAGAATGTTAAATAAAAAATTTTAAAATAATTAATAAAAGTTGATTGAACAGGGCGTTTAGAAGGCAAAAAACCCAGCGTATTGTTAGCTTAATAGTTAGCAATGCGTGCCAAAATTTCTCTGATGAGTGAAGTTAGCAACTTCCGAAATGGATCTATAAGAAAAGCTATGGCGGTTGTCTCTAAATTTTTCCTGTTCAACTCAACAAAAACTTTTAATAATTAATAAAAAAATTATTAAGAAACCCAAAAACAACAATAATTTTTCGCTGCAGAAAAAATTATTAATAGGTCTATAGCTCGTTTCGAACCAGGATACTTCAATAATTTTTTTTGAAATTAGAAGTACATGAAAAACAATTTTATAATTATTTGATAAAAAAAAGTATTGGATTTTCTCGAAAGAGGCTCCAAAAAAGGTTCAGAAAAGTATTAAAAAAATGCTCAAAATGCAAACAATTATACTTCGAAGTTCATTTAAAAAGAGTTATAAACGATCGAAATTCATCGCATTGGGAGTTATTTTGGATTATTTTTAATTTATATTAAGGAGCTTTTTTTTCTTTACTAATTTTTGGAATTTTGCAAAGTTTTTTCGCGTTGAGCTCACCACTTGAAACATGGAACATAGTTACCATGACAATGCAAGGTGGATCCGCTAGGTGACGCTCGGATCGAGATATATGCAGAAGTGTTTTAAAACTTGATTTTTAAGTAACTTCCCGGTAATCTAGAATCATGAAACTTAGCATATAGATCAGCAATGAATGGCCATACATCACCTTATACACAAAATTTCTTTTAGATAGCGATTTCTAAGTAACTTTTTGGTGAGCTAGAAACTCGAAACTTATCACATCATTCAGAACCCCAATGACAAAGCAATCAATTTTGAAAAATAATTTGAAATCGGGAATCTGGCTATTAATTTTTAATTCACTTACACTTAAAATAGGGACCTCAAACTCAGCTGATAAAACAGGACACGATCACAATATAATTTTTAGAAAATCTTTGAAAAAATCTCGAAATATTGCGTTGAATTTTTGAGAAACTTATCGGTAAGCTAGAGACTTGAAGCTGAGAGAACTAAACTAAAAATATTCGATCTTTTTTCACCTGCAGAGTTCATAAAACAAAAAGCTGAGACATCTCAAGTGAAAGAGCTTGGGGAAGTACACTTAACAACGGATAGTGTTATCGAATTTTTTTTTTATACATAAATAATGAATTTCCTATCAAAATATATAAAATTTACATCTTGAACCCCACCTTTAAACGTACAGTACCTAATCTTTAAAGAGTTGGTAGCAGAGTTAAGCAGTATTTAATTGAAAATCACTTGTAGCCATATGCAGCAAAGATACACCGAGTTCTCCATCCTCACACGCAAGCTAAACAAACAATCTACATTTCCCCTCCCCACTTCTTCTCTTCTTCTTTCCAATGTTGCCAAATCAAATGACTTACGCTCCCAGACACTTGTCATACTGATTGATTTTTAATCGACTGATAACATTGGTCAGTTGTTTATTGTTTCTGATGTTATTGTCACTCCGTGTCGTCAAGCTCGTTTTGCTCATGAGTTGCTCATGCCATTCATTTTTTTTTGTGTTTTCCATGCAACTTTGTTATGTGTGCTGCAGTTCTTCATGAAGTATTTTCTCAAATTTCCTTTTTTTTTTTGGTTCTTGCTATCTGATTATTTTCTGTTCGGGGTCAATGATTTTCTGTTTTGCACATCAAACTCTTACATATATACATACATACTATATACCTTATCTATCGACTGACTTGTCTGCAATTGAATCCTGTGACTTATCTTTGGCTTTATGCATATCTTCTGTTGAAAAACCTAGCAGCTCAGTGTAGCAGTAAATGTGTTTGGGTGTCTGTAAATTGATTGAAATTCAGTCGTGCCATTGTTGATTGTGTACGTGTTTGAAATATGAATTTGTTTCAATAATTCCCTTGTTACTTTTGTGAAATGAAGGACGTACCGACTGGTTGTGGTTTCACGGATCGTTTAAGCTTTTCAACTTGTTGGACTAATCTGACACTACTTTAATATAAACACGGGGCTTAAACCATTCGCTGTTAAAGAGTGGAGTTTAATGCGCTTCAATGGCTTGGTTAGATAGTATTAAAAACCTCCCTGCCGCACTCCAGTATAGTAACCAGTAACAGCCAGTTCGCAAGCTGGCTTTTTTAAATAAATGATTTTGGGCTGTCTTTGACCTAGACCGTCCATAATGTGTCGTCTAAACTGCTTGGTTTCTTGGCATATTTTGGTTTTTATGATATCAGTATATCTTAGTTACTAAAGTTACCGTCGTCTAAAAATACTTATCGAAGTCTCATCCTGAAGACTGAACTTTCCGTATGTTGGGCTTCTTTACCTACCATGGCGTTAAAGTCATCCAACACGAAAAGCACGACCCCATTAAATTTAAGTACCTTCATCTATCTTATAAATTTAAACGAGTTATTCCTGTAACTACTTAACCGATTTGGCTGAAATTTGGTATATAGGTACTATGCTTTGTTCTAAGATTTTCTACTTTGGTGTTGCCATTTGGGGTGGTTCACAGGGTTCCCAAATATATAAATTTTTTTGTAAATATCAGCAATATACCTCAATATGGGTATCAAATGAAAGGTATTTTAGGCCGTATACCAATCAAAATATTTTCGAGTAGGATTGCCAGCTAGGGTTGCCACCTGAACGCATTTTTATTTATTCCTTCAGATATCGACCACTATCTCGGGAACAGCTAAGCCGATTTCGATGAAATTTTTTAGATGGATAGTATGCTTCCTTCTAAGATTTTCTGCTGCGATGTTGCCACTAAAGGAAGCTTAAAGGGTTGCCAACTTTCCGATTTTTTTTTAATATTAAGCAATATATGGCAATATGGGTATCAAACGGAAAGTATTTGACGCCGTATACCAACCAGTATATTTTATACACAACAGGTGTCCCCATAGTATGTTAGTTACCTATTTGACAAACAGATGGCGCTATTCCCATTTAGTTTGACAGCGACAAATTCGAAAAATATCGAGCAAGGCTCTGTCACCCAGGTACTAGCACCTTATAAGACTTAAGCAAAATACTAGACTACTATAAGTTAGGTCAAAAGTTCGAATTATTTTCAACTTGCTTTGTTGAGAATTAAAGTTCCACGAACACTTCCGCTTTTGCCATTCCTCACTTTGTGGCATGTGATATCTTACAGCTAACTTCTATCACTTTCTATTAAATTTTTTCATTCTAAAATATTATTTATGTTGTTGTATTATTGTATTAGCATTTGTAAACTTATGCAAATAGGCAGCTGTTGCCCATTTGCTGCTAAAAAAAAAGTTTTCTCTTTTTTTCTGCTCGACGGCTGTCAAATATTCATGACTTACAAATATTTTTCCACCTGATTTTGTTGCAAAAAAATGTAAGCTTCATCACTTCTCACGCCCCTCCACATCATAGCTCATACTTCAACCGCAGCTCAGTGCGCTCCCATTTGTTTTCCATCCCACACCAATGATTACACACACATAAACATTTCCACTTCAATACGCCAAACTCGTGCTGTGATTATTTCTGCTCATTTCTGTCCGCCTTTGTTGCATTTATTGTTGTTTTTATTATTGTTATTATTCTGTTACATTTCATTTGTTCGACATTAAAGGCAAGCAAAACGAAAAAAACAAAAAAAAAAAAAAACGACCAGAAAGTTTTATGGACGCGTCGATTGCTCAACACTCTTGTTTGATATTATTATTGTTGTTTTCGTTTTCGTTTTTGTTTTTGTTATTTGTTGTTTGTTCTTGTTGCATTGGCTTTCGAAGTGTGTCCAATTGCGTTTTGGTTGCCACACTTCATGTTGCCACAGCTGTGGTGAATTTCTTTAAACTTTTTCATTGGTGTTGTTGGTTTTATTGCAGGCACTTTGTGCTGTGCTTATTTTGCAATAATATCAATTGTTGTTGTGCTACCAACGCTTTTGTTGTTGGTTGTTGTGCTCGTGTTTTTGTTTGTGCAATGTATTATTGCCACAACGTTTGAATTTCTGCCTTCGTTGCAGCTTATTCCACTTTTTTACTCAACCATTTCTGCGACACTACCTTTCTATCCTACGCACTCTTTTACCCTTCCCTACCTATGAATTGGGTTATTTGCCTTAAGTTGTTGCAACATAAATCATTTTTTCCTTCTTCGACTTCTTTAATACCCAGTTTTTTCGCTGACTTTGTAGAAGTTTCCTAGCTACAGAAATAGACAACAACCCCGCAGTTCCACCAACTACTTTGAGACTACTTCAAAATTAGTATGAACACTAGGCACAGTAAGTAATGGGATCTCGATTCAGATAAACCGATTGTTCGATTTTTTTTGTTTAGAGAAAAATCGAGTTCTTGAGAAAGTAATCGATTTTTTTTCATAAATCGATTTTTTTTTCATAAATCGATTTTTTATAGGAAAAATGTCTGTTAATCATTTTAATTTAAATATAAGAATTTTTTTTAGGATACCTGACGTCGATTCAAAAAAAAGCGATTGGTCAATAATGAATTTTTTGTTTAAAGTTAAATCGATTTTAACCTAAAATAATCGATTTTTGTATAGGAAAAATGTCTGTTGTTCATTTAAATGTAAATAAAACAAATTTTTTTTATTATTTTCGACGTCGATTCAGAAAATCCGATTGTTCAATAATCGATTTTTCTGTCTAGAAAAAGTAATCGATTTTTTTTCTAAATCGATTTTCATAGGAAAAATGTCTGTTATTCATTTAAATTTAAATATTTGACTACGATACAGAAAAACCGATTGTTCAATAGTCGATTATTGGTTTAAAGATAAATCGATTTTTGTTCATAAATCGAATTTTTATAGGAATCATAACCTAGTTAACAGAAACTTATGGGGTATATAAGAAATTTGGAGTGAACTAACGACAACGAATAATTGTATTTACATTTCGTGAAGTCCACCGAATTGTGATTAAATCGACCTGTTTAGAAATGTGGGAACCCTATCTTGTTCAGTTACATTTTTCCACATTCTGTTAACCGGTAGCCTATTAGAACGATGGTTTTTTGTCAGCTTAACACAGAGCCTGTTAGACTTCTAAATCAGAGAAGTTTTGGCACGTTCTGTTAACCATCATTTTCAATACTCCCACAGATATTTCTAAAATTTTAAATTTTGTTTGATACAGATTTGGTCTACTAGTTTGAGATTTTTTTAGAAAATTGTGGTTGTAAATAGTCTTGTTCCTGACTGTATCACTAAAGGGGGTAAACAATAAATGTCTATGTTTGTGTGAGAAAAAGGACCAATGTAAAAACTTAACTCAAGTCATAAGTTATGTTTGCTTATAAAAGTGGCTCTCTCACTAGATTCTGACAAACTTGTTACCATTTTCTGTGACACAGTTTCGTAGACTACGGCTATTAGGTGGCGTAGTTTACCAAGAATATTTCTTCTTCAAGAAAATATACAGAAAAAATATTTGAAAAAAAAATCAAAAAGACACGTTTGCAAAATCTCCAAACGAATTTCTGCCTTGCTGGGGTTTCTCTTAGGGACTCAAAATTCAAATTTATTCTTGAAATGCTCCATTGTCCTCTTTGAAATTGATACACAAAAGTACTTACATGATATATTCGTGAGTATGTGTAAACATATACATGCATACCTACATATGTCGTAGATTTAGTTGCGGTACATTTTGCGTTTTAACCTCACACTCGTGGCTGAGTGTAGGCTATTTATGACTACATCCATGAGTGTATAGCTATGTCTGCAACGCATTTTTGCTAAAGTTTCATATTTCACATATGCCACATTAGTGTATCCACCGTGTCTGAAACTCTTAGTGAAAAAGAAGCGATTGAATTTTTTTATTTTTTTTTTTTTCAAAGTAAAAAAGAAAGGATGTATAAGATCAGCTGAAAACGTTTATTGATACCCAGCTTTGACAACTGAGTTGGATTAATTTTTTCTTGGCACAATCTTTGCCTCTATAAAATTTTTTCGAATACCAAAACTTAATAAATAATCTTAGAAATGATCCTAAAAAGGCGTGAAAAAGTTCCTAAAAAAGTTCGAAATGATCCTAATATAATGCGGATCCCGAAAACCGTTCCAAAACGGATGAAAAAATAATCTTAAAAAAATTAAAAAAAGTCAAGAAAATGAGGGTAAAATGATATCCCACAAAGTTCCAAAATTATTACAAAAGAATCCCGAAAATGTAAAAGTTAACTTCTTACTTTTTTGAATAATTTCAAGACCATTCCGTGACCTTTTCGCTAAAATGAGCTTGAAAATGTAACGCAATTAATCAAGAAGTAGTAATAAGTGATCCCGAAAAGAACCTAAAATTTTTGAGAAAAGATCTACATCTTTATCTGATACATCTTTAATGATAACGCAAAAATCCTGAAGAAGTTGCGAAAATGGACCCAAAAAAATTCGAAATGATCCGTATATGATTTGCAAAAAATGCCGAAAAAATCCTTAAGAAATTCCAATAATGGTGCCGAAACAGTCCTGAAAACACTCAAGTAAAAGTTCTGTAATGATGCTAAAATGAAAAGCTCCGAAATTATCTGAAAAAGTCAAAAAATAGCCCATAAATGATGACGAAAGAGTGAGCTTGACGGTAACGAAAATAATACCGAAAAAGAATTCAAAAATGGTACCGAAAAAATAAAAAAAAACGTCAAAAGAAAAAGTCAAGAGAACAGTCTTGAAATGATCCCGTAATGATTCCAAAATGATACCGTACCGAAATTATCCAAAAAAAGTCCCGATAGAAATACAAAAATGCTCCAGAACACATCCCGAAACCATTGAAAGCTAAAGTGGTCGTTGCTATTATTCGATTTCAAATAGCAACGGAACGAAGGTTCAATAAAATATTTAAAATTGCTTCTAGTTATAGTGTTAAGATTATGAACACTATGCAGCTGAGTATAAAAAAATACTCTAAAGTATGCTTCAACCCATTCCTGTAATGTGCCCTTCGATATGTTGCTTATTCTTTGCGCACCACAACATGGCCATTATTCAAACATTTTGCTTAAGTTGGCTCGATTATTTATTTCGTACACTAGTTGTTGTTGTTGTTGTGGTTACCTTTCTTCTGAAGTTACATCTGTTTTGTTTTTTGCGTCTGCAACATATACTTAAATGTGTGTGTGTGTGTGAGTGTTTAATATATATTTATCGCTTCGACTATAATTTATGCATGAGACTCATGTTTCTTGTACGTGTCAATACGTTTCGCCTTCTAGGTCATACAAGTCAGCAACAGAAGCAACATAAATAAGAAGAAGAAACCATGTGAAATAAATATGGACAACAAGAATAGTTAAAAAGTGTTGTCTGGAATATGTACTGGAAATGGGAGAATACGGTAGTTACCTTTTGGCGTTACTGAACGCTTCGCACTTCGTCAATGGCCCTGAAGGAATGTAGCGTAGAGCTTAAGAGAAGGGATACCACTGGCCGGTTGACAGACAAGGAAGAGAGACCACTAAAGTCCTGGTGTTGAGCTGAGGAGACAGAGGACGGGGCTGAGGACTCCTTCTCTGAAAAACTAGAGGAGACACCAAAAAGCCATAGAAATCGTTGTTAGGGGGTTTTCTGCTTGGAAACCAATTTTAAAAGCGGGGAGGATGAGATGGGCCTTGAATTATTTGAGGGAAAAGAAATGAAATTTAACCATGAGCGTCATCAGCCCAAAATGAGTGTGAATTATGGTGATTTCTTTTCTAAAAAAATTGTTACATTTTCAGTTGATATAAGAGCTGTTCAACCAAACTCTGTGGCAAGAGGTTTTTTCAATCAAATTCTGTTCTTCTATGGAGATCTTCCACTCTTCTGATTATTGTAAAAATTTTACTCATACGCCATGTAGAACGTATGACTTTTTTTGTGTTGAATAAAAATCCATTAAAGAGAGGAAATTATTTCGAATAAAATGTTTATTAAATAACAAACTATCATTACACTTTTTTCCAGAATCAAAATTAGCCGTTGCCTAACTTTTTTGGATTTTAAAATATTAATTTTTTTGCTTTACTTAAAAATATCCACTTCCCTCACTCCTGCCAAACTGTTGAAAGGCGTGCTCCCAGAAATCTGAGGTGTCTTAACTGTAGTCCTAGGCATCGACAAATAAAGTGATGAATCGACATCTTTTCCGTCTCATCCTCACAGCCTCATAAGTTAAAATGCCCAACTGGACCTTGCGACTTTACAGTCATCTCATGGAATTGTCGGCCTGCTGTGTGCTGACTTCAGAGCCTTTAAATTCTAGATCAGCTGCTATTTCGTGTCAATCAATAGCGCTATGGCAGGGGACTTAGCAGAGGCCTCATTCATCATATCAGATTTTATCATGTTAGATTAAAATTTTATACGGCATAGATAACCAATTGGAAGACACTGTACGACGGAGTAACTAAAAGGTGTTCCCATTTCTTCCTTCAGGAATTCTCTATCTCCTGCGCCCTGAAGTGATATAGTCCATTTCAGCTGGAAGAAAGTGTGATCGCAATAGTTCAGAGATAATTCAGAGTATATTTTCTAAAATATCAAAAGTTGAAAAAAAAAAAAAAAAATTATGAAAAATATTTGCTAAAATTATGGAATAACTATATAGCAAGAACCTAGACACAAACACATAAGAAAGCAAGCAGAGTTCAATAGACCTTCAGGTGCCAACTCGTTTGATACACAGTCATACCTGAAAGTGACAAAGGCGAAAGTGAAGAGAGAATAAAAATCCACAGTTCTTACAGGGTTAGTCGTTACTAAAGTAGCTTTGTCCAAATGCCTTTTTGTTTTTCCCTTTCCTTCTTCTTAAATATTTTGCATATTTGTTTTTCTTTTTGTCGGCGTGATAAATACTTTCGCTATGTTTCCTTAAGAGTTTGTATAACTTTTTAGATATGTTCGTGTATTAGTTAGTTTGAATATCGCTAATATTTTCAATGTGTTCTAATGATTTATTTCAGCGTTGTTAAATGGTTTACTATAAATCAAAGTTCTTTGCTTTTCTTTTATTTAATTCATGCGTTTCTTGGTTATTGAAAGATCCTTTTACTTTTGCTGCTTTTGAGTGAGGAAATCTATTCATCGATTGCAGTTACTTTAGGATGCTTAGGTGAACTTAAATGTTTTTACGTGTTATTGTATGTTTTTCAATTTACAAGTACAACAAGCAGCTACATAAGCTAGGTCAAGGTGGGTTTGATTTAGTGATTTAGTGTGGTTTATGGCAACACTGAAATAACCTTTTAACATAATGGCGGTTAGAACCGTTTCCGGAGTGCTCATATAGCATCGTGATCAAATATTTAAACACTCCTTTCGTGAAGCTTATGTTATAATTTATGAGCGTACATTCAACAACAATTTAGAAAAATACAAAAGGCCAAAGGAGCTAGAATTTGCAAGCTATCTCAATAGATTTTTACCAGTGAACTTTAGCTCTGCTGTTCGACTTATCCTGACACACCTGGTATTAAAGTAATCAAGCACAATTTGACTTTCTTGTTGGCGGTAGCGGTTATATGTCGCTTCTCGTTTTTCATAGATTGCGGCATTATTTTCGCTATAGGTCTGCTAAGACAATCTCTTCGAGCCTTAGTTTCAACAAAGCATACTTCATGGTCTTCATGGAGTACTTTTCAGTCTTGGGCGTACCCATGTTGAGATTGGGGTTGGGATACAATTTGGCACCCTATTTAGCAAACCCTCTTCCGTACATATGTATGTAAAGCTTGAGACTCTATAGCCCTTGGTGTTTTGATGGTTCTCCTCTACTCCTCGGCTGAGACGTTGCATGGCATATCTAATCACTAGACTATCACTGAACACTTTAAATTTTGCACAAACTCGCTTCTCGTATTCCAGCTAATTTGCTTTAATCATTGTGTTATTCATTTTCATTTTGGTTTAAAAAGAATCTCATCGAAAGCTACTCAAGTTCAATTTCAATAGGCGAACACAAATGCAGCTGGGCATTAGCCACACCAGTTCACCCAATGCTTACCATTTAAGCTGAACGTTGTTTGTGTAAAGTCTCATTTAACAAATTAATTGCCGCTTAATGCTTTTAAGCAACTTTCTTAAGTTCTCTTTACATTTGACGGTTCGTTGCGCGTTACAGTGGTGTTACAGTAGAAGAAGAAGAAGTACAAAAAAAAAAAAAAAAATTGAAAAAAGAACTCGAGGGTGGAAAATACCAAGAAAAAGTAACAATAACAAAGAAACATTTTACGCCATTCAACTTTCCTTTTTTTTTGCTCCCCTCTCAATATTAGTTGGCGCAGAAATCGCACGCCAAATGATTCAATTTAAATTAATTATTATTTGTGCCACAAGTGTTTTTTTTGGGTGCACAAGCACTCACACACCAACTCGCCCATAGTTGCCACACTTTCTCAGACGTACTATGAGCAAACAGTGTTGCCATTTAAAAATATCAAAATGTGGCACCAAAAAATAGTTTGACGAAAAAAGAGGTCGCTATAAGAGCCAGAAGGAAGCTATAAGCCGCCAGAAGGAGAGATTTCGAGGAAGCTGAAGAGAACAATTCGATACTGAGTGCTCATAACTCAATCTACAAAGGGGGTGATCCTTCAAACTGCGGCAAACTGTCACATCATCAACAATCTTGGTATATGAGAGGTGCAATCAAATGTAAACTGGTTCACCATATACCGACTGATTGCGACTCTTCAACTCCCGACCGGTTGGGACTCCTCCTTGGGTTTGTATAAGATGACTCAAATGTACCAACTTACTACGTTATTCACACAAATGGCAACACTGTTAGCAACTTTTAATTATGGTCGGCAGGGTTGTTTGTGTAAAATAACAAAGTAATAAAATAGAATGATTTTCGTTGTTGTTGTTCTTGTGTTTGTTGTAAACTTTTATGCAGCATCGATTAAAATGAATCGTTCTGTTGATGATGCCGCTAAGGGCGCTGCAATAAAATGAAAACAAACACTTGCCACTTTCAAGTCTTCAAGTGTTGCAGCTAGCTACGGCTACGGCGGTTGTTGGTGTTGCAACCTGTCGTGGAGGGTTTGTTGTGCTACTAAAGACTTATTTGTTTGCAGCCGTTTGGGTTTATACTCAGCTGAGTCAAATGCGCAAAATGCGCTAAATCGGGTTAGTCGGATGATAGTCATGCCACTTTTTTAATTAGTTTCAAATTATTATGTTTTACCATGATGATGAAAACTATGGGATCCAATTGATTTGTCTGTAAAATTTTGAAAAATGGGCGTGGCCACTTTCACTTGATATCAATATCATCAATCGGAAATCAAAAATCCTTCAAAGTGATAAAATACAAATTTTAATCACAGATTATATTCAAAACTAGAAATAGTACGCACGGGCGAAATCGGTTGAAGACCACGCCCACTGCTATATAAATTATTTTTTATAAGGATCGTAGATGAATATGAGCGGTAAGATTTCTAAGTAACATTAACTCATATTAATTTTATTTACATGTTAGTTGCGATGAAAAAAGAAATGAGAAAAAAATTTAACTTTTTGAAAATAGGCGTGGCATCGCCACTCTTTTTTACCAACCCTATGCTAATGTTTTGCTTGGAATGATTCGAAGAGGAGTTAGTTTATTAGAACAACAATTTGTTACACATATTTCTTTTAAGGACACACATTTTTGGTACAAAATTTAAAATTTTAAAATGTGTTGATAACCACGCCCACTTTTGATTATAGCGTTCAAAGGGTATATCAGAAAATTTTAAAAACGTAATATACGAAACTAAAAGAACGAAAGTAGCGAAATTTTGAAAAATTATTACTATGTTAAACTTAGCTTAACCACATTTAATTATATGCTAAGTGGGCGTGGTTCCACCCCTGGTTTGATTGCTCAATTCCCCCTACTCTTTGCTATTATTGTAGGTGTCTAATTTATGTATCGATTTTCGAGCAAATTTTTTGCATACATTTCCAGTGATTGTAGTCGAAAATGAATAAATCGGTAAATAGCCGCGCCCATATCTATGTAAATAAAGTACAAATATTGTATGTATATAACACGGAATAATCGAACATAACCAAATTTGTTACATAAAATGAAATTTTTCTAGGGATGGTCGTAGGCTAAAAATAATTTTTAAGCGTGGCAACTCCGATATACCATGATATTCCACTGCGTAGTAAAAAAGTTCTGAAACGTAAATGAATTCAATCTACGTAAGGAGATATCAAAGTTTTTATTATAGGAACTTATTTTACTCACAGTTGAGTATATACCGACTACCTTATTTGCTGTCTTTTTTTGTAGTTTTGTGCTAACTCCTTTTTGGTTGTTTGCAATTTAGCGCTAACGCAGCAAAATTTGTTGAAATTCAATTTTGTCAAAACTTTGCCATAATCATCCATGCCCACGGGCAGGTGTAACAGGCATACCATGGCGTATGCGGTTAGCAACAGTTGTGCAACCAAGTTTGATTCTTTTCTTTGCTGCTTTCTGCATGGTAGCGAATAGTTGAGAACAATGTTGAGAAGGTGTGTGTAAGAAGACATCAAAACAAAGAAATGCAAGTGAGAAAATTTTCATATTTTTATTATTTTTAATTTTTTTAGTTAATAAAATTGTTTTTTTTGTCTTCTTTTTACTACTTGATGAAGTGTTACTAACTATTATACTCTTCTGTTATTGTTTGCAGCTGTGACTTTTGTTTGTGTCATCTTCTGTTTTAGCAGGTGCAGCTAGTTGGGGACTGGTATTTACAAATTTAGTTTCAGGCTGCCAAAGTAACAAATCCAAAAAGAAAAAAGTTAGATAATGTCAAATGTAATAAGATTTATGGCAATTATCTTCAATGAGTTTGGAATTAATTAAGTTTGATATGTAAAAGTTTATCTGCACCATTCGTAAGTTATTAAAAACAATCCGGGTAAATGTTCCATTTCATGGGGCAAAGGCGGATGAATTTTTCTTGAGAAGCCTTTTCACAGCAGAAATTGCCTCGGGCTATTTATACTAGTAAAACTGAAAGCAGCAGTGCTTTGAAGAGAATTCTCATCAATCGCGTCTGTCCCGATTAGTCGGTGTTCAACTTATTATAATATCCAGACAAAAGTATGGCCAAAGCGCTTCGGGTCTGTATGGAAAGGTGGGGCTCTTTGTAGTGCTGCCGGTGATGCTTTGATTTTTACGAATACTAAAGTTCGCCGGGGTTTGAAATTCAAGCACGAAACTCTTTGCGCATACAGAAGAGCCGCTGATTAATGCAATAACAACTCTAAAACAGGGGCGCTATAGTGTGCATACTTGTTTTTCATTGGTCCACTACTAACTCTTCGCACTCACAGTGAGAGCCGATGCCACCAGTCATAACATGCCTGACCAGTCTACTCACACAACAACTGCTGTAGAGGTGAATATGTGTTTGTATTGGTGCCTGATTTTCTTGAATTAAAATAAATTTTTTTAAAAGTTTATTTCATTGACTGCACTTCAGCTTGTCCATACTTATCCATACATATGTAACTGTTTATACATACCTTAGTTGTATAGTTTGGCCATATTGTGGAACAATTCTCTTCAACTTGTGCATTTATATTATTTAACTTTGGGGTTTGTGGTCCCAGCTTAAACTGTTTTTGAGCGGTTTTAGTTTAGTCTTCCCTTTAGTTATCAAATTGAACGTAAGCAATTACTAATAAGATAACAAAGTCTAAGTCTCTTCTTAATGCTTGGAAGAGCTGAGTTTGTCTAATGAACGAAAAGTGAAACCAGAATTGTTCAGAGCAAGTGCCGTCTCTCTATCTGTTTAGCATAGTTCTTAGACAATTGTAGAATCGTTCGCCTAAACCAAGTTTTTAAATTTACATTTCTAATTTGTATTGGCTGCAATTGAAGTGTGGCTAATGAAGTTGCTAAGTAACTGCTTGGCTCTGAATGTTGCCATTAATTACTTTTAAATGAGTTGAATGTGGCTACAAAAGCGAAACATTGCAAAAATGCAGCGTCGTAAAAGAACTGCACAGCTCACTCAGTGTTCTCTTAATGCCTTTCCACTTCTACGTCAGCTTCTCCTCCACCACTTTTCATCTGTCACACAAAACCACTTAGCAACACTTAAGCGTGCTGCGAGTTCAAATTGCAAAATGAAGAATGATTATTTCGATACAACACAACTAAATTCCAAAAGTTCATTTACTCAGCACCCCTTTTTGAGTTCTCTTAATGTCGCCAATGGCCAGACCACTTTAATTTATTTTAGCCTCAAAATTCAATTAAGTAAAACCTCAATGCCCAATAGGGCATAGCATAAGTTTAGCAGTGTGCGTGTGTGTGTGTGTGTGTGTGTCAACAAAGAATGCAATTCCAACTACAAGGGAAACAGTTCGAGCTGTTACTACCGTCGTCTTTGTTACGATCCAGCAATTACTGTAGTTAACTGGAATGTGTTGGTATGTGTGTAGATACACCGCAGTCAAAAGAACTAGTTTTAAGCTACCCCCAAACTAGTTTGAATAAGAAGTTCAAGTAATCAGCTTGCTATTGTTTTTCCACGCATACTTGTGAGATTTTTAATATGGTATCTCCGTTGTTAGATTTCGGTCAGAAATATACTAGTCTCAAACTAGTTCGAAAGATAGTAAAAAAAATATCATAACACCATTTTAGTGCTAATTATATGAAGGAGGTTCCAGCTCAAAGCTCTTTTCCAAGAAAGATCAAATTTAAGAAGTATATGCCACAGGAATTTCCCAGTCGTGGCACAACGGTATTCTCCAAAAAATTTCTAATATTCATTTCCACATATTTAATCTCTTTAGGAGTAGTTGGAGATTAGTTACAATTTTCTAGTTTTAAACTAGTAAACTATTTTGGCTGTTTCACTGCAGCCTACCTTCGTCTGAGTGTATGTGTATGTGTGTGTTTATCCATGTATTCGAGTATCAATATACCTGCAAAGTACTTAGTTCATTTTCCTATTCGTCATCTTGACCACTTCAGACGACAATTCCTTGCGACATTCACTCTCCTTCACTTTTGTCCTCTTCTGACGCAAATATTGGAAATCAATGGCGTACAATGTCCGCAATTGGTTCTGACCATGGTCACCCAGTCATTCAGTCAGGCTATTGTTTATTTGTTTGCTTGAGTTGGTTTATTGTTTTATGGCCGTAATATTGAACTTTAACGTTTTCGCTGTATAAACCGACGAACATATTAATTTGCCGGAAGGATGTACGGCAGCAAGAATGTATGTATATGAATAGAGATATGTGTAGATATATAACACCCAACAAAAAAAGGGTCAGCTTATAGAAGACTCATTTTGTTTGCACAAAAGGCGTATAGCATGAGACCTAAACAATTTTTTGGTGAGTGCTCGTTACATTTGCAGAGAGTGTGTTGGGGTTTGTAATTTCGTTTATATCTTTACCAGTTAAAAAATCTTCTGTCTATCGAGTTCAAACTGATTTAACTGAGGTTGTTATGTCATGAGGCTCTCTCCCTCTCTCAGAGAGATTCACTTATCTACAATCTTCAAAGGTGATTCTGCGTAAGTACTTATTCTTTATTATAATTTATCTGCCTCATTTATTTGCCTTGACGTTAGACTGAAAACAGCAACCAAACCTCAATTATGGTTCATCATCTCTCTCTGACCGTCAAAGTCGACCGCCGATCCGGGATTCTCTCGAGAAGTTCTTTGATATGGCTACACTTTGCAACTACCTCCTTGTCAGTCGCTGCACGGGTTTATCGCTGTCGCTATGTTCCTTATTGTTTCTGATCGCTTATACATTTTTTTTTTGTTGGGTATACAAGTAGATGATGTAGAATACTTATAAGTCTACATACACATATACATATTGGACTTGTAAGAGTTTGGCAAGAATCCAGTTGCCAATAAAGTACTACTTACGGCTCGTAGGCCATATCATGGTTTGATTAAATTGAGTCGGATGTAATAAAAATATAATATACTATCTGATCGTAATGAAAGTGTTTGATAGAAAGATAAATAAACAAAAGCGAAATCAAGTAAGCGGATAATATTAGCTTATTTAAAGAGAATATAGGAATGAGAAGATATTCTGTTTTGCGGTAAATAAGAAAGAGAGAATGTGAGCTACTCGACTACTTTAAAGAAATTGCATATTCAGTTCGTTCTTTCATAGAAAAATTAGAAAAAATTTAAGCATCTTGAGACTTGCGCTCGAAAACTACTCCCTTGTCCGCTCGAACTCCGGGAATACGAAATTGAAATTTGTAACCTTGTTATCTACATTTTTAACTTTATAACGATATTATGAAGGATTTTTTGTTTAGGTTTGAATGGGGTGTGCTGCACTTAACTGGTAAACATTTAAAATTATAACCCATGAGCGGCCATACGTTAACCCATGGACGACCTCAATTTTCTTTTAACTCTGAAATCAAATTTTTCACCTTAAAATAGTTTGACATAGGCTTAAGCAGTTGATTTTAAGCGTTTTAACCCTTTCCATGCCTTAATCCATTGGTGACCTAAATTTTTATTTTTGAAATTTCTAAATATTTTATATGAAAAAAAATTGCTTCATAGTAGATAAATATTTGAAGTTTTAAATGCATGCATTAACCCACCTAAACCTAAACTATTTTTTTAATAACGAAATAAAATGATTCACCTCAGAGTAGAATTTCATAATTTTATAAATTCTGAAATTTTTTTTGTGTTAGATCTATTACTACACACTTAAAAATTAAATGTTTGCATTGTTAACCCATATTTGGGTCATGTATTAACCCATTAAAAGCCTTTATTTTTTTTTTTTTTTAAATGTGTTTCTGAATTTTAGTTTTCTGAACTTCTGGAGGAAAATAATTCTGAAATAGGGGTGGGTTGAGTGGCAAGATTTTTAGATACTGAAATAATATTTGACTCCAAATTTCCTAATATGGGCTGAAAGATAATTATAAATGTATATACATAAGTGCCGAAAATTTCTTTCTAAAACTTTCTTCAGTGGCAGCTTCCGAAGTAACGATTTTGTGAGAGTATGGTGAAAGAAATGAATATAATAAGCCAGAAGATAAAGTGGCAACTCCACTGAAAATTATGTTCGTTTTTATCTGCGAAACTTGTAAATTGTTTGATTTGCTTCGTGAGTGAATTTGAGCTATTTTGAAATAAAGTAAAAATCGGAAATATTTTAAATAGTTACTCCACAAAATTTCTTAAACAATTGCTCAAACCTATGAATAGTTTCAAATTTAGGCCTAAATTTTCAACAGTGTAGCAAAATATATATACATACATCGAACTTCTACCATTATCATACTACAGCTAAGATATTTCTTTTCATTAACGGCTTCACAACTTCCTAATCATACCACCTACTTACATACATATATCCGAAGCCTAGTTCCTTTTATCCTTTCATGCTTCTATTGTTATTATTGTTATCTTAATTCTTGTGATTATTAGCTAAACTTTTGTTAGCTAAAGTTTTGCCCTACTCAATACGAATGCACTAAATAACTTTATTGAAATCATTGAACCAAAAAGTTTACGGTCAATAACCACTGAAAATCCATACAATGCGCATATTTCCGTTTTGATTATACTCTGGAAAAACTTCATTTGTTTGAGAATTTGTTTCCAAGAGCTTGTCATACTTCTACCTACAATAGTTAACACCAAAAACACCATTGGTCTTGAGTTGTTAAATAAAGGAGGATGAAAAGTTTTCTTATTATCTTTTCGATATTTCCAATTAACGTTTTGTTTGTGCGCTCACCTTCAATATTTTTTTTTTTTTTTTTTTTTTGTCACGAACAAGCTTTAATGTGTAGCATTTCCATATTGATTATCAGTTAAAGTATAGTTTTTGTTAGGAAGTTAATAAAAATATATTTGAATGAGGTTTTTTTAATATTTAGAAATTACTTAATTTGTGCATAACTTTAGGTTACAACTTTTTCTTGAATATCTTTGTGCTTTATGAAAAGTCCACGTCAAAATTTTTTTTATGAATTTGTGAAGCATTCGCTTTTCATAGTACTGTAGGAGAATCTGCTGGGGCGGCTATTTTCTGAGAGCACTAGCCAATATATAGTTAGTTTCATGAATATAGCACTCTATGAAATTATATATTTTAATCATGTACCCATGTTCTCCCCGTCTATATGAAAGTATCGAATTTAGCATTCCTATAATATCCTGACATAGTTTTTAGATTCCGGATAATATGCCGAGATGTCTTCTCGCATTCTGATAATATACAGAAAAAGTATTACCATCGATTTCGAGGGAAAAAAGGAAGCAGTGGTCCACATTTGTAAAAGTTGTAAAAGATGTTTAACAAATATAAATATCCCCGATTTGCCTTCAAGAAGAAGAAGGCCCATCAAAACTGGAATTAGATAGTAGCGTTACAACGAGTTTCGGCACTTTGGTATGACACATAAAAAGTTGGTAAATAAATACTTTTCTGCTCTTATGAAAAGTTTTCCAAACCGGAAAGATCGGCTCTTATTATACTTACTAGATTGCGGGGTTGATCTAATCATTCCCGAAAATGCGTTTTGGTGTTCCATCTCGCTTCTTCTTAACCTGATATTCTTCTTCTTAAGTTCTTAAGTTCTACTTCCAACATCTACTTCCTCTAACTATTAATTTTTCTACTCCTGGCGCTCTCCGCTGACGCTTCGCTTTCATCTTCCGTGTTTGTTTCCTATTCCTGTTCCCATTAGTATTACCATTTCTATATATTAAGTTTGTTCGCTATCTGTGCCTAGCTATTTCTCTCCCTCGCCCATGACATAAAACACCTTATAGAAATAAACCTTATAAATATTTTGATTTATATTATTTACAGAAATGGTTGCAGATATCATAATAAAGTTGAACCCATCAGCTCTTGTTAGATGTCGATATTTTTTTCTAAAATTACCATCATTTCCTACTGGGTACGTACTGAAATGTATGCTTTCTTCTGCTTGTGTTTTTGAAAGTTGCGTTTGAGAAAAGTTAGTCAAGTAAATTGATTGGGTTATCATTGAAATTGAAATGTGTCAATGTGGTTTACCATAGTCAAACAATGTACACGCACACATACACAAACATTGACTAGATGTACTATTATTTTGCATTGAAAATAGACTTTTTGTCAAAGACTTTAAAATAGAGTTTTATTGCTTGCAGTGTTTGAGTTTTAAATTTTATTCACTCGATGATCTGCAATTGAAATGAACAGAAAATTGTTTTTTTTTTTTTATCAAATGACCCGACCCAATTAACTGCATCACAGAACTGATAATAGACTGAGTACGATTGGAATCATTATATATAAAATGCCAGATAAGATATGGAACTTAATTGCAGCACTCAATATCACATTTAGATCGATATCTCCGATACTGGTTAAGCTATCGGAATGAATGATATCTTAAAGTTTAAGTTAAGCATCTGGTAATGCAGCGGTTAAAGTGCCATTCAATTCCATTGAGCAGTTTTTGGGTGATGCGCGAACAAACGTACAGACAGACAGACAAAAATTCTAAAAACTGTTGAATCGGTTTTTTTTTAATGTTCATCGATTTTTTTTTAATTCCTTCCTTGAATTTCACTTTTTTGTTTACCACTTGGGACAAGCATCTCTTCAAAGAATTATTGTTTCAAAACGCTTGACCAAAATCAAAATACGTTTAAATATAAAACAAACAAAAAAGTGCGATACGCTGAGCTGTTGCTTTGGACAGTTTGACGTTTTTATTAAATTATGTCTCAACACTTCAACGCACACATATACATACATTAGGCTTGTGCATTTTTTTTAAATTTTAATTTTACGTTTTTGGACTTCAAGGAAAATATTTTTTTACAGCGGTTAAATTATCCTAAAGTAAATAACTTTAAAAGTTATTTATAGAAACTTTTGAGGTGGCCAAGCGATGGGAGAAAAGATAGTATTACGGAAGGTTTTTTCTATAAGCAAAAAAATTTATATTTGAAAAAAATTGAATAGAATAGAGAAATATAATTTTTAAATTCATTTTGTGTGTCTACATAATCAACCATTCTTACAGACTAGACTAGACATTTGTCTTAAATATTCGCATTAATTTCAAAATTTTTTTTGGCACAAAAATTGTCAAATTTTTTTTTTAGAAATAAGGCACAAAGCTTCAGGTTGCTAAACAAAATTAAAATATTCAATTGTACACTCTCCGTAGAAATAAAAAGCTAAATTACTTGATAAACATTTCTTCTTTTTTTTAATCAGTCAAATGTAAAAGTACATAAACAAGTTTCCATGTACGTACAACCGTTTCCGTATTTCCGTTGCATAGCAAAGTTGACTCTTCCCTAAGGCATTCGATTTTGTTGTTGTTCACGTTTTTTGGTAAAACACACATGCGTCTCTAAATGTTCGGCTAAATGCCACAAATAACCAACAGAGCGCCCAGATTGACATTCACACTCCCACATATACACACACACATACATATGTATATCTGAATACCCAGCAAACCAGCTTCGGAGCGCTCTTAATTCTGAGCTCTAATATGAGCATTTTTTTGAGTGTTTTCTGCACGAGCGCATAAATATGAGCGTTTTATGAGTCTTTTCTGCACGTGCGCATAAATGTGAGCGTTTTATGAGTCTTTTCTGCACGTGCGCAAAAATATGAGCGTTTTATGAGTCTTTTCTGCACGTGCACATAAATATGAGCGTTTTCGGTAACAGTAAATATAAACATGTGAAATGCAAAATAAAGAAAAATAAGTTAGTTTGCTTATAATTTTGAAAAGGTGAAGACGTGTTTAGATTTAGATTTAATTTTATAAATAAATATAATAATAAGCAATATCATGAAATTAGAGCTCTTACTGCGTGGAAAAAAGGTCAAAATAGACTCTTTTATGCACTGGTTTTAGAGCTCTTAATGCGTGGAGAAAAAGGTAAAAAAAGACTCTTTTATGAACTGGTTTTAGAGCTCTAAATGCGTGCAGAAATTCATTCATAAAAGACTGCTTTATGCATGAAACTGAGAGCTCTTTTATGAGTGACCAGTTTCATAGAAAATGACACTCAAATATGAGCGTTTTATGACTGTTTATGATTGTTTTATGAGCTCATTATGAGTGTGAGCGCTCAGAGGAAAGAGTGCTTTATGCGCTCATTCTGAGCTCATACGGTTTGCTGGGTATACCAAAAAAAAAAAAAATGAAATGAACTGGACCACACACTACCCTGTAGCACTACTGGGTTTCCTACATACATAGGTATACGTGTATGAGGGTTGCCGATACCGGGATACCGCTGTTCGATGTCTTTTTTACAAAAACGTCATTTCGGGAATAAACTTGGTCTATATAAAGGTTTAAAATACCTTACAATTTAGTTTTAGAATTTTTTTTAATCAATTGAGATATGAAAATATTGGAATAAAGGGAAATAAATTTTACGTGGCATTTCTAAAAAAATATTTGTGGTTAGGGTTGTCACTTAAGTTTCTTATATTTAGATGAACTTATCGACTTGTTATAGTTCTAGTTTTCTATGTTATACATAGTTCTAGTTTTTCGGATTATGTTTTGTTGAATAGATTTCCACCTATCTGAATTAAAAAAATTAAATATGCAAATATCAAAGAAAGCTATTTTCCGCAGTTTTTGAATATTTTAAAATTAATTTTGTTACATAAAATTTCAAAATCGTTGCATATTTCAAGGCGTAATTTTTTCTTTTTTCTTTCCTGTCGACTCCAAAATCTTTTTTATAAAAATTTGGTCGGACGAGACCCACAGTGAAATTTTCCGCTGAAGAATTTCCTAGAACATTTTAACCCTCTCACGACCTCAAAAATAATACTTTTATCGTTATTCTTAAAGTGACCATAAAAAAAAGTTTGACCTGAGAATGCAAAACAATTTGGGAGTTTTACTACGTGGCCTAGGGCCCCTCATTCGCAATTAGAATCCTTCCGCCCCCCAAAAAAAAACTTCAAAATTGTCTCAGATTGAGATTGAAGATAGTTTATCAAGCGAAATGGTTGAAAATTAACGAATACTGAAATCCCTGGCTAAATATTGGGATTGGAAAATAAAATCCCGAAAATTACGGGATTTCGTAAAACAAATTATTTGAACTCCCAATTCGTACAATTCATACATATATGTATGTACAAACATTTCCAGCTGCGCGCAAACCAATTACACAGCTTTGAGCAACCCCACTACTGTTAAAAATTACTAACATAGCTAGTCGGCTCACAGACTTTTTTCATACACAATTTTGGTATTTATAAACTAGGCTTTTTCGGTCCTTTCACGACATGGTGACCCTCTAAACACATACATACATATGCACATACATATATTTTTAGTACTTTCCCAGCTATCAGTTTTTGTTGGTAAATTTTTGTTGTATTCGATAGTATTTGATGATATCCAAAGTGGTCATACACGTCCATTCGAATCTAATTTAATATGATTTTTATTAAGTGCTTGTCCACATCGATTCTTCTCTCCCACCCTTCACTAGCTTGACTCACGCGTAGTCACCTCCTGGCAAGCCATCTGTCAAGGACACTTTATTAGGGTTATTAATTTGAGTGCCACTGGACATTTTGTCAAAGAATGAAACAAAAAACAAAAATCTGAGTTTTTGTGTTAAGGCGAGACAATGCCCATTGGTCTATTTAAGTCAACAGCAGACGCTTTGAGCTCAAACTGCCAACAGGGAAGGAAAATAGGACAAACAAACTTTTTCATTTTGGCGATGTGACAATGCAGTCGAAACGTACCTGGTCGTTGTGGGGGATGCGTGTACACTTCTATTGTTCATACATACATACATATGTGCAGAAAAAAAAGGAAGTCCACAGCAAAGAAGACTTTTGATTTGTACATATTTACATATGTACGTAAACCCGTGCTATGGTTTCAATTTATTTTGTTGTTGGATTTTTGCGGTCTATTTTGTTTACATATTTGTAAGTTTTTGCAAGCTCGAGACCAAATAACAAGACCAACACACATCATAACATATAGGCTGCATGTCTTAAGAAATTTTGTGTATACTGTTGGCAAGAACAAACAAACAAAAGGGAATTAATTGAAGTGGAGATAAGTGCATTGTGACGTCATAGGGCATCATTGCTTAGTGTTGGAATTTTCTAACAGCGGCTTTGGTGCAGACACGAGTTCGAATCCGTGTCCGAAAAGGGATCTGATGATGAGCCTGGAAACTCTGAAACATGTAATCCTATCCATCGCTGTTGATTTTTCCTTTGTAATTTTTCTCCAATTATCAATTTTTCCCAAAAAACTGACAATTAAATTCATTACGAATTATTGTTTATTTGGTCTCGAGCTTGCAAAAACTTACAAATATATAAAATAAAATAAAATAAAATAAAATAAAATAAAATAAAATAAAATAAAATAAAATAAAATAAAATAAAATAAAATAAAATAAAATAAAATAAAATAAAATAAAATAAAATAAAATAAAATAAAATAAAATAAAATAAAATAAAATAAAATAAAAATAAAATAAAATAAAATAAAATAAAATAAAATAAAATAAAATAAAATAAAATAAAATAAAATAAAATAAAATAAAACAAAATAAAATAAAATAAAACAAAATAAAATAAAATAACAAATATCAATTTTCTTCTGCGACCTTTTGGTTTGTACATAAATAAATGATTATAGCTGGCTCTAGATCAGGTCCAGCTATAATCTTTTATTTAAAATAAAATAAAATAGAAGCCAAATTAAAGTTGGTTCCTTCTGCGTTTGGCTCTACTCTAGTTTGAATAAAGTGGTTTCGTATTTTCTTTAAGCTCTTAATATACCAAAAGCATGCACAAATTTTATGTATATTTCGATAAACAACGATATGCAAATACAAGAGATGTTCGCTTGGAAGGACACAAAAAAAACTTTCCTGGATACCTTTAAAAAAAACTTTGTTCAATCAGTCGGAAAACTATTTCCGGCATTTTACTTACAAATGCAGTTATTTCCACACGAGTCTGAGTAGGACACAACAACATACAAACCCATACACTCACATCGCAAAATCATTGAATTTGCGCATCATTTGCCACAAGCCACCGCTACCCGCAATCCAATTTTTATCAACCAATTTTGTCGCCGCTGTAAAGTTTTTCCCAACTTGGCCAAACGGCCGCACTATCTCACAGTCAAACTCGAGCTGATCGCGCGTGCAATTTTCCCTCCAATTTTTTTTTTGCAGCTACTTTTATTTGTCGTCAGCTTGCAGTTTGTTTAGATAAGAAAACGGCTCACGGTGCATTGTGCAACTTGCCGACAACTTCCGTTTCCGTTCGCTTCACCTCAAGCGAGGAAGTCTACCATTAGTTGTCGACAGTAGCGACTCTTGTACATATGTAAATGTGTGTTTTTGTGTGTGTAGTGGTACTAAAGAAGATGTAATTTTGAGTTTGAAAGTTGTTTGCCAAATAAGCGGAGCGTTGAATACTAAAATTTGAAAGAGAAGCGCATCCTAAGTTAACGTCTGCTAATACTAATATGGTCTCAAAGTGCAGCTACATATCTCAATTCCAGTGCAACATAGGCTGCTGGCTTCTTTGAGCGTGCAATGGTTATGTGTGTGTGTGTGTGTTTACATTTGTTGCTTCTGCATTGAGCAAGTTTCCCCAAGTGCTACTGTTGATTGTTGACAAGAATTTAGTTGGCAACATGTGTCGGCCGAAATTTAATTTGTGAAATTGAACGAAAATTGTCAAATTTGCATAGTGAAAATTGAGTTGCTGATATTTCTTTGATGATGATGCTCTTAACGTTGAGAGATTAAATTGTTTAAAACGAAAAAGTTTGTGTATTTTTATACGAATTTATGTCTTTATGAACTGCAATGCACTTTGGTGTGATTGAAACGTTAGGAATTTGACTTGTAGAAAAAAATTGTTACATCCGAGTCGTCGAAATGGTTTCGACTATTTTTAGAAATATTTTTCTTAATTTTGTGGCAACATATTCTCTCTTTGAAGCCGAATACACTCAACAAGTTTTATCGAAAATTGTTGACTTACTTATCAAAGGACAGGTTTGATCATGATAAGGTCTTGGCGTAGTTTACCGTTTAAAGACCCATCGTCTACGTCGGTTTGGACATGTTATACCGATGAGTGATATTAATCCTTAGTCATCAAGGGAACCAGAGTAAAAGAAACATCAGCAGAATGTTAACTCAAAAATATTTTCATAAGCTTAACTTTAGCCTAATCTACTTTGACGAACGTATAACAATCTCTCTCACTTTTTATTAGAAATATGAAGATCTATTTTTTCAGACATCTAAAAAATCTCAAGAACACACAATTTAAAAGAAAAGAAAGTAGTCATATATGTACTTTGATTATTAAGCTTAAATAAAGGATTCTGTAATTAAAGTTCGACCTACTTTAGTAATAAAAACGTTATCTTTCGGTAATCAACTGCAAATTATCGCTTTCATTTCATTCATTCATTTGTCCTTGAGGCACTACGCTTCGAAAGTGAATATAACTCAAAACAATAATAATATTCAATTTTAATAATACCATTAAATAAGTAGCAAAATAAATTTGTATTTTTGTACAAAAGTTTCTTTCAGTACAATGAAAATTAAACAAATTGATGTTTATTTACAATTAGAAATATCTGCAGACAAATGCAAAAACAATCGGAAATGAAAAATAGACGATTTGTGCGACATGAAAAACCAAAATCCATTACAACTTTCTAATAATGAAAATTAAAAGTCTGCCAACTTGTTGGTCTCGTATAAATTCACTAAAATTGTTGTTGTAACTGATGTGGCGAGTTACTGGCATTGTTGTTGTTTTGGCGTAAACTTTGATAATTAAAGTTTTGCGAGAAAAAATGAACACAAAAGCAGACAGACATACATACATACGTATTTGTCTAGTTGTTTACACTGAGAGAAATGTACAAATGTTTTTGGATAATTGTTGGCAGAATATTATTAGCTATTAAATCGTTCCTTTGTTGGCTTTAGAAACTGTTTCGTTCTACTTCCACGGTTGAATGTAGGCGAGATTAGCTATTAGGAGGAATGCCCAAAAATAACTGGCCTTGGGGTTTTGTCAAGGTTGTCACCAAAAAGGCTGGAATCTGTCATTTAATTCTGTTTCGAATGCACCATGGCGCGTTCGAAGCCCAACACTTTATGCCCATTTGTAAACTAACCCCATTGCTGACTGTATTTGAAAACCTAAAAAAGAGGCTGAAACAGTAGGAGAGGCCTTGCTATCTCACTTTAAATTACCACCGAAAGATTGTTTAGTGTTTATTGGAGGAATAGGGTGTAAACTTACAGAAGTAGGAAGGTGTTTGTAGGTAAAAATGCTTAAAAAGTAGCAGTTACTGTGGTACAAAACAAAAACTGAAAAAGAAACCAAAAATAATAAATTAAAAAAATATATAATTATTGAGAGAGAGAAATGAAATAATAAAGAAGTTGTAAAAATTAAAAAAAAAAAAGTTAAAAAAGTAAGTTAAAAAAAATTACGAATAAAAAACAAATTTTAACGAAAAAAGACAAAAAAATTTAAAGGAAAAAAAAAAACATTTTTAAAATTAGTAAAAGAAAAAAAAAAAGAAATAATTAAAAAAATAAAGTTAGAAAAGAATAAAAAAATGACAAATAGAAACAAAATTTAATCAAAGAATACAAAAAAAATTTAAAGGAAAAATAAGAATAAAAAAAAATGATAATAAAAAAATTGTAAAAGTTGAAAAAGGACAAAAAAAAGTTAGAAAAAAGAAAAAAATAATAATAAATAGAGAACGAGAAAAATTTTAAAAAGAAGACAATAAAACATTTCTAAAATTTAAAATAAAATAAAAGAAAAAAATTGTGAAAACAGAAAAAAATAAGAAAAATAGAAAATAATAACAATATTGAAAAAACTATACATGGAGAAAAATCTAATCAAGAGGACAAAAAAAAATTTTTAAAGGAACAAAAAAGTTAGAAATTATTATAAAATAAAAATAAAATAATAAGGAAAGAAAAAAATTGTAAAAAGTTAAAAAAGACAAAACACAACTTAGAAAAAAAGGAAAAAATTATAAATAGAGAAAAACTTCAATCGAAAATACAAAAAAAAAACATTTAAAAAGCAACGAAAAATATAAAAAATAAATTTTGAAAAGAAAAAATATAATAATAACAAAGGAAAACAATTGTGAAAAGAGAAAAAACTAAGTTAGAAAAAAAGAAAATAGCAGTAGGAACAAAATTATACATAGAGAAAAAATTGAATCAAGAATATAAAAAAAAAATTTGAAAAGAATCAAAATATAATAAACAGAAATAAAAAAAAATTGTTTAAATGATTAAAAATAATTAAAAGAAAAGAATAAAAGAAATAACGAAAGAAAAAAATAAAAAAATAACGAAAGAAAAAAATTGTAAGAATTGAAATCAGTGAAGATATGTACATACATATACTTTAAACTGTTCTCCGATATCGGGAAGCCTTTGATTTTTTCATTAAAAATATCAAAATAATCATTATCGGGGGTCCTTGGTGATTTTCCATCGTGTACGTTGGAATATGCATAAAACAGGAGAAGAAAAAGAAAAAATAGGTATGTACGTATGTACGTATGTATATACCCTGTTTTCATGCTATATTTATATATGGATCTGCACTAAAACAGACAAACCAAATATAAGTAAATAAAAGCGAATGAGTGAATTGTAATGAAAAATACGATTCGAAAGTTGCTTATAGAGCAAAATCTCGTAATAGCTTTGCTTTGATATCAACACACATACAAATGTAGGTATGTATATATCTAGCTGTGTCTCCCATTGCTGTGGTTAATATGCGCAAAGATTGCAAAGTAAAACATCGCTGGGATTTCAATTATTTACTCTTTTCTCTTTTCGTTTTTACTTTTTATATTTTTTACTTAGCTATTTAGTTTTATTTCACCAAATTCCTTTGCTGCTAACTAACATAAATGTAGTTTGAAACTCGGTTAATATACTGTTGTTGCTGCTAATTATTTTCTTCCTTGCAGTCGGTATGATAGTCATGCCAAGTTGACAAGATTTGTGTGCCATTAGCGTGTCGATTCTGAGCGTAACCGGAAACTTTGTACCCAGAAGATTATCTAACCAAAAATCGTAACCGGTGCATGTACCCGCGATTCTAGCGCGCATGGTAACGATGTCAAAAACAAACAATGCGCAAAAGAGAATAAAAGGCAAACGCGCACGAAACTTCACGTAAAAAAGTGGTTATATTGTTTATTAATTCTTCTGATCTAGTATGTGTATAAAATTTGTGCTATTTTCTGTCCAAAAAAATATTTACAAAACACGTGCAATTTGTCGCGGTTACTTGGCGTTACCACCTCTTTAGGTGGTTACGAAATTGAACTGCAACTTGAGCCGGCAGAATACCAAACGGGTGTAAAAGTTTCCAAGATATTTGCTTGCCGGGTAAATCGAATGTTGTTACCACTATAGAATCGACCCGTAGGTGGCATTTGTAAGATTCTTTAAGCGAATGAAAAGTCATTAAGCAAGCGCAATCTCGTTGAAAAGTTGGACTGTCCCACTTGAGCTATGTATGTATGTATGTATCTTCGCAAGAATTTGAAAATTAAGTTTTAGTATTAGGGTGTACGGTTTTGTAAAGCTGCTTCGGCATTTTTGTTAAAGAAAAAAAAAAAAATTGCAGGACAGCCGGGTCTATTAAAAACTGTATGCGATCAAATATGGATGCAAAGAACGTTTAACAGATAAGCTTTAATCTGGGGCAAATCTTCCATTGAAATATTTTTATTGGTTAAACTCTTATATATTCAGACTGGGACATAAAAAAAATTTTCTAACACTTTTGGTCCTAAGTTGAAACATCACGTTTCCATTTACTAACGCTAGAAGACCGCCAAATTCTGAAGCTGCTCTCAGAAAACAAAGAAATGGCCAATTCATTGGAAGTTAGGTTAAAAACAAGTAAGGAAAGGTCTGTATTCGGCTGTGCCGAAGGCTTTATACCTTTCATGAATACGCATATCTTTTTTAAGTGTCCTACATGGCCAAACCACATTTATCGGAGCAATCGATTATATGGAAGCTATATGTTATGTTACTCTGATCTGTATGATTTTCATTACACACATCACATTTATAATAAGTACCAACCTTGCAAAATTTTACGTTCCTAGCTTCTTAACTGCAAAATTTATAGCCCAAAACCCATTTATCGAAATTATCGATTATATGGGAGCTATATGTTTCGTTGGTCCGATCTGGGTGATTTTCACTACACACGTTACAAATATAACATGTACTAAACCTGCAAAATGTCGCTCTAATAGCTTTTTAATTGCAAGAGTTATAGGCCAAAACCCATTTATCGGAACAATCGATTGTATGAGAGCTATGCGTTGTATTGGTCCGATCTTACTGGTTCCGACAAATGATTCATATAATACAAAATGGACGCTCCAAACCAAATTTCATCGAGATATCTCTAAAATTGAGGGACTAGTTTGCTTTCAAACAGACGGACAGACGGACATGGCTAAATCAACTCAGCTCGTCGCCCTGATCATTTCGGTATGCTTAATGGTGGGTCTATCTCTTCTTCTTCTCATACTTACAAACATCGGACCAAAGTTATAATACCATTTCATGTTCATGAAAGGTATAAAAAGGCTTTGATAAATTTCTTTCACATCTAGACTTGTTTTTTCTATTATTCCTCAACAGTTTATTTGTGCTAGTAATTGTCCCGTAAAATTATTCAACCTCTCTGGCTACTCCTCGCCGCATTTTACTTTAATTTGTGTACAATCACAAAAAAAAAAAACCCTTTTTCCCATTCGAATGTTTATTTTATTCACAACATTTCTCTGATAATTTTCGTATTTATTTCGTGTTTTTTTTTTTACAATCCCAACCATACTTAAAGCTTTATCCTTTCTAAATTGCAACAATCCAACTTGGTCCATTTGAAATGAATTTGAAATATTTTTATCTAAAATACTTTGTGGGTTATACACGACCGAATGACTAATGCCAACCAAACATCAGATTAAAATAAAGTAACAAAACAGTTTAAATCGTGTACAAGAACTAAATGAAGCAGAGAGTGCGGTAGGCAATGCGTCTAACATCAGTCGGCTTTTACTACCACAAATCCACGTACATACATACATACATACATACATTGCCTAATTCCATCTGCTCAACGTAATTCTCGTAACTACAATTGTTGTTTTGCCAAAACATCAACAGAAACAGATCAAAAAGTATTCAAAGCAATCATTTGTATCTCTGGTTTTTTTTTTTTTAACAGCTAACCCTTCGCTGCTTACTCTTCTCGTCTATGTGTTGTGTGCAAGATAAATAGAAAACAAATACATATGCATGTATATATGTACTTACCTACATACATATGTACATATATACATTTGCTATTTTAGTTTTGTGTTGCAAAATTGCTTATTTTTGTTGTTGGCTCATAGATTAGAAATTGGCAAAAAGTTTTTCATCAATTTTCACATGACATTTGTGTTGATTTTCATTCATTTCCACTTTGCAGTTTGCATTTCCAGTTGAGTAGAATTTTATTTATCTTTATTCTTTTAATTTTTATTGCATACAAACAAACGAAAATGTTTATTTTCCAATTAAATGGGAATTTTGCTAACTTAAATTGCCAAAGCAAAAGTAGAAATTAGATGTTAAGCTAAGTAATAGCTCAGAAATCAGATACTATGTATAAGTATATATTTCAATTTCAACAAGGCTTAGCTAGCTTTCAGAATAACTTAAGGAAGCATAAAACAAAGTGATATTCCAGGTTCCATACCTTTTTCGATTTCGCTCCTTTATCGATTTAAGTATGAAAATAATTCAGTTTCGATTTCAATTTGGTCCGGTTGCTATGATTATCGGCATCGATTCTCATTCATTTAAACCTCAACTTCAATGCTTTCTTCAGTTTCCTTTAAAGTTTTCGTATTTTAATTCCTCTCCCTATTCAGCCTGCGTTTGAGTTTCAGTTCCTATTTACATCCCAGTTTCAGTTTCGGTTTTCTTCCCATTCCAATTCCTTTTTCGCATTTAATAACACTTCATTTCAAGTGTCGATTCCGGTTTCGATACTACGTTCGGTACTCATTTCAGTTTCGGTTCCATTCGTTCCTAACGGAGGATTACCGAGTTTGCTTACGTTACTTCAATTTAAACTTTTGATTTTGATTTTAGCTTTTTCGACTTCAGCTTAACGTCCCCTCTTAAGTTAGGTTTCGGTACTGGCCTGCTTTTGGGTTAAAGTTCTTGATTCGGTTGAAATAGCCATTTGGAATTCAGTTGGTTTTGCTTTTGTTCTAGTTCCCATTTCGATTCCAATTCAGATTCTGTTATTTTTGTTGGTTAAGTAAAAAGTCAGTTACTTGAAAGTTCTGTTCTAGTTCATGATTCAATTGTACTCTCTTTTCCTATTCCAGCTACAATTTTGATTTCGGTTTTAGTACACAAAACGGGTACAGTTTTAGTTTGATTTTCGTTCTTGCCTTTAGTTCCAGTTCACATTCCAGTTCCATTTCTCATTTCAATTCCGATTTCCATTTCAGTTATTGCTCGCTGTCCAGTTCTAGTTAATTTATAGATTCTAGCTGTAATTTCGTTTCCAGTTCCGGTTTCTGTTCCTCTCACAATTCGGATTTTGTTTCTAGTTAACTACTTACGGCTCCATTTCTGATGACAGTTCGAGATTTGGGTCCGGGTGTAGTCCTAAGTTCGGTTGCAGTTTCTGATGGCAGTTCGAGATTCGGTTTCGTTTCTAGTTTCGTTTAAAGATTAAGTACCTTTTATTAACTCTGTTTAATATTTGGTTTGTTTCAAGATCTAGTTTCGGTTTCGTTCCTCATTTTATTTACAGTTTGGGTTATGCTCGTGTTTGAAGTTCCAGTGTCGGCCCCATTTTTTATTGCAGTTCAATATTCGGTGCCGTTTCTGTTAAAGATTCAGTTTCGTTTTCAATTCCAGTTTCGGCTTCATTTCATTTATAACTCCAGCTAGAACTTGCATTTCATTTCTGTAAAAAAAGTGGACTCTCCTGAAATCCTAGTTAGATGCTCCACTGCCCACAAATGCCTGCAGCTTCTTTATGCTTTTTATATGTACATATGTATGTATATTCTTTTCATTAAAATTTTGTTCATATATTTTCATATTTGTTGTATTCCTAGCGCTATTATCTGGTTTAATATTTCATCTATTCATTTGTGATATAAATATGTATGCCTAAATCATTGAACTTAAGCGTAGAGTATTTAATATTCATTAAGTGATTGGCAATTGATATGTACGAGTAAATCGCCTTTCATGAGCATGCTATAGCCATTCAAACCATTCAAACCATTTAAATGTTAATAAAAGAACTCGGAGTGAAATAAAATTATTTTTCATTTCAGCACTAGTATATTCAATTCTTGGAATTTATCACTCTCACAAATGTAGCGCAGCTGTAAATATTTTAAAACAAACCATATTCGACTTATGTATGTATATATATTTCAATCTGCATAAAAGGAAGATCTCTTATTTCATGTAAATATGAAAGCTCAATTCATTAATACTGATTGGCTTTCAGTTGAGTTAAATTGCAAAAACAACTAGAAAAACAACGGTATCGCATAACAAGCTGTTTAATAATCTTACAAAATTTAAAGCTTTTATGTTAGAATCTTGTGCTTGAAATTTGTGATATTTGGTCATCATCATCATCACTCATAGACGCCTGAATATCTAGCTAATTCGTTGAGTCTCACTTAAAACTAGGGCTGTGCCTTTATTCGATTAATCGAGTAAGTTGATTAATCAAATTTCCAATTAATCGATTACTTGTTTAATAAAAATTTTGAGTAATCAAAACGAGTGTTACTCGAGTATTTTCAAAAATGGTTAATCAAAAACTGATAAATTTACTAATTTTTTATGTGATAGCTTGCCTTGAAATAGTTGAAAATAAAAAAAATTAAAAACAAAACATACTTCAAAATATTAAAAAATAAAAAAATTTTAGAAAATTTTGAGATGTTGTCCGATCGCGAATGGGCAAAATATCGAATGGTTAAAGAACTTCTAAATGTGAGCCGTTTTAATATATGATTAATCATTTTATTCAAAAAACGATTGCTCAAAAAAGCGATTAATCAATTAAATTTCTTTTTGATTAATCACAATCTTGATTAATCGAGTAAACACCCTTTTTGATTAATCAAAAATCATAGTTAATCGATTAATTGGGTAATCGAATTTATGAATAATCAAAATTTTGATTAATCAATTAATCGCACAGCCCTACTTAAAACATCTGATGGGGCGACTTTGGTAGAGAACATTTTTTCAAAGGTTTTACTTATCCTTACGCCCTGGGCGATGGCGAATACTCGCAAAGAAGAAGATTTGTTGATGAGCTGTATGGTAACACCGACATGTCGCGACATAGTCCAAAGTGAAGACTGATTTCCGATCTTCCGAAGAAGAAGAAGAAGAAGAAGAGAAGAAGAAGAGAAGAAGAAGAAGAGAAGAAAAAGAAGAAAAAGAGAAGAGAAGAAGAAGAAGAAGAGAAGAAGAAAAAGAGAAGAAGGAGAAGAAGAAGAAGTAGAGAAGAAGAAGAAGAGAAGAAGAAGAAAAAGAACACGAAGAAGAAGAAGAAGGGAAAAAAGAAGAAGAAGGGTAGAAGAAGAAGGTGAGACGAAGAACAAAAGAAGAAGAATAAGAAGAAGAAGAGAAGAAGAAGTAGAGGAGAAGAAGTAGAGTAGAAGAAGAAGAAGAATAAGGAGAAGAAGTAGAAGTAGAAAAGTAAGGCTAAGTATTGAAATATGTATATTCGTCTCCGAAAAAAACCATCAAAGGCTTCCTTCTAAAGTCACCCAGTTCTAAAAAGGTACGCTAAACCCGCCTTTTTAATAATAATAAGCCCAACGGATTACCCACCATCCCGCCCAACCGACACGAGGGGCGCATCCGCATAACGCGCGGATCAAATTTGCCGAGTGTTTGAAAGGCGGAGGTTTGTTAAGCGTCGAGACCTCAAACTGTTCAGCTACAGAAAAACTTCATCAGCCGAATAAGGTGCATACATAAGAGATTAAAATACATAAACATAAACAAAATAATTAGTTGAGAGAGGAAAGAACAGATTTTTTTATTATAAAAAGCGAGTCCGAAGTATCAAAATTACAAGAGTGAGAGTTATATTTTTCACATAAACACTGAAAAGGTTCGTGCAATTGAAAATTGGTTCTACATTGCTTCAAAAAAATAGGTTTGAAATGTCTTGAAGCTCGGAAGGGAATATTAAATTTAACTTCATTTAAAAGAAATGGACTTGAAATGTGTCCGTTTATTAATTTTACCATAAAAATTACACCAAGCATTTCCCTACGACTAGAAAGAGTTGGGAGATCGATAAGTTTTAACCGACTAGTATAAGGTGGAAGACTGTACATTGAATCCCATTGTAGGTTTCACAAGGCAAAAAGTAGGAACTGTTTTTGAATTGATTCTAGCTTGTCTATATTAACTTGATAACGCGGACTCCACACAATCGAGCCATACTCCAATATCGGTCTAACCAAGGTAGTAAAAAGAGTTTTAGTAACATATGGGTCACTAAATTCTTTTGACCACCTTTTCACAAAAGCTAAAACACCTCTAGCCTTATTGACTGTTGCCTCAATATGCGGACTGAAGCTAAGTTTGCAGTTCATCGTTACGCCTAAGTCAACAAAAACATTAACATTTTCAATACTGTGATTATTAATTGCATAAGAAGCTGGCTGTATACCTCTACGTGAAAAACACATAAATTTACATTTCTTTAAGTTTAGCGGCATATAGTTTACATTGCACCACGTAACTAAGTACTCTAAATCCATTTGAAGCAAAGACCGATCTTCCGCGGACGCATATGACTTAAATAGTTTTACATCGTCAGCATACATCAAGATATTTGAATACTTTATTGTTGTACAGATATCATTTATGAAAATCAAAAACAGAACCGGGCCAAGATGGCTGCCCTGAGGAACACCAGAGGATACATCGATAATGTTGGAAACGGAATCTTTAAAAATTACTCTTTGAGTTATTTCAGAGAGATAGGAGGAGATCCAACGGGTGAGGCCCGGTTGGAAACCAACCAGATCGAGCTTGTGAATTAGTAGAGAGTGGCAAACTTTGTCAAATGCTTTACTAAAATCTGTGTAAATGACGTCGGTGTTGAGATTATCTCTAAATCCATTCGACACGTGGGTTGTGAATTCAAGTAAGTTGGTTGTTGTTGATTTACCCTTGCAAAATCCATGCTGGGAGCTAGCAATTAATGTTGAGATTGAAAAGGTTAGGCACTTAGTAACAATAGCTTCGAATAATTTGGGAATAGCCGAGAGTTCTGCAATACCACGATAGTTCTATGCAAATCCAAGTGATGTTTCCAACAGATTGCTTAAACTTTTTGTTGTTGTCTATTTTTAATCATTCGTTCCTTTGGTTGCTTTTATCACTGCTTATTTATGCCACATGCGGCACATCAATGAAACTGCCATTCGACTGACATTCATGGGAGCAGCCAGCATTCACGTCATCATCTCCTTCATCATTGTCATCATCAGAATTCATAGCATATTTAACAACAGCTACAATGTTAACAACAACAAAAACAAAAAAAAAAAAAAAAAAAAAAAAAAAAAAAAAAAAAAAACCACAACATTGACTGCAGCAACTGCATTGTTGTTTTTGTTAGACTTGGCGCGTCACGTCTTAAAGTAAAACATTGCAGCCGAACGCGCTCATAAAATATTGCCTAGACAGTTGACTCAATTTACTCCCCCCCACACACCTTAACCTACCCACGCACAAACACACTTTTGCTATCAACTTCAATCAAAATCAATTGAATTGTATTTTTATTGAGTCATAAAAGCTCTTAACACGTGGCGCTACTGAATATGTACTCTGATTTGTTGGGCTCATTGTAGGTAGTTAAGAAGTATACGACTCGATTTGGATGGGAAAGGATGGTGTTGAAACACATTTTGCCTTCGAAGTGATGAATAAATTGTAGGTGTTTTATTGGCTGTACCTTTGAAGATGTTGGTTTCGTTTCATTTTATGCTTTTATAACAAGCTGTGTCAGACATTGGTACTATTTTATCAGCATGGAGGGAGCTCTGAGTTTTCGTCTAATGAAATCTAATTTTTTTTTCTAAATTTTCTAACTTTTTAAAATAGTTCGCCATTAAATTTGGTTCTGAGATTTTTTTGTAGCAAACCTCTGATACATCTAAAGATATTCTGAAATTTTTAGAGGCATGTTTTTTTTTTTTTTTAAGTATAAATTATTGAATTTTTACCAAGCATTTTTTTTCTTTTTATTTTAGCTTTGTAGGCAAGTTTAATTATTAACAAAGGATACTGCTGGTCGTAGTGGAATGTAAAACAAAAAATGGAAAAAAAAAAAAAATTTTAAACATGTAAAAAATTGAAAAAATTAAAAAAAAAAAAAAAAATTTAAACACATTTTTGCCAGCATATAAATATCATTTCAGTGCTCAACATTTTTTTGTGTTCGAGTAATTGAATTCAAATATTTAAAGGCGAATTTTAGTATTTACGATTTTGAAAAATTAAATTTTTTACAATTAGAAACAATTTTTTTTTTTCAATGGTGATATTAAAGTTTATTGGTCTGTGAATGTTAAATTATTCAATGAAGTTATTGAGTTCAAGACCGGTTTTATTTGTTTTTAATTTTATGACAAAGCTTTAAGCTTTTACATTTCATTCCATACCTTGCTCTGAGAAGATTAATAAATCTCTATTTAAACGCACTTTTTCCGTTTCCTTACCATCCATATTTGCCAATAACCTCCGGCTCGAATAGTATATTGTAACAGATCAGCTTAGCTCTGCTGGGAAGTCTTAACTCCAGTGATTTCCATATAGACAGGAATTGTAAGCCTCACATCGTTTTGGTTGTTAACAACTGCATTTTCGAAAAGCTCAGCTGGGTATACTTGCGAGTTCCTCAAATATACATATATAATTTTGTGATTTATCTTTTCAATATTCCTCTCTTCCAATTTTAGTATTCATTTTGAACTTTTAAATGCTTGATATTGCCTACATTGCATGTCATTAGCTGAGCTTTGCTCCGAGTTTGTGTGTGTGTGTGTTTTACATTATGAAACGCCTAAATGTATGCTTTAATTTTTTCACACGCACTCAACACACTTCCTTTGTAGGCGAGATAATTCATTTCCCCATTGCATTTATTTTCATTTCCAGGGGCGCTTTCAGTTCAATTGAATCAATGCGTGCTAAATGGTGCGAAAATCATGAGTAAGGTATGACAACTGGGTAAGTACAGTCTATGCTTTTATCACATACAATCGTAAGTATGTATGTTTGCCTTTGTATGTCAACATATTTTTTCACTTCAATTCAATTTGTTGACTTTCAATATCATATACTCAAAAACGCATTTGCTAATATGTGTGTCTATTCGCTTTTATACGCGTATTCCCACTTAACAATCGTTTGAATCGTTGCTTTTATAGAGCTGAAGCGGAGTGCGACGCAACTATACAAAACAAAAAAGTCCGTCGATTAATGACAGCAAGTACTGTAAATAAGATTATATTTAATAAAAAAAAAAAAAACCCTAGCCACACGTCGCTGCGACTTAGAAGCTAAAATAGACTTAGTTCTTGAAATAATTAGCACCCATCTAATGGTTGACTGGGTTTATGTACTTGCATATTGATAGTGTGTGGCTATCAAGGACACCGAATTTTTAGATTTTTACAATCCTATCTTATTCGGGGTCAGATTTTGCAATCGCATGAGCTACGGTTCAGTCCCGAAATTTTCAAAATTCGCTCTACTCTGCGCTTTAAAAATGTGAAGAAACCAGCCCACTTTAATTTGATTACTGGTACTAAAAAGTAATCAATTGTTTTGATGGACCTTTTCGTGGGTAGTGTTTAAAAAAAAAAATTAAAAATAAATCAAAAATTGAATTAAAATCAAGAGTAATCAAAAATGTGAAAAAAATAGAAAAAACCAAAAATAATAAAAAAAAAGTTTAAAATAAATCAAAAATGTGAAAAAAATAGAAAAAACCAAAAATAATAAAAAAAAAGTTTAAAATAAATCAAAAATGTGAAAAAAATAGAAAAAACCAAAAATAATAAAAAAAAGTTTAAAATAAATCAAAAATTCTCAGAAAATCAAAAGTAATAAAAAATGTGAAAAAAATATTTAAAAAGAAAAACAAGAAAATGAAAGAAAATTGAAAAAAAATTACTGAAAATCAAAAGTAATTAGAAATGTGAAAAAAATAAAATAAAATTATAAGAAATTAAAATGTATTCAAAAATTACAACAGTACTGGACAAAAAAAATCAAAAAATAATAAGAAATCTGACAGAAATATAAAAAACAAATATTATAAAAAAAAATTTAACAATTTAAAAATAAAACTAACAATACAACAGTACTGAAAAAAAATTAGAAAACAACAATAAATTCAAAAAAAAAATTAAAAAAACAAAAATAATAAAAAAATTTACAAATATGTAAATCAAAAATTATAACAGTACTGAAAAAAATCACAAAATAATAAATTATGTGAAAAAAAATTTAAAATAAATCAAATAATACAACAGTACTGAAAAAAAATCAGAAAATAATAAATATGCAAAACAACAAAAATAATAAAAAAAAATTGAAAAAAAATTAAAAACTTTTTTTGATCAGTTTGAATTTTGTAATGATTATTCGATTAAACATTAATCAAACAAACAAAACAATTCAAAAGTAACCAAAAATAATAAAAAAAAATATAAATTAATCTAAAAAAGTTTTTAGGTTTTTTTTTGATAAAAATAATCGAAAATAATTAAAATTAATCAAAAATTATTAAAAATAATCAAAAAAAATATAAGAAAGTTTTTATTTATTTTTTAATTATTCCCATAAACGTGAAAGTTATGATTTTTGATTTTTTAGTTAATTAGAAAATAATCACTAAAAATTTTAAGTAATTTTATTTAACCGTTAAAATGACTTTTTGCAAAATTAATCAATTAAATCCAGTAATCACTACGATTAGTAATCATTATTAAACAGTTCTAAGAGTTGTTTCATCAATAATACATATATTAAATTCAAATACATAGGTATCCAAATATTTTTTTCTAAAGTTTTGTATTTTTAGAGTAAATTAATTCTCATAAATAAATCAAATGCATTTAGTTTGAAGTAACATATTTCCCATGCCGAAAGTTTCGGTATTGTAATAAATAAGTTCCGGTACTAGCATCAATAAGCGAAATACATATCGTATGAACACCAAGCCAGCCATTGAATTCAGCTTCTTTGTCATCCTGGCAAATGCGCTGCAGGATAATAACGTGACAAATACATGACTTTCAGCAAACCTTAAAGAATATAAAACAAGCAAGCCTGTTTGATAAGAATTATGCATAATTTTATGCGTCGACAAGCACAAGTCGCGAACAGAGTGCATAATTTTCAAACTTAAGTAAATTTTATTTGGAGTTTAAAACTTGCAAACTTTAGATGCGTTTAGTTTAAGAGTATAATACAATTTAGTGTGCAGATATTGTGGACTTTAGACGAAGATGTGTCGTGTATGTGTGTAGGTGTGTATCATTTAGGGTAAGGGAAGAAAGATTATCTTAGCAAGTATATCAGATCTAACGCTGGCATTACTCTAGAGGGTTATATAAAATATATATTGTTAGGTGAATCGAGTTGAAATGACGTGCAAAAAGGAACTTGGTATCTTTCTGTGATTCCCCTTTTAGAAAGCTAGCCTAGAAGTTGGGTATGGAAAGGTTAAAACTTAACCAGACTGCAGTTCAAAGAGGCTGTTAGAAACCAACAACATCATCAACCTAGATACCCAAAATTTCTACCCTCCGTCTTAGAACGCCATTTTTTCTTGCTACATTTTTTGCAACATTCAAGAATATCATGCAGCTAATATGACAAAAGATCATAAAATCTAATGCATTATAATAATAGCGAAAATTTCATAGAATACTATTCGACTGACTTTGGTGAGAAAGGAAAGTTTTTGAGAAAGTTTAAAGTGTTTGAGCGTGGATGACGTAGAGGGGAATGCAGGCAACATTAGCGAAAACTGAACGACAATTGCAATAACTTGACAATTGATTCAATTTAAAGGCGTACAAAAGCAGACACATTTATGCTTATTTTGTCACACACCCACTACTCGACACACACACATACATACATACATACATATGTACATACATACATATGTACACGGAGCAATGCAAACACAAGATGCTTTAAACGGCTTTGCTGCTGCCATCGTTAATGTCGAAAAGTTTGATTATGGGAAAACTTTGAAAATAGCCATAATAGTTTGTGTATATGTACGTCGTTCATTCGTTATACCCATATGCATTAGTATATGGTATGGATTTTCAAAGCCGGCTCATTAATCAAATTATTATATTATTTCTACTTGTATGTAACAAGGTCGTCAAAAAATATAGCCAAGAACTTACCAACATGGATTTCTCTGAGAATGAAGATCAAAGTGAGTCATATCTGATTCATTTAACTTTTGAGTCAGATATGACTCGTTGTACGAAAAAAAAATAATAATTTCAAAAAAATACAGCTAAGGGCTTACACAAAATAAATTTATTAGAACTAGAGGACTGAAATGATTCGCATGTGATTTATCTAACTCTTGAATTAATCACATTTGAGTCACATAGTATGATTAATTGGATAGGGAATATTTTAAAAAATGTAGCTTGAAGCTTATCAAAATAAATTTGTAAATAAGTGGAGCTTATTAAAATAAACTTGTAAGAAATTGAGCACCGCAATAAGTCAAATCGGATTCATATAACATTTGAATTAATAATTTTTGACTCATATCATATATACTCGTTTGAAGAGAAAGGTTTTAAAAACTTTATCGAAAGGTTTGCCAAAATAAATTTATTCAAATTTGAATACGTGTATGAGTCATATCTTATTAATTTGACCTTTGAATCAACCAAGAGTTAGTCAGCTATGACTCCTTGGTCGGTGAAGGTTTTAACAACTATGTATATCTATGTAAGAGCTTGTCAAAATAAATTTGTCTGAAATTGAAGAACATAATGAGTCACATCTGATTCACTTTGCATTTCAACTAATCACTCGTAGGACACATATTACTCCTTAAACTGGGGAGGTTTCAAAAAAAAAAAAAAATAAAAGCGCTTATCAGAACTTGAGGACCGCAATGAGTCACATCTGATTCAAAAAAATTGAATTGTTTCATCTTCTTGACGTCAAATATAATTTTTCAGGCTGATCAACAAGCGCTATCCACACCCAGGCTAAAAAGATGAGTAAGTTTCATGGTAGAGAGAGGTATAAAAGTTGTTTACGTGCCGGTCCCTTCTACCTAAGTTTACACTTGTTTTTGTTGCTATTGGCTTAAACTAAAATTTTTTTGTTATTTTTCTCTGCCACGCTATCAGTTTTATTGTGGTGCTGAGTGCAAATCTTGTCAATTGCAGATGCTAATATTAGCAAGAGGAGCAAGGCAATCGCTAAAATGTTCCAGCGATAGAGACAAACTGAGCGAATTAGCGGCGAGCGACCAATGATGATGATGGGGAAGTTGAACATTTTGCAATTTCTATGGCTTGAGGCACAAAAAGCGAGCACCAAATTCAATTCAGAGCTACTAAGGATATAACCGAAACTAACGAATCGAAGTTGTGTTGTATGTGCCAAGCGTGTTTTTTTGCAGTGCTGTTGTTGTTGTATGTAATACCCAAAATGCCCTGCTCCAAATTCGTTGCATATGAGCAAATTATTGGGCGGACAACAACAGTCGTATATTTATTGAAGAAAAGTTTGAATTTTAAAATCTCTTTGTATTAGGTTTATCCCATGATATTTGCAATTTATTTTCTATGCTTTTTGATGTTGTTGTTGTTGTTATTCTTGTTATTCGTTAGCATCAATTGATTTTGTGCACTCAAATGTAGAAGAACATTGTGCAATGATGACAGAGGATATGCATATCGACAGCGCTAACAACAACTTTTGTGCAGCCCGTGAATATAAAATTTTATAAGAAAAGCTTTACAAGATGAGGTTGAAGTCGAAATATCGAACAAATAAATATTTGAATAGTACTTAAAAATAAGTTTTATTCAAAATTCTGGCCTAAAGCAAGGTTATTTTATTTTATTTTATTTCATTTTATTTTATTTTATTACATTTCATTACATTTCATTTCATTTCATTTCATTTTATTTTATTTAATTTTATTTTATTTTATTTTATTTTATTTCATTTTATTTCATTTCATTTCATTTCATTTCATTTCATTTCATTTCATTTTATTTTATTTCATTTCATTTCATTTCACTTCATTTTATTTCATTTCATTTCATTTCATTTCATTTCATTTTATTTCATTTCATTTAATTTTACTTCATTTCATTTCATTTCATTTTATTTCATTCTATTTCATTTCATTTCATTTCATTTTATTTAATTTTATTTCATTTAATTTCATTTAATTTAATTTAATTTAATTTCATTTCATTTCATTTCATTTCATTTTATTTTATTTTATTTTATTTTATTTTATTTTATTTTATTTTATTTTATTTTATTTTATTTTATTTTATTTTATTTTATTTTATTTTATTTTATTTTATTTTATTTTATTTTATTTTATTTTATTTTATTTTATTTTATTTTATTTTATTTTATTTTATTTTATTTTATTTTATTTTATTTTATTTTATTTTATTTTATTATATTTTATTTTATTTTATTTTATTTTATTTTATTTTATTTTATTTTATTTTATTTTATTTTATTTTATTTTATTTTATTTTATTTTATTTTATTTTATTTTATTTTATTTTATTTTATTTTATTTTATTTTATTTTATTTTATTTTATTTTATTTTATTTTATTTTATTTTATTTTATTTTATTTTATTTTATTTTATTTTATTTTATTTTATTTTATTATATATTTATTTTATTTTATTTTATTTTATTTTATTTTATTTTATTTTATTTTATTATATATTTATTTTATTTTATTTTATTTTCTCTTAGTATTCTTAGTATATCTTAGTATTCAGCACAACTTATTCTTTTGACAATTCCTTTATCTGCTGTAGATAGATTCCAGCGTACGAGCTTATGATTATTGTTGACATCTTTTCGCTATTAAATGTACAACAAATGGAATATGGTCCTCTTGTCCTTTTTATATAATAAATTATATAATAATAAATTGCAACAATTGAAGTGCAACTCCGGCTGGGAAACAGCAGTCGCATTGTGCCATAGAGAAATATATAAAAGTCGAGTTGGCTCTTACTTTTTCATTGTTTTTGTAAACTTCCTTTTCCTTAGTCGCAAAATGTTGTCGCAGTGCAATAAATCGTTTTGCCACATAAATAAATCTGTCTTCGTTATTCCATTTGATTTAATCGATTATAACTATCGATGAGCATAGGAAAGAAATGCAAGTTTGTTGGTAACAGAACAACGTTTGGCGGATATTCGCATGACGCTTGAGCTCACAGATACATACGTATGAAGGAATGAATTGATACTCGGTCGCATTTATTCCACTCAATTGAATTACAACTCAATTATTTATGAATTTTTGGTGAAATAAAGGGAAAAGATAATCGTAAAATATTTTGTGAGCTTTGGATAAGTGAAAATAAATTATTTTGAGGATTAAGGAAAATGAGAATAAGCCAAAGATGACAAATTTTAGATTTTATTCGATGGAAATAAAGAAAGAGAAAAGTGTGCCTAGATTGTAACAAGAGTCCTTTTCAGCGAAAAATATGTCGAAGATAAATTCTGGCACAACATTACCTAGCTGCTTGATCTAAGTAACAACAGGAGGTAGACAGATACCTCAGATCTTGGCCTTGGCTGTTAAAGCTCAAGAGGAGCGCATCCTGCCGAGAGAGACTAGAGTAATGATAGCACAAGTTCGTTCTGGATAACAGGTTAGACCGTTACTTATAAAGCATTACTCTGGGTTGAGGCAAACCACTTTTGATATATCTAAGCCGTCCCGGTACCTTCGGTGTGGGAGGCCAACAATACTACCATCACATCACGGGACCGCCTTATTGAATGGGATATAACTAGCTTAACGCGTTTCGTAAGTCTTAAAAGGAATGTATTATTTATTTGTGGGAGGGCCCAAATCACCCTTGCTAGTCTACTACTGATGGGAGTGGTATTGTTTATTGCTTAATACCAATGAGCTGAGCTGAGCAGCAAATACCAAAACTCAATGAAAGTGAAAGTATTCGAGTTAAGTATTTCATTATCTTAATGGAAAACTGAACGAAATTAATGGATTGCCTTATTTGTGGTCAAAACAAAAGAAAGCCGAGACGAAAAAGTATATACAACGAAACTATTAATGATTTGAAAATAAATAAAATAAATTGAATATAAGACGTGGTGTCGACAAAGTGTCTTTCAGTTTAGTAGTAATTAACTACGTGATTCCCGTATTACTAAGTACTGATGAACAGGGTTGCAGCTATTGACTAGTAAGAGCGTAATATAATAACATATAATAGAACAACTTAGTGAATTTTGTTATCTAACAAGACTAAACAAAACGTAGATGAGACTACTAAACATCCTAAAACCATGGAAAATCGTAATGAATCTACTACGACCATAGTGACCTGTCAACCCTGCTTACCCACGGTAGTCTGTATTATGTCTCATGTGAACAGCCTATAAGAATTCACTTGAGGCGTATGGACAATAAAAAGACAACAAACAATACTAAAGCACAAAAATAAAGCACAAAAATATAGACATTATCTTTGTTTTCTATATTTCATATTTACTGTTATTTTGTTACTTATTGTTGTTTCTGTAAGCTGACACTTCAGTCTAATTGTCTTATTACGACAAACACACGACAGTTCACCCCACAATGCGTACAATGATATATCATTTTCTCTAAAAAGGACAATTTATTGTTTTGCTAGGTCACTTCCGGTTAGACGGGACAATTTACTTCTTATGTAGGTCATATTAAACACAAAATGACAATTTCAATTTTATAAGACCGTCGTCTATGGGCACATGACAAAAGAAACAAACAAACCATTAAAAGAATAAGCAATGCGAAAGGACCTTTTTTTGCAGTCGCATACTTATGTCAATAAATTCTACAAATCTACATAAACAGAGCGATTTATTGGCATCCAGGTATTTAGTAATAACTAGTGTGCATCCAATTGCTGAAGTTCAGGCGGCTAAAAAATATTTACCTCTAACCTCAATATTCAAATTTAAGTCATATTTTAATATTTAATTTTTTTTCTATTTCATTTTTAATTATTTTATTTTATTTTATTTTATTTTATTTTATTTTATTTTATTTTATTCTATTGTATTTTATTTTATTTCATTTTACTTTATTTTATTTAATTTAATTTAATTTAATTTTATTTTATTTTATTTTATTTTATTTTATTTTATTTTATTTTATTTTATTTTATTTTATTTTATTTTTATTTTATTTTATTTTATTTTGTTTTATTTTATTTTATTTTATTTTACAAATTTGTAAGTTATGAGCAAGCTCGAGACCAATTAACAATAATTCTAAGCGAATTAATATTGTCAGTTTTTGGGAAAAATTGATAATTGGAGAAAAATTACAAAGACAAATCAACAGCGATGGATAGGATTACATGTTTCAGAGTTTCCAGGCTCATCATCAGATCCCTTTTCGGACACTGGGATGCGAACCCGTGTCTGCAAAGGGGAAGGGAAAATAGACCGCAAAATCCAACAACAAAATACATTGAAACCATAGCACGGGTTTACGTACATATGTAAATATGTACAAACAAAAAGACCAACACACATCATAACATACAGACGCATGTCTTAAGAAATTTTGTGTATACAGTTGGCAAGAACAAACAAAACAAAAGGGAATAAATTGAAGTGGAGACGAATACATTGTGACGTCACAGGGCATCATAGCTTAGTGTTAGAGTTTTCTAACAGCGGCTTTTATTTAATTTAATTTAATTTTATTTAATTTTATTTAATTTAATTTAATTTTATTTTATTTTATTTAGTTTTATTTTACTTTATTTAATTTAATTTAATTTAATTTAATTTTATTTTATTTTATTTTATTTTATTTTATTTTATTTTATTTTATTTAATTTTTTTAATTTTTTTTTTTTTTTTCTTTATTTTTTTCTAATTTTATTTAATTTTAATTAAGAATTAAGACTCCGATCTAATTTTGTTTTGTGAGAAGCTTCATTACTTCACAGTCGATCCACCCTAATATGGTTACATACGTGTAAATATAACGCCTTATAAGCCACATTTTATCCGCAATTATGCGTACATTAGCTGTGAGTGACAGAAAGGCGACACGGTGACATAAATATACTTAAATAAAGCACTTAACAGCAACATAAAACTCCCTGACTTACATTGAGTACATAGATATGTATGTAGAAAAATACACAATAAACACAATCAGAATATTGTTCACCTTAAGTTGGTATGAATCCATGAATATTGCATATTTTATTTGAGGTGTTCGAAAATAAATGGAATTTTTGACGGGAAATCCCTCAAAACTGTTAACCCAAATAGTTAGTACTGATAAAACGAACTCAACAACTTAACAAAAAGCTCAAAAAGACAGTTGTCTAGTGCTCACTGGGTACATTTATAAGTATGTATGTGTGTAAACCTGTGTAAGTCACCATTTAGTCTATAAACTTGACGCCATTTACAAGCATTACCGTCCACAAACTCATACATACCTCAGCCTCAGTATTGTCACAGTCAATTGTTTTTTTTCCTTAGCACTTTAACACTCTTTTTAGTTCATTTTTGTTTACCTAAACTTTTCTTCAGTTTTATTTCAAATAATTCCTTATGCCACAATGCATAAATCTTACTTGGCGCACTTTACCATTGTCAGCCGTCATTTTCAGGTGTTGAATATATGAGAGACAATGTCTTTGACGATGAGAATCTTATAAACGTTCGCAGACTGACAAAATGCCAAGTAAGAGACACAGCACACGGCTACAGAACGTGCGACATCATGCGCTAAACGGATGTATGGGATGTACGGTTGTATGAATAGACGTGTATTATACTGCAACAAAATGTGTCATCTTCATTATTATTATGATGGTGCTGATGATGACGACGATTATGGAGTAAAACTGTTGGTTGACTTGCTGCTACAATAACTTGTGATGTGCTCTCAAACAGCTGGTGCCATAGGCAAAGTCAACGTCAACTGGTAATTTGTAGCAGTTGCATCGCACAGTGTGTGGTTTTGAGTTATCGAGAATGAAAAATCACACACTTCTTATAAATAAAAATAAATATCCTATTACAACCCTACCACCCACCTACAAATTCAATTTTATGTTGAGTTATTAATATAACGATAAGTGTAGCTAGAAGAAGGAAATTTGTCTATTGGGTATATAATTCAACCGATTTAATCCAAAAAAGTACACTGTGCGAAGCATAAAAGTACAACGAATAAGAATGAAGTAGGTACTATTTATAGTCAATAACACAAAAGCTCTACTGATGTGCTTGGGATACTGGGATTCTTTACTTTTTTGATGTCGAAAGTACCGAATTTTTTTTGTACAATTCCATGATTTGAAGACCATGTAGATCATAACATATCATATCCCTTACTTTGTTAATATCTAAGCTCAATAACAGTTGATGAAAGTTTTTTTCAACAATCAGAGTACCCGGCGTCGCTCATGTTACCCTAACTCAGGATTCATAGTATCTCTCTCGCACACTTTCCATGAGTTTAAAACTCCAACGCATTCGTCTCTGCTCACTCTTCTTCTTCATATCATATTCAAGTCGGTACTTCCCATCATCTTCCCCTATATTCCTATCTTCACCTCAATTGCTTAATTTTGAAAAGTTTATTCGCTCTTGTATTATTCTTTATATAAACTATTCTAAAAATATTCTTTGAGAACTTATGAAGCAGCATGGATTCATCAATTTTCTTATTCTCGTGTCCTACCAAAATTTCCTATCTCTTATCATTATTCTCCTTTTCTCAACTTTCGTTTCTATGCTCTATACTTTTCTTTCACATACATAGATTTAGTTTAAGTCCCCATCTCCACTGGTATTTCCAGTAGAGCTTTTCGAAAATATTTCCTCTGCTCCCCATCTTCGCATTGATAGCCATTCTTTTCAAAATGATTTTCGGTTAACTGACTTTTCGTATGGTATAGTACTGATTATTCGACGGCTGATTGGAAGATCACACTACTTAAAAATATTTTTTTAAAACTCGCTAAAAAATATTTTTTTATTTTATTAAAGCGTTTAAGCATAAAAAATGTAGTAGTTTCCCAAACAATTTTTTAATTTTTTCCAGTTAAACTATGACCCATAACGTTGGTCTAATCTTATCAACTTGGGATTCTAAAAGTTAAAATAATTATTATGCCTACTGTTTTAATATTAAATCCAACAGTAGTTATTTCACATTTCAACGCAGGATGTTGCCATTATGTTTATGTTATGCACCTCAGCTGCTGCTGCCAACAGTTGCGTTATGCGAGAACATGCCATGAGTCCTTTACAAGTCATTGTTCTAACTTACCGCACATACATACACTTAACCTACGAGCACACACAAGACAAAACTCACAAGTATGCCCCTCAAAACTCGCCCCCCTAAATGGCTAAAAGTCAAAACTTGGCTGTCGCCTTACGCACATTTATGTCATTTGTCATCGTTGTCTTGCCACATCAAATGGGAGTTTCTAAGTTCGTGCAACTTTTAAAGGCCCAATGTCTTGGACTTATGTATGTATGTCGTTATATTTGTGCTCGTACTCAGCGTTAAGTGAATAATGCGTGTGACAGTTATGAACTGTTCGCGTGTACCATATCCTTGTTTTATAAGTTTTAGAATGTAACAGAAGAATGGTTGTATGAATTGTGTGTGTAAACCGTTATATGGTTGGTTAGAGTTCGTGTGTGACTGATTGTGGCATAAAACTACTCATAACAAAGCGGAAAAGTTGGTAAAGCAGTGAATTGGCCAAATTAAAAAGTTTTTTCTTGCTCTTTTGAAGTTAGGAGCCCTTAGTAGATAACTGTAGCAAGGAATATGGAAAACATTATTGGCGGAAAGCAAGCTTCTCATGCCAAGAATGCACTCGTTCACTATCTTGTTACTTGTACCGGGATGGGAAACCTTCGGTCTACGGTATACTATGGTACCAGACCACGTTAAACGCGTAAGGGTTCATAAATATTTCAAAGAACCTATCTCTCAAATACTCCTCGAACTTTCGAATCAGGGGTTGCCATTATCAAAGACCCCGCTAGAGACAGCGGTATGGGCTTTTAGAGGCTACTTGTTCATTACTCAGTTAGCTACTTAGCTTGAAGTAGCGTTTCTTCGCAAGTGTGATTCTTCGTTGGATTTCTAGGCTGACATTGTTGGTAACTGGGATAGAGTTAAACTGAGTGAATTTTTTTAAATCAAAGACTCAATCAGATATCACAAATAAATCTCTCTTTCGTATCTTAAAAAAATGTATTTAACTGAATTATTTGCTTAACTATATTTATTTATACCTATTTACATATATGTTTCCCAAAAGTTTTGGAAGGAACAAAACAACTGAAACACCTGCAATATGCATTTTCATATACCTAAATACATAAATATATAGACAATAAAATTGAAAAAGTTCTTTAACTTTGCTATATCATATTGTATTCTAAAATTTCTTGCAAGCAAGTAGAAGTAGTTCACTTTACTAAATCACCTACAATTTTACCTACGAAAGTCCACTCTATCCTTAACTCAACTCGATAGTGACTTTTTGGACTTTGCCACTGATACTTTCAAAACTGTGAACACAGATCATTTTCACCTCAAACTCATTGCACTTTAAGCGGATTTTAGAGTTTAAGAGTCATGGCAAAAATATAAGTAAATGTATATCACACTTGAAGGAGGGTGCGCACGAGGAGAAAAATGAATATACCCTGCTGTAGATTCATAAAAACGAGTCAAAAAGTTAGTATTCATTTAAACTCGTAGAAAAGTCGTGGGTTCAACAACCAAGTGGGGAATATTTTATTTTATTTTACTTAGTTTAGTTTATTTCATTTTAATTTATTTTGTTTTATTTTATTTTATTTTTCTTTATTTTATTCTATTTTATTTTATTTCATTTCATTTCATTTCATTTCATTTCATTTCATTTCATTTCATTTCGTTTCATTTCTTTTCATTTTATTTTATTTTATTTTACTTAGTTTAGTTTATTTCATTTTAATTTATTTTGTTTTATTTTTCTTTATTTTATTCTATTTTATTTTATTTCATTTCATTTCATTTCATTTCATTTCATTTCATTTCATTTCATTTCGTTTCATTTCTTTTCATTTTATTTTATTTTATTTTACTTAGTTTAGTTTATTTCATTTTAATTTATTTTATTTTATTTTATTTTATTTTATTTTATTTTATTTTAGTTTATTTTATTTTATTTTATTTAATTTAATTTTTTTATTTTATTTTATTTTATTTTATTTTATTTTATTTTATTTTATTTTATTTTATTTTGTTTTATTTTATTTTATTTTTTTTATTTTATTTTATTTTATTTTATTTTATTTTATTTAAGTAAATTTTATTTTATTTTATTTTATTTTATTTAATTTTTTTTTTAATTTATTTTATTTTATTTTATTTTATTTTATTTTATTTCATTTAAGTTAATTTTATTTTATTTTATTTTATTTTATTTTATTTTATTTTATTTTATTTTATTTTATTTTATTTTATTTTATTTTATTTTATTTTATTTCATTTTATTTTATTTTATTTTATGTTATTTTATTTAATTAAATTTTATTTTATTTTATTTTATTTTATTTTATTTTATTTTATTTTATTTTATTTTATTTTATTTTATTTTATTTTATTTTATTTCATTTAAGTTAATTTTATTTTATTTTATTTTATTTTATTTTATTTCATTTTATTTTATTTTATTTTATGTTATTTTATGTTATTTTATTTAATTAAATTTTATTTTATTTTATTTTATTTTATTTTATTTTATTTTATTTTATTTTATTTTATTTTATTTTATTTTATTTTATTTTATTTTATTTCATTTTATTTTATTTTATTTTATGTTGTTTTATTTAATTAAATTTTATTTTATTTTGTTTTATTTTATTTAATTTTATTTTATTTTTTTTTATTTAATTTAATTTAATTTTATTTTATTTTATTTCATTTTATTTAATTTAATTTTATTTAATTTTATTTTATTTTATTTTATTTTATTTTATTTTATTTTATTTTATTTTCTTTTATATTTATATCTGTCGCCTTTGTGCTGTACATTTGGGTATAAAGAACAAACATTTTAGAGAAAAAGTGAAAATAACTTTTCGAATTAAGAAAAAACAGAAACTATGAAAATACATTGAGTTGTAAACTAAACTAAGTGCAGGCAAGGGTAAAAAGTATATGGCAGCAAGAAAATTGGTAGCTTGCAACGCTCTCTTGTTGTTGCCGTTGGATTTCATACGTTTTTTCTGGCAAGCAAATGGGTTGCAGTAGCCTTTATGGACTTCGTTACTGCAAGAACTTTGAAAAACAAAAGTGTCTGCAAGTGCCAAAGAACTCATAATGCGACTGACCCACAAGGTGCGGTTAAAAAGTGCGCCGACTTGATAAATAGAAAACAACTGATTCTTAGGTAATACTGTGGTTATGTGACTTACTTTTACAGCAGAAAGTACTAGCTGAAGTGTAAAATAGCTGGTTGTTGAGGTGGAGGGGAACTAAGCGACCAGCCGTCAATGCAACTAGTTGTAAGCCAACTTAAAATTATTCAGGAGCGTAAGGAAAGTTGTTCAAATATTTTTCAAATAAGGTACTGGTATTCTTAACACTTAAAATTAAAAAAATTTTAAATTAAATATTAAAAAAAAAGAGTTTTTACTGCTAAAATGTTCCCACTAGTTTAGTTGTCTAGTTGCCAACTAGTATTTCTTGTCACTAGTTTCATGCTTTCTTGGTCAACCCACTATCTCCGCTTTAGCGTAGCCATACTGACGTTGTGGTTAAAAACTTGAAAATAACCGTAAAACATCAAGTTAATTCTTACAACGAAACGAACAGCAAAAACCTGCATTATTCTAAAAAAAAAAAAACAATCCACTTCATACTTACCAACAAAAACAACAAAGATATCCTTTGTGAAAGCCACAACCATTGTTTGCTGACCCAACAATGTCACTTTAGGTGCTCTCGTGCTAACTAGATTTTATACTCTCTATAGATGTACATATGTATGTATGCGTGAACTAATACACCTGCAGCAAGCGCCCACATGTGCAATATACTAACAACAACAAGAGGAAAATATTCGTTATGATATGCGTCTAGTAAGTCTAACAAATTACTTAAGTATTTAGAAAGTCGTCGTCGTGTCCACTATGAAAGTTTTTTTTTTTTTAAATGTAAATATGCTGAGAATTTGTAGCATAGTTTAGGGCGCAAATCCCATTTTACTACAGGCAAGCATGTGCTCGAACGTAAAGACAGCAGGTTGGTAGCAAAATTTCATATGTAAAATGTTTATTATGCAAAATGCTACAAAGTGAACTATTAATAAGAGGATATTTCTATTAAAGTTGTTTGTTTGTAGAGAGATTACAGTATGCACTCGATATGTGGGTTTTCAACAAGAAATTTAATTTGATTAATTGATAAGAAAATAATTAAGCGAATCTATGCACAAAACCCTTAAACCTATCGTATAGTGAAGCTGTATGAATAAGATTATAAATTATTTATTAAGACCAACATATGTATGCGTGGTCTTCAAACATCTAAAAATTCAATCAAAATTACTTCAATTTAACAAAACGCTCTTACTCTTTGACATGCTATTGAATTCTTGTGAGTGTAGAATCCAAAAAAAAAAAAAAAAAAAATATGGCGCCGAAGTCACTAGGCATCGCGCACTCATTAAATTACATTAATAACTTAATCATACTAACAATCGTTATAGACAATATGAATATTTGCCCCAATAAAATAAATTTCAAATCAAAATTAGCCACTTCAAATTATCACGTTATTATCTAGAAAGCTATCAGAAATCGTAAATACCAAAGCAAATTTTCTAAATACACAATTAGTGCGTAAGGATGTTTTAGAGATGCTAAACATAACGGTGTGACGGGATCCCGGGTTGCGCTGATTTTTAGGTGCCGGAATTTATTATACCTTTCATGAACATGAAATGGTATTATAACTTTGGTCCGATGTTTGTAAGTATGAGAAGAAGAAGAGATAGACCCACTATTAAGTATACCGAAATGATCAGGGCGATGGGGCGAGTTGATTTAGCCATGCCCGTCTGTCCGTCCGTCCGTCTGTCCGTCTGTCCGTCTGTCTGTTTGAACGCAAACTAGTCCCTCAATTTTAGAGATATCTCGATGAAATTTGGTATGGAGCCGCCATTTTGCATTATATTAATCATTTGTCGGAACCAGTAAGATCGGACCAATACAACGCATAGGTCCCATACAATCGATTGTTCCGATAAATGGGTTTTGACCTATAACTCTTGCAATCAAAAAGCTAGGAGAGCGAAATTTTGCGGGTTAGTACGTATTAAATTTGTAACCTGTGTAGTGAAAATCACTCAGATCGGACCAACAAAACATATAGCTCCCATATAATCGATAGTTTCGATAAATGGGTTTTGGGCTATAAATTTTTCAGTTAAGAAGCTAGGATCGTAAAATTTTGCAAAGTTGGTACTTATTATAAATGTGATGTGTATAATGAAAATCATACAGATCGGAGTAACATAACATATAGCTTCCATATAACCGATTGCTCCGATAAATGTGGTTTGGCCATGTAGGACACTTAAAAAAGATATGCGTATTCATGAAAGGTATAAAGCCTTCGGCACAGCCGAAGACAGCCCTTTCCTTACTTGTTTCTAAGAGCCTTTAGTTTAGAGTAGAGAAACTGATGTTTTTCGGTCTTTGATGGCTATTAAGTGCAATGCATTTAAGATTGCTGTAATTTTATTTAAAGACAAAAAAAAAAAAAAAAAAAAATACTGCTATTCAATGTACGCTAAGAAGATGGAATAAATTATATTGGGAATTTATTTTGACTGCGCAGAGTTGAATTTTGATATTTTTACACGGAAATGAGTCTAACACTATGGTACTTTACAATAAGATTTGATGAAAAAAAAAGGATTTTTCAGGCCACAATGCTGGTACAAGGGTTAAAAAAAAACACTTTCATATTTAAAATTCGAATGCTAAAGATAATGGTAACCCTAAATTTCGGTATTGTAAAATCAGTTTCTGAGAATCCCGACATTGCTAAAAACCCAGAAAATCTGCATCCTTCGTATATATGTATGTGTATGTATTTATTCCCATTAACCATTAACTAATTTACGCACAGCGAAAGTTCATAGCCGCACCTGTTTGAATAACAACAATAAAGAAGAAGTAGAAGAAAACAATAACAATAGCAAAAAACAACAAAAGCTAACAATAGCTCATCACCTAATGGCCATTACTTGTCCAACCAGCCTTCTGCGCCCTATCCAGCTAATATCACAATAAAGGCCAGATTTGCTGCCATATTATCACACCTTTGCTACGTTGCTCTTATTGCCATTGTGATAGAAAGGACGAAAGTTGCACACACACACACTCAAACTCTTCTTTTGCTTCGAGGTGGACTCCATCCACTTCCTTGTGTTGCTTAAGATTTCTTTACGCTTTTGTTGACTGTTCCACCTAACTGCTCTATCGACCCCACAAGCGTGTAAGCAAACAGAATATTTTAGCTACTTCAAGCACCTGCACCTTACTCGCCACACATTTTGGACAAACCTCTTGTATTCACATTGACTTTTGTCCTTCATACTTTTGTTTATATTTAATTCTAGTTATTTTATTTTCTCTTCCTCTCATTGTGCGCTTCCTGTACGAGTTTGTGTGACCAATAGCAGTTTTTATATATATTTACACTTGACTACCTCCGCGCACTCTCCTTTGTGGCAATGTTTCAACAATCTCTCACTCTAGGCACTTGATATATGTATGTATGTACAGCAAAGCTTTTTGTAAAGTTATAAACTTCTTGCCTTTTGATGCCCAAGCTTAAGTAAAGTTGGAGCTAAAGTGTAAGTGTAGATGGCGCATAGCGTTTGCCACAGGAAGCGTGTGCTGAAGTGCTGCTAAAAGTCAGTAAGGTGCTCTTTATGTGTACTTAAGGATGACTGATAGCAGCTTATGTGTCGAGGCGGAAGTTCTTTTGGTGTCCTTTCTTATTATGCTACTCCATAGCTATGTTCTGCCAAGAGTATTTATTACATAAATATGCTTTGAGGGACGTTGAATTAATCCAAATGATAACAAATAAAAGTCATGCCAAAAGTGATAGAAGTTATGGCTGGTTATTGCTGCAAAGTTTTTTGCGCTGATGCCATGAAGTCAGCGCATTGCCGGTATCAGCGCAATTGCCTAGACACATTGCGCTAAGTATTAATTTTGCGCTGCTCAATTGTGTTTTTGCTTGGAATCTTGGTGGTAGCGCAGTTTCGAAAACACAAGCAGTCCTAAGATAAAAAATACGAAGACGAAACCTTAACCTTAACCTCCCAAAAGTGAATTATTATTCGTTGGACCCGAACACACCTTTCTGCGGCTGCCGTGGTGTGGCGGTAGCGTTGCTGGCCCTGAAGTTTCAATGATCTAGTAGCGGGACAGGTAACATCAGAAGAGGTATAAAAAAGTTTTTTCAAAAACAGGGTCATCTCTTGGCAGTGGCTTTCCAAGCTTTTCGAGTGAATTTCGGTCATGGAAAGACTCAAGTCAAGACTTCATCAACTTTTTTTTTTTAATTTTTTTGATTCCATGATGGCTAAGAGCCATACTTATCCTATCAGGAAAACACGTCTACGGTACTACACAATTCTGACACTAGCTCGGCTGCCACGAAACGACTCCTTGGAGCTATTTAACCTTGAAAACATTGTTTCGCAAAACTCTCGTGCTAATACCTCTATATTTATCGGCTAAAGGACTGCCATTTAAGCAACACTTTCAAAACAAATTATTTCATCTCATTGCTGCCAAGGACTTGTTGTTGTTGTTGTTGTAGCGCTACTTAGCCCTACCTAGGTAGTCAGTATCCCACCCAGTAATATCATCAAACTCTTCTAACGGAAGTTCTAGAAACTTAGCGGCTTTGGCAGGGGTGAACCAGAGGGATATGGATGTTAGAAGAGTAGGCTCGGTTGATCCCAAGGGCTTCTTCCCCACGACAGCCGGTTCTACGTACGGGAAAGACTCGGCGTTTACCCGACCAAGGGCTGTTATTTCGCAACCCCCGTGCTTTAACCAAGGACTTCTTCGTCGTACCTCGTTGACATACTTCAAACCGTTATAGCAACAAACTCACCTTTTGTTGTAATATTTATTTCGTTTGTGTTGCTTTTGTTTTCTATTATTATTATTATTATTATTGTTGTTGTTATTTTTGCTGTTGAATAAAAGCGTCTAAAATGGATAGGTCATATTGTCGTTGTTGGTTGGAGTGTTAGCAGATTATTTCACATTGATTGATACTTCAAGGTGTGTCCTCGTCGAGGGTCGTCTACATAGTTAACGGTATTGTTTAGCTACTGGCTGTTGTTTGCTTTGGTTGCACGTTTGGCATGTTGCATGATTTTCTTGGTTTTGCCACAATGTTTTGTTTTTTGTTGTTGTTTCCACCTTTTTCTATGTTGTTGCCATTGTTGTTGCTTGTTTTGGTCGATGATTTGTAGCGAGTAAAATGAACGTGATTTAGATGATCAACTGGGTTTTATGGACTTGCTAAGCGTATAATTGGATATATTATATGTACGTTGTTGGCTTGAAGTGGCAGCAAGTGTGAAGATATTTTCTGGTGAATAGATTATGAATGGTAAATGTGATAAAGAGAAGTTAAAGCTTTAAAAATGGTAACATTTTCAAAAAGGTGTCTGTGTTATTTTGGTCAATAATGAGAACGTCGCAAGAAGCGATAGGCCAAGAGATTGATTCTAACTATTGCGATTGTAGAAAGATCCTTGGAACCTTTAAAAGAGAAACAAGAAGATAGGCTGTTTTTAGATATATTATAACTGATATTTCTAGCTGTTATTCAATCATGACACCACTTTCAAGTCCAAAAACAATATAGTTTCGAATAGATTTGAGAAGGATCTCTCCGAATAACCTCACATTTTGCACTTTCTTCAATTTTAATACCAGCTGCATAGGTTCCAGTACGAACTGAAACAAAATGTTTTCTTCCAAATTCAGCAAAGAACTGAAAAAAATGCATTTCGAACCACTCTCACTATAGCGAGCCATATCATGCTTAGACTTGTATATAACAAAGTTGTATATAACTTCCTTTCAATAAAGTTTTTCTTATTGCCTAGTACAATAAAATTCCAATTAAAATTTTAAATTTAATTGCATGACAAAATAGCAAACAAATAAAAAAATTATGAACAAAGCTGTTATGCCAACACAAAAATATATATGTAGCTTAATTTGACTAACGTTCAGTATGAAAAGCAATATTCCAGGGTCACCACCGCAATCATTGTAAACGCAATAACCGCAATAAGCTACGGAAGAGCGGAAAAGGCCAAAAGTCAGCACAAAAGTGTTAAATGAATAACAAAATTATCAAAAACAAAAAAGAAAAAAAAAACAAAAAAAAAAAAGTAAACAGAAGTAAACGCTTGCTTGGAAAGAAATATTATATAACCAGCTGCAGGTAATTTAAGCTCAATAATCCAGCCTTTGTAAGTGGAGATATATGATACTAAATTATTTCAATTCAAATATTTTGAATAAGAAAGTATCCAAAATCCTTAGGTGCTCAAGTCACACATAAGGTGTTAAAAGAAAAATTCTATTTGTGATGTGAATTGTGAGCGATGTGATCTGTGCATTATGTGATATGATTGTGTGATGTGGTCCAAGTGTTAAAGAATACCTCCTACACAATATGAAAAAAGTAAACGGTGCTTTAAAAAGCCTCTAGACTTATTTTAAAAGTTACAAAATGCTAAAGTGATATGAAGTCAGAATGATGTGATCAGGGAATTATGTGATATGATGATGTGATGTGGTCCAAGTGTTGAAGAACACCTCCTACGCAATATGGAAAAAATAGACGATGCTTAAGATAGCCTTTTTGACTTATTTTAAAAGCTTAAAAATTCTGTATGTGATGTGATTTGAGAGCGATATGATCTGGGAATTATGTGATATGATGATGTGATTATACCTTCCACCCAATATGAAAATAGTAAACGGTGCCTAAGGTAGACTTTTTGAATTATTTTAAAAGTTAAAAAATTCTGTATGTGATATGAAGTGACAATGATGTGATATGTCAATTATGTGATCTGATGATGTGATGTGTGATAAAGTCGAAATATTTTTTTACCCAATATGAACTTATCGAAAATATTAAAAAACTCTAGCATGATATAATTACAGTTTCCAAGCTCGTCTCCAAAATTGTGTATTTGCTGCGATCTTAGAATCTAGTGATATGATGGCTTGATGTGATGGCTTGATTTGACGTATGCTCATAGCAAAGTCAAATACCTCGCCTTTAGCAAGATCAAATGTAATAATAATAAATAAGAAATAAAGGCAGAGCTTATATTCTAAGAAGTGGGATGCTTTTCTTTTATATTTTTATGGCTAATACCAACAACACTTACTAAGGCAGAAATATCATTTTTGATAAATATGTACACATGTAAGTTCCATAGTTTAATTTTGTCAATTCTCTGCCAGTTGCAGTCCTTGTACTGCCAAGCAAAACTGGGTATAAAAGTCGGTAAAGTAAAATAGCAAAAAAGAGCAAATAATTTGCTACAAACAACACTAACTACAACACAAACAACCGTTAGCAATTGCTAGCACAAACAACACCAACTAAGTAAAGTCTTGTGGTGCAACATTGAAAAAGTTGGTGTAATAATTTTACAGTTATGGCTTGAGCGAGAGTTCCGGTTAGCAGCGGGTGTAAAATTGGTGATAAACAAATTAATTTAATTGCATTGGTACACAAAGTTACGAAAAAGTGAAGCGAAAGTGGAGCAAGAGGAGTGCGTTTAAACACGAAGGTAGACATTGAGCTATGTAGCAACAGACGAGTATCAATTCCCAATGGTGGCATGTAGAAGAAGAAGCGTGACACATGAAACACACACACACAGACACATAGAGAAATATAAAAAAAATGTTTACCACTGCTTCTGTGCTTTTCCACATGGACTCTTTATTTTCACTTTTGTCAGCTTGTGCGTTATTGCGTTACGTTCACTCAATCCTTTTGCTGTATTTCATTGTTGGTGTTTTCACTTACTTGCTTGCTTGGTTGGTTGGTCAAAAGCTTGTTGCAAGGGCATCTGTTCACTGTGTTGGTGTACCACAATTCTTTGTGTGGTTGCGTTCTTTTTCCACACAATTTTTGCGCTTTCGACTCTTTGTTGGATTGCTGCTGTTGTTGTTGTTGTTGCGTAGTAGCGTGTATTCAATTAAACAATCATTTAATTTCATTACAATCGTATTTATTGTTGCGTTTTATTGTGTTTCAATGTAACGGAATGGTAATTTGCAGTTGAATTATTTTTCTCTTGAATAAGTTTTATTTAATATTGAAAACGAAATAATTTTTTTTACTTACTTTTTTTTATTTTTATGCAGCACCAAATTTATTTCGTATGATTTTCATTCGATTTTCGATTTAAGTCGACTATTTTTCAGTTATCGATTTTTTGGATCCATTTAGTTCATGACAAACATTGATAGTTAATAAAGCGATGATAAAAATTACAAAAAAAATTAATTGTTTATTAAATCGAAATTATTGATAGTGCCATCGTTCGACGGATTTAAAATCATACACTCAAATTTTATAATAACAATTCATATACGATTTTTCGTCGTCCAAATATATGTTGTAATGAGCAATGTGTTGGAGTTTTGAGAAAAATAAGTTTTTTTATATATTTTGCTCTTACTGTTTATTTTTTATTTCTTATTGTCTTAATTATTCATTTTAATTTGATACTAATACCATCGATTATTTTCTCAGCTATCGAATTTTTGTACTCGAGCTCAGATCTCTAGCGGTAGTCCTATACAGACATTTTTTTTTAGTTTCATTTCAATATTTCTATAAAAAAAAATTATAACAGGTGACAACACGGAAAAAAAATTCTAGTTAGCATAATCTTGATTATTACAGCTTCACGTGAAGCATACATTTGTATGCTATGCTATGTGGTAACACTAACATTGACAGTTCCAAAAATAGTTTCAGAGTATTTAATTTAATTAAAATGAAATATGTGGTAGAATTTTAGTTGCATTTAGAAGGTAATAAAGCTGGACCCAGTGGTGCTTGATAATATCGAATATGATAAAAATTAATATCACAGAATTAGGTGGCAACACTTGGTATTATTATTATTACCCTACCTAGAAATATTGTTGCTGAAATCTAACACAATAGTCTCTATCACCATTCACATATTGGCATATCTAATTTCAGCCAGGTCTAACTAAGAACGAATGAAAACAGGGGAACAATAATATGCCTCATTTTAATTAACTTCCATTAATTTTAATAAAATGACGGCACAAAGATTTAATTTCATACAAATAACAACAAAAATAATTATGCGGCTTTTACACTGTAAAAATACTTAATAAATGTCTGCGAGTATGCTGTTGTGCTTCTAATGTGGTTCACCCTTATGTGACTTAGCGTGTTTTGAAATTGTTGTTTGTTATTATTAAAACATCAGATTAACACATTAATGTTAGCGAACAGTAAAACAAAAGTAAATCCGAACATAATACACCTTGACATTCATACAACGAATGTTGCGTATACGCCATGTACCACTAATCCTATTATTTAACGCGACATCAAGGCACCTCAAAGTGTGAAATGCTATAGAATAAGTAGTAAATGTCGCAAACGATAAATTTACAACATCAAAATTTGCCAGATTATAAAGTCACATTTTTCGCTTTTTTAACTCGTTTCTTTGGTTTAATGCTAGGTATGCATGAGTCTGAAGATTAGTCGGTAGTCTGTGGATGAAGTGAACAGTAATGGAAAGTGAGCCATTAAAGTAAACTAAAATAAAATGAAATGAAATAAAATAAAACGAAATAAAATAAAAAGAAATAAAATAAAATAAAATACAAATAAAAATAAAAATAAAATTAAAATACAAATAAAAATAAAAATAAAAATAAAATAAAATAAAATAAAATAAAATAAAATATAAAAAAAAATAATAATATTAAATTAAATTAAATTAAATTAAATTAAATTAAATTAAATTAAATTAAATTAAATTAAATTAAATTAAATTAAATTAAATTAAATTAAATTAAATTAAATTAAATTAAATTAAATTAAATTAAATTAAATTAAATTAAATTAAATTAAATTAAATTAAATTAAATTAAATTAAATTAAATTAAATTAAATTAAATTAAATTAAATTAAATTAAATTAAATTAAATTAAATTAAATTAAATTAAATTAAATTAAATTAAATTAAATTAAATTAAATTAAATTAAATTAAATTAAATTAAATTAAATTAAATTAAATTAAATTAAATTAAATTAAATTAAATTAAATTAAATTAAATTAAATTAAATTAAATTAAATTAAATTAAATTAAATTAAATTAAATTAAATTAAATTAAATTAAATTAAATTAAATTAAATTAAATTTAATTAAATTAAATTAAATTAAATTAAATTAAATTAAATTAAATTAAATTAAATTAAATTAAATTAAATTAAATTAAATTAAATTAAATTAAATTAAATTAAATTAAATTAAATTAAATTAAATTAAATTAAATGAAATTAAATTAAATTAAATTAAACTTAATTAAATTAAATTAAATTAAATTAAATTAAATTAAATTAAATTAAATTAAATTAAATATGCTATGTGTTCGCTTCTACCTTCCTATTTTGCTCACCAAAAAGCGCCTAGAAACGGTTCTTGATCGTGCTGGAAGACAATTTCTTACCTAAAAAGTTCCATGATTGGTCAGTTTAGCCCTTTACCAATATGACTGACTGCTAAGTTGTTCTCTTACCACAATTCAGCATATTCACGCCCTAAACTTCTCTTACAACAGTGACTAACTAAGTTTAAACACTTCCTTCATTGTGTGGAAATTCTAAAATCTGTGCAACATATCCTGCTCCTTAACCATCTATTCAGCATATCTTACAGGAAATCGTACTTATTACAAACAAATGCTTGCATGCCTACATATACAAAGATTCCATAAGTTCTTGCAATATGTTGCCAAAATAACTTTTTAACTCCATTTAAGATGCAAATAAAGGCCAATTTGTGAAGGCGATTATGACTTGGTGAAAGCGCTTAAATGCCTTTAAGTTTACGAGCAGGCAATTCGAAAGCATATCTCTGTAACTGTGTGAATGTGTGGTGTGTGTGTGTTTGCATGAAACTAAATGATGAAAAGTGTCCTTGTGCTTAGTAAGGATAAAGTTTTTGCCACAAAGCAATTTACACGAAAATTGGACTAAGAGCGAGCGTAATGCACATTCACATTATACAAACACACAAATTAGCTTAAGAGATTTCTATGTATATATGTAAATTATTTAAAATACTTTCAAAAGGAAAGAGAGTATGTAAAATAGTTTTCCTTTCATTGAGTATAAATGTTAAATAATGATTGCAATTTAAGGTGCCAATGAATGGCCAATTATGTCTTTCAATTCAATTCAATTCAAAGTGTTAAATTCATCTCTGAAGTTGAAGTGTTAGCTTCACTTATTTATTTAAAAGGTTAATCAAGTAAAATAAAAAAAAAAATTATATTTGCTAATCTGCAACTAGCAAGAATTCAAAGCCAACTAGCCAGGCCAGTTCTCTTTTTGCCATAAAAGAAGCTGGTACTTTAAAGTGGAGATCATGTCTAATGAACTTTGTTGAGTATCGAAATTCTCTCCTGGGTCTTTTAATAACACAGTGCCACAAAATAATAAAAAGTGAATGCACTTTGGAAGCGATCTATTTGAGATTGTTAATCGAATCGAATAACACACGAACCCAATTTCAAAAAATTCCTAACACCGCTAAATTTTTTTTTATGATCAAAAGACCCTTTTCTTAGTTTTCTCGTTTTAAAAAACACATTCTCAATCGATTTCAAAATTTTCAAGGGTTTTGTATAGATGAATGTTTACGCTTTCCAGATATACATAATGATTGTTGGTTCATTTTTTAATCAAAATGTTGCTAACAAAGCTTTCAATTTTCTACGGATCCGAACTTTCGTAAAAAATAAGCCGGTGCGAAGACCAACAAAATTTGACTTGCTTGGAAAAAAATGTTCGCACAATAGCTTATACTTGAAATCGCACTTTGAGATATTTCGCTGTACTAAAGGGTTAATGGAGTAGATGTTAAAAGAACCGAAACGGAATTAGTTGTCTTCACTAGAAAAAACAAAAATGCCTTACTTGAATCTGCGTAGACTGAAGCCAACACACTAAACATAATTCTCGACTCTTAATCGAAGTAGAGCAGGTATATCAAGAGAAGAATACAGAAGGCTCTGATAGCGTCTTATTCCTGAAAAAAAAGGCGTCGGAAAGAATTAAAGAACATTAACGGGGGAAGGTGCTAAATCAAGGTAAAACTCAGAAAAATAAAAAAGGTCTGGTCCCTAGGAGCTTAGAGCCAAAATCTTCGATAACTAAATCCCTAATGAAACGGAATATTCCACATATTGCTACGAGATCGCAGCCAAAGTTTTCTCTGAACACCATAGGGCTTGAATCAAATTCCTATTTTCAACCCATTATAAACTGCATGGGTATAGATTCAATGGCCCCTTTTTTATTTTCAAATGCAAAACTCTTATCGATTTCTCCACACACAATCAAAAGCGACCGAACCGAAGAAGCTACCACACTCATTGCAAGAAATGTAAACAAACAAATAAATAACAACAAAGTGACAACACACCAGGGAAACAATACTCCAGAAAGAAGCAAATCAGCGAAAAGTACATACCAAACCTTAGGAGCGGAAGTATCCCACAACAAAGACAGACGCGTCGACAAGGAGATGACGGCAAAGTAAACAAATCTTTCTGGCGGCAACCGCAGATGCCACAAACAGACACCCCAGAGACATAAACAGTAGACAAGTAAATAAGTATGTATGTATGTGTGTGAGTGTTGACTGAGGTAAGGTTATTTCCGTTTGATATCATTACATTAATCTTATCCGTGCAATTGAAATTCGTACACAATCACTTGACATGGGCTCACAAAGTGAAGGAGAAAAAGAAAGAGTAATTGATAAGAGATCGAGTTTGAGGAGTTATCGAGTTGATGGGAAATAGTGGGTGTTGTTGTGGGTAAGCTGCTGTAGTGGTTGATCTATCGTAAATCATTCGGTTGAAGTGGTCTTTCAATAGTGTCTTGGCAGTGACTATCGACAAAGCTCAACGATATTTGTTTATATTTTGAATCAAACTGCTGAGCTTTTTTGAGAGGGAGCTCACTTCTAGAAGAGGCGGAATTCACAAGAAAGTGTGCTTTCTCTCCTCTCTTCGCGATAAATAAAAAGGTTGCATGGCTATTGTTGTTATAGGCAGATGTTGCGAAGTAGCCTGAGAAACATTAATCTAGACGACAGAGCTTAGAAAGTTTTGATTAATTTGATCTGAATTGATCTAACGAACCTGGTTATCTTCTATGCAAAAGCTTAACACTCTGGAGAAGGCTTAACACTGTCTCCACTGTAAAAAGATCAAATCCGTACAACAAAATTGTCTGCGTGGAATCAACGAAGCCGTGCGAGTAATTTCTGTTCTGGTTTTGAATGTTATGCTAAAGGGTGACGTTCTTTGCAAAATAGACGTGGGACTGAAATTTTTCTGAGAATGAGAGGATGCCTAAGCTCGCTAGAGTTTAATCGAATAGTTTAGGAGACTAAAATGAACAAGATATTTGTGAAATTAGGACTTGTGATGAATAAGATGCCATCCTATGAAACCACTTCTATTTATAATATTGGATTAGAAAGGGGTCCATCCGCTTTTCCGAATGAGTTTTTTCATATCTATTGACTTTATCGAAATTTACGTTGAAATAAAGACAATTCCCTTATGATCTATTACATTTCCAAAGTCGTTAATAGACCCCAAAAGCTCCACTTCAAACAGTTCCGTTTTTGTTTATTATACTGCACACGATCTTGTTTTAATAAAGAAAGAAAAAAACGTGTTACCTCTTTTTTGTCATTTCACGAACAAAAAATGATGATAATCCCTCGCAACACATACGTCACGTTTCCCCTACATGGGTTAATGTCTAACAAATTAAAAATGTTGTACAAAAATTTTGTTTTGTATTTTAAAGTGTTTTATGTCATCTAAAAACCACAAATTCATTTATAACAATTTGTACTGACCTCGCCTCATGACCCTCATGCAATCCTCTTTTGAAAATTATTCACACCAAAAAATGACCTTCAGTTTGTGGACACTTTGTGGGTGTGAACTAATGGGATTCCCAACACGCTACACGAATAACTATTTCAAATTAAGTTTTAATTTACAATTTGCAACCATAACAACATAAAAAGCAATAACAACAACAATAAAAACATTTGTCAACCAAAAAGAGGTGTGTACGCATCGTAAAACAAAAACAATTTTATAAAATTTGTAGTATTTGACTCGGTCGTTTTGTAACTCACAATTGTGGAATATAAACAAAAAAGATAGTCAAGGCTAAATGAAATGATTGCAGAATGCGTTTATGTTGCATGCTCCAAGTTTTTGGCTACAAAATGAAATTTCCACTTTCACACGCAGAGGCGACGTGCTGGTAGTTTGCTGTATTTGGTTTTCTTTTTTTTTTGGTTATGATGCATATTTTTGTATTTCCAAAGGTGGTTTGTTTTATTTAGTTTTGCACGTTGATATACCAGGCCAACAGTAGCGCGTACGATTTAATTTGAGCATGTCGAGCTATGGTGTCAAACTCATGGCAACAGAAAATTCCTGAAGTGACTTGCAGCTTTTCTCGGGATCAACAAAAACCTCTCCAATACTCGCTATCGGTACACACCCGACGAGCTCGTTGTATTTTGGGATCATTTTAGGACATTTTTTGGATCATTTTGGAACAATTTTGGGATTATTTTAGGACATTTTTAGGATAATTTTGGAACATGTTTGGGATCATTTTGGGAAATTTTTGGGATCATTTTGGAAGAATTTTGGGATAATTTCTGGGTATTTTTGGGATCATTTTGGAACAATTTCGGGATCATTCCGGGCCATTTATTGCATAATTTTGGGATCATTTTAGGAAATTTTTAGGATCACTTTGGAACAATTTTGGGATCATTTTAGGACATTTTTTGGATCATTTTGGAACAATTTTGGGATCATTTTAGGACATTTTTAGGATAATTTTGGAACATGTTTGGGATCATTTTGGGAAATTTTTGGGATCATTTTGGAAGAATTTTGGGATAATTTCTGGGTATTTTTGGGATCATTTTAGGATCATTTTGGAACAATTTTGGGATCATTCCGGGCCATTTATTGCATAATTTTGGGATCATTTTAGGAAATTTTTAGGATCACTTCGGAACAAATTTGGGATCATTTCGGGACATTTTTGGGATCATTTTGGGAATGTTTTGCAATCATTTTGGAACAATTTTTGGATAATTTCGTGACATTTTTGGGATCATTGTGGGGCATTTTCAGTCCCTAATACGCAGATGGAAATACAAAGTCTTGATTGTTGTTTTTGTTGTTGTTTTAAAAGTTCTCCTACCTGACTATTGGTCATTCTTTTGATTCATCGCCATTCATCAATGGAGGAACAAGTTTCCCTGAAATTATTCTTCTTTCATTAACGGTCCAAATGATTTTGGCTACCCCAATACCAAACTCTAGATGCGGCCATGCATCTATCAACGTATTTAGATATGTATGTAAGTTTGTCTTTCCATCGCTTAATGTATTCAGTAAATGCGGAAGCGTTTTCCGACCACAATATAAAAGCAACAAAATCATATTAAAGTTTCATACAAAAGGCGCCGATGATAATAAATATTTTTACAATAGCATTAAATATTGAAAACACAATCACAAATTTTTTTCATTACATAACACAAAATGCTGTATGAAAATACACATCACGACGGCTAATTTAATTAGGCTTAATTGTGGATGCATGTGGCAAACTGAAAAACTTCAAGCAAAAAAATTCGTTTGACATCATAATCGAGCTTTTAAATGATTACACAACTTTGTCTAAATAAAAGACAATGTGAAATATTTATTACAATATAATTCGCTCATCATAATTTAAATTGTCTTTTGTTTCAGCATGTGAGTTACTTGTCGAGCTGGTGGGGGAAAACGTTGAAGCTGCTGCTTTTTGGGCCTAAGGCTTTCAAAAGCCGCATTCAATGAAAGATAATAGGCGTCGGATCAGACTAACCTTCATTCTTGATGACCACTGCATACTTAGCAAGGACTGGGATAGGGATTCTTATTTCGACAAAGACTGTAACCCAAGGAGCTTCTAGGGATGTTTATCTTACCACAACTACAAGAACTATTTTAAAAAAATTTGTTCATTCTTTGCTTGGTACCTATATTGGAGTAGGTTAGCTCTACGATTGGTCAAAGATATCAGCGCCATAAAAACAAAAATGAAAATCATTTAAACAAATAAATCTGTGTTTAATCTCTCATTAATGTCCGAAGCTTAATAGATTAATGAATTAATAGAAAATAATATCATGAAAGCAGAACAAAAAAGTCAAATGTACCCTAGCTAGATAACTAGGCCAAAGAGCATAAAATGCTACACCCACTCCACATTGCAGACAAAGAAGACTCTCGTTTTAATGAGACTAACTTATTAATTAGGCCAACACAAGTAATGAGGCAATAAAAAATAACAACATTACTAATAACGTTGAAATGGCCGAAGGAAAGGCATAAAGACATAAGATTACATGTATGCATGAAAGTTCTAGCAGAAGGAAAATTTTCTTAGGACAAATGTCTGTTTGAGATGAACTCATTTCTCAACAGTGTGCCATGGCAGATGAAATTGGTTGGTTGTGCTTTGTTTCAGAATAGGTAATTTAATCTCGGAATAGGTAATTGGATTTCAGAATTTGTCAATTGGATGTAAGAAAACATTATTAACATGTTCTAGAAAGCTACTTTTAAGTCCAAATGACAACTTCTAAGAATTACTTATTCTGAAATGCACTTTAAATTTTGAGATTTTAATATGAAAAATATGGCGAAAAAGTACCTACAAAAGCTCAAAAATTTAAAATAAATTTCACAATCGTAGTCAGCTTTAGTATGTTTATAGTGTTCTGGCCTAATGTGAGGAAGCTCCCTCTTAACATAAAACTGAAATGCAAATAATTACCACCCTACAAAACCTTCTAATGTACATCTTTTATTATTAAATACTAGCAGACCCGGCAGACGTTGTTCTGCCTGACCAGTGACTTCCCTAGAAATACATTTTCAAATATTTTTCTTTAACTTTTAACATTCCATTTATTGCAGTGCTTTAGGATATACAATGTTTCTGGCTTTAATGTCTTTGGTATAAACAAATAAATTTTTTGGATGTCCAACTCAAAAAACGGATCTTTTGAACTCAATGGGTATGACAAAAACCATTATGCGCTGCTAAGCAGATGTATAGTTAGTACTTATTTAATTATATCCTATATCTACCTATAATACTCTGGATATGTATGAACGGCAATAACAAACAAAAAAAATTAAGTGCTTTGATTAAGATTTAAGAACGTTAAAATGTCACTAAAGCAAATACATTCAGGGATATAACGAATTGAAATATTACTTAGCTTGTGGTAATGGAACTGCCCACTTTTCCAAAGAATTTACAAATGTAGCCTATGTATGTACATATGTCTTACCCAACGAAGATTTTAACGTATTGGAAAAGTTTAAAACAGATCAACCATAAACTTTGGACATTATTGAAGTACAAACAAAGCACTGAATACAAAAAATGTGGGCGTGGGACCGCCCACTTTTCCCAAATTATATCCATCTTGACTAAAGGACACACATATCCAAAAATCTTTAATTTAGACCTAATATGTTCAGAGTTATGAAGAATTTAAATTTTATATAGCCTGGGGGCGTGGCACTGGCTACTTTTACAAAAATTCATATAGCCTGAATCGTACACAACAATTTTCTTAACCAATCTTGAAAGTTTAAAAGAGATCGACCATAAACTTTGGACATTATCGAAGTACAAACAAAACACAAAAAAAGGGGCGTGGCACCGCCCACTTTTCCAAAATTACATAAATCTTGACCAAAGGACACACATATCCAGAAATCATTAATTCAGACCAAATATGTTCAGAGCTATGAAGAATTTAAATTTTATATAGCCTGGGGGCGTGGCACCGCCTACTTTTCCAAAAATTGATATAGCCTAAATCGTACACAACAATCTTCTGAACCAATCTTGACAGTTAAAAAGAGATCGACCATAAACTTTGGACATTATTGAAGTACAAACAAAACACAAAAAATGTGGGCGTGGCACCGCCCACTTTTCCAAAATTATATACATCTTGACTAAAGGACACACATATCCAAAAATCTTTAATTTAGACCCAATATGTTCAGAGTTATGAAGAATTTTAATTTTATATAGCCTGGGGGCGTGGCACCGCCTACTTTTCCAAAAACTGATATAGCCTAAATCGTACACAACAATCTTCTGAACCAATCTTGACAGTTAAAAAGAGATCGACCATAAACTTTGGACATTATTGAAGTACAAACAAAACACAAAAAATGTGGGCGTGGCACCGCCCACTTTTCCAAAATTACATAAATCTTGACCAAAGGACACACATATCCAAAAATCATTAATTTAGACCAAATATGTTCAGAGTTATGAAGAATTGTAGTTTTATATAGCCTGGGGGCGTGGCACCGCCCACTTTTCCAAAAATTAATGTAGCCTATGCTTTAACCCATGATCTCAAGAATATACTGTGAAAATTTCATAAAAATCGGTTGAGTACTTTGGACGCCCATAAAGGACACACAGACACACAGACACACAGACACACAGACACACATTCATTTTTATTTATAAGATTTTTGTATATAATTTAGTAAAACTGCTACACTGTAGAACATATATAAACATATCGCACACTAAGTCAAAAAGAGTCACAACTCAAAATCCGAGTAACTTTCAGTTAATTGCTTCTGGATCGCACAAAAGTGGTTTGATTTTTAAAAACTTGACATCACTGTGCTCTTTAAAGAGTAACGATAATAGTCGAAAAGAAAAATATTGTATGTATTGGCTGCACTACTTTTTATTAGGCAATCTATGCCAAGAAAGCGACCTAAAAAAATTTTGAGTTGTGACTGTTTTTGATTTAGGGTGCGATATATAGATTTATTAATAACATGTTAAGCTAACAAAATAAATGAAAAATCAGTAGTATCACGAAACCAGTATCTAAGTCTTAAGGCTGTCGGAGTTCTAATGAGTTACGCATATTGTTATACGAAAATACAAACAAACTTACCTCAAGTCATAGATATTCCATCAAAGCAGTATTGTCTGGCAAATCATATTTAAATACACATTAGTTAGGGTTGTCCGTAAATTGTTCAAATTTAAAAAATTTTCGTTTTGTTAGCTAATTTATAACTTTCGAAACGAATTTTTAATGATAAAACAATTATTATTTCGTAAAAATGTAGTTTAAAGTTTTAAATGTAGAAAAAGAAAATATAATTCAGTGCGCTTACTCTATAGTTCTGTTTGACAGAAAATTTTTTCACTTTCGCATAATTCGTACTCTGTAAGAAACTTTCGAATAGAACGCATTCGTTGTTTGAGTTCCATTCTATTCTCTTCGGATTTCGTATTCCCTATTTCGAAAACATAGTATGCCAAAATGGTCGAAGGATAGAAAATTATATGCAACAATAATTTGGCAATATATATTCAAACAATTGGTTGTTTTTTTTTCTCAAGAATACCTTTTGACAGAAAATAGTTTGTGAATGTTTGGAAAAAAATTATACAAATTAAACAACAACAAATTTTTGATTAGAAGTATTAATTGGAAAATTGGCATGGCTGATCCAATCGAAGGATTTTGAAAGGTGAAGCACCGAGCTATGGTTTGGCGCATATTGTTTCAAAAGGCATTGTATAGTGTATCTTCCGGAAGCCATGTTGGTGTTCGACCAAATCTAGTAGGTCTAGTGCTATCCAATAGCTTTGTATCCCTAATTTTGAGGAGGGACACCACAATGTCTTTATATGTCACGAAGGACGAAGGTATTTAGAAGTTAAAATGAGCCACTAATCCCTGACGGCAATCACGGTTGGCTCGTTTCTTGTTCTTCACTGCTCCGAGTTCTGCTTATTACCTCTGTAACTGTCACTGTAAAGGCTGAGAGGAGCTCAATTACATTCCGTTCTTTAATGATACGAACACACCTAATATTTTACACACATATTTATGTACATCGTTATGTAAATCCATTCAAGAAAACAAGAACGAAACAAATCAGATATCCATATAATGAGCCAAATATACTTACAGCAACACTGACATGTTAATCAGGCGTGAAATTAATTCGTTCCACATTTCCACATTAACATTAATTACATAATGATCTAATGGCCATATGCCTTAAACCAGAACTCAAACGATGGCAAAACGATGGATACGCTTGTTGATGTTACTACGTTACCAATAATTTAACCCAGCACTGGTGAGCTAATGCCTACTTATGCGAAAGTGTGTGTGTGTGTGTACGAATGTGTGTGTGGTTACGTATGGATATGCGTAACTAGCTAACTAGCCAACTGACCCGTCGCCTATTTGAGTTATCCTCATTTAATATCTGTTAAACTACAAGTATGCATATTTGTACATCCGTAAAACAATACTCCATATATAGACTAGTGTTTCGCATAAACATACATATGTACATACATACCTATGTACATATGTAAGTAGCTTTGTTCATTTAGGTTTATGCAGATGAGCACACTGATACCTAGTGCTTATGCAATGCAATGCTTGTTAATATCCATTCAAATACACAAACTTAGTTGTTTTCGCATAAATAATAATGTAATCCTTAAATAGATATGTATGTCAACGCATATCCTGTGCCTATGGGAAGTGCATGAATTGCGCTGCTTAGTTGTTAGTACGAGTTGTTTAGTAGTTTTAGTTGAACTTTCTTGGGGGGTAATGGTACGGTGATGATTTGGTTACATTTACAATGAGATGCAGTGAAGTTTTGATAAATTGATATAATGACAATATGGCCTAAACTAATTGGTTAGTGTGGAAAATCTAGCTCAAGTTCTAGTTAGTTGTAGGAAGGTTTATCTAGAAGTTAATAAATTCAAGCGTTTTCAAAAATGTTCTCTGTAAATCACTCCTTCCCAATAAATGAAGTCCTTTACTATTTCCAGAATATGGCTCCAAGAAGCTAACTCTTTCCTTTATGAAAATACGGACTTCGTTTTACCGTCATTCATTACACAACTCATTTGTATAACTTTCATGAACATGAAATTGCATTATAACTTTGTTCCGATGTTTGTAAGTATGAGTAGAAGAAGAGATAGAACCACCATAAAGCAAACGAAAATTGTCATAGCGATGAGCTGAGTTGATTTAGCCATATCCGTCTGTCTGTTTGAACGCAAAATAGTACCCTCAGATTTCTAGATAAGCATTAATCATGTGTTCCCATAAATGGGGGTTGGGTTATGTATCTTTAAATTAGCATTTTTGAAGAGTTTGTACTGAATTGAGACAAAAACGTCTCTCCTCTCTACCAAAAACAACTCAAAACAACCCAACTGCAAATTCACCAAAGTCGAATAATGAAATAAATCACTCTCTTCCTTCTCACGAAGAACACACAAAAGCAAATGAAACCACAAATAAAATTCCAGAAGCAATAGCAACTCACAGTGAAGAAAACACTACCACGTGTATCACTAATAACAAAGATTACTCTTTCTTAAACCAAGCCGACTCATCAGTCATACAACAATACTTACAATACAACACCACACAACCTCTCAATTTTGGCAACATATCTCTTAATTCAGATATGTCGATGGAGTAGAAAATTCAAGTGGCGGGCTCAGAGCGAAAACGACGATTCTCACTAGCTCTGAGCTAGTGATGTTCGTCGTTCCCGCTCTGAGCCCGCCATAGGTCAGTCTCGAGTATATATTAATAATATATACATCCTGAGACTATTTTCTCTCTAGTTTTTTTTTGTTATGGTCCTAAAGATTCTACAGTGGAATCTTAAAGGGTACTATAATAATCTACATGAACTTCTATTAATTATTAAAAAACACTCTCCCGACATCATCGCTCTTCAAGAAACACACCTTACTAGTCATTACATTAACCTTAGTAATTATACATATTCATTATGTAATACACCTACCCAAGCAAATGCAAAAGGCGGAACTGCCTTATTTATTAAAAAATCACTAGAGCACACGTTCCTACCACGGAACCCCAATATGTGCGCGGTGGCAGCAATAATAAAAGCAGAAATTAAAGTTTTAATTTGTTCTATTTACATAACTCCTGGTGGGAATATACCCTCCAACGAATTACTAGCCATGTGCGAAAATAATCAGTGTGGGGCACTGATTCTAGGTGATTTTAATGCTCATAACAAGTTATGGGTATCTCCTCAAACAGATAGAAGTGGCACTGTTATAGAAAATTTCCTCTTAGACTCAAATATGTGTACATTAAATGATGGATCCCCCACTCACTTTTCGACTAGGTCCACATACACTCATATTGATCTCTCACTCGTAACCACACAACTCCGCCCTTTCTTTTCGTGGGAAACAGACACACACCTACACGGTAGTGATCACTTCCCAATCTTTATTGAATTTTCCAAAACAAGAGATAAGTGTAACACAAATGGAGTTCAACCCACACGTTTTAATACTGACCAAGCAGACTGGCTAAAGTTTCAAATCAGACTTGAGAGTCTCGATGAAAAATTTGTAGTATCTTCCAATATAAATAAATCTGCAGCTGTGTTCCACAGACTCATTGTTGTAGCAGCAAATGAATCGATGCCTCATACCACCAAACCATATAAAAACAACACTACATACTGGTGGAATGGGGACTTATCTAACTTACGCAATATGAAAACTACAGCTTGGAAAGAGTTTAAAAAACAACCAACTATAGTTAACAGATTAGCATACAAAAGAGCGAATGCAGTTTTTAAGCGGGAATGCAAGATCGCAAAAAGGGACTCGTTCACTAAGTTTACTGAATCAATTAACCCACAGACATCAGTAAAGCTTTTATGGGACAAAGTGAACAAACTATATGGGAAGTCAACGTACCTTCATATACGTGCATTGGAAACTGGAGTGGGTGGAACAGTGATCGACCCACACAACATAGCCCAAAGCTTCGCCAAAACATGGTCCGAACAAGCTAAAGACTCTAACTTCTCTAGCTCGTTTATCTCCCATAAATCAAACATAAATCTGTCCACTAACTATGTAGTAGACACTACCGCTAGCTTCTTAGAAAATCCTATAACACAAATAGAATTCGATTCCGCTGTTAACATCGCCAAAGGAAAATCCACCGGCTTTGACAAAATCTCTTATTTAATGTTGAAGCACCTTCCACAAAGCATAAAACTTCGATACATTGAACTCTATAATGGAATATTTCAGTTAGGACAAATCCCACAAGAGTGGAAAACAGCTACAGTTCTACCAATATCTAAGCCTGGTAAGCCCAAAACAGAAGTCAATGGTTACCGACCTATTTCCCTTTTGTCATGCCCAGCAAAAATTCTCGAAAAGATTGTAGCCAAAAGACTGACCTGGTTTCTGTCGAAGCGAAAACTTATTAGTCCGCATCAAATGGCATTTAAGTCAGGTAAAAGTACTTTAGATGCACTACTACACATTGATAACCAAATTGCACAATCCATATCCAGACGCCACCACATATCCATCCTATCAGTCGATTTTGAAAAAGCATATGACCGAATTGGCAAGCACGCAATTCTCAACCAACTGATTGAATGGAAAGTCGGTCCAAAAATACTCAGATATATCCACTCCTTCTTAACAAACAGAAAATTCCGTATTAGGGTCAACGGGGTACATACAAAAACGTATCCACTTGACAATGGTATACCACAAGGTTCGCCATTGTCAGTCATACTATTCCAAATTGGCACAGAACATATGAATAAAATAATTCTTGGGTATCCTTGCTTCAATTATTGTATTTATGCAGACGATTTTTACCTGCTGGCAAAAATTAAAAGCGAGGAAGAATTTCAAAACAGATTAATTGCCCTATTCCAAGAAATCTTGGACTGGTGCAATTACTCTGGATCAAGGATATCATTTCCAAAAACAAAACTATTACATGTATGCAAAAAAACTAGTTGTAGATTAAGCGATGTCGTCATAGATAATAAGCGAGTAGAAAATGTAAATTCACTTAAGATACTAGGTCTAATGTTTAACAATAAGTATACCTGGTCCACACACATAGAAGCTCTAAGAATGTCATTGGTTAATCGATTAAATCTTATTAAATGTTTAACATCGTACCACAGTAGTGCACACCCTAATAGCGTGATTAATGTTACAAAGGCCTTGGTGCTTTCGAAAGTTGATTATGGCTTTACAATATACGGCAACACTTCGAAAAGACAACTCAATAAACTTAAGAGCGTGTACAATGCCGCCGCAAGGCACAGCATTGGAGCTTTTCGCACAACCCCTGTAAAAAATGGGCATTCCAGATCTCCTCATTAGATATGACGAGATCACATCCAAACAAATCCCAAAACTCACTCTATACACGGATAAACAGTTGGTCACAAATATAAGCCAAGTCGCTAAAAGGAAAAGGGATCTTCGATTCCCCTCAGCAATATGTCGTATCATTAAAAATGGGTATAAGATTGGCATTGATTTAAGAGCACACAAACTCTACCTACCCCAAAAACCTCCTTGGAATTTCAGTACCAGCTCCATAGTGACTGACCTAATGCATCTATCAAAAGCAACAACGAACACACATACCTTTATAGCAACGTTTAATGAAGTAATATACAAATTCCGATCGCAAAACTGGAATCTAGTATATACAGACGGCTCTAAGAGTAAAGACGCGTCCTCGTTTTCAGTGATTAGTAGCGATCTCCAACTTGAAAAACTTTTCCGTCTCGATGAAAGCAGCTCTATTTTTACTGCTGAAACTCAAGCTTTGCTGGAGGCCGTTAACACTTGTAAAATAATTAACGGGAAGCATTTGATTTGCTCTGACTCTTTATCTGCTATAAAAGCTCTACTTAACATACAACACAAAAATGAGACTATACAAAAGATCAGAAATATATTAATCCAATTCCCCAATAAGATGAAAATTATGTGGATCCCAAGCCATGTCGGCATCCGCGGGAACGAGCTAGCAGACGAAGCAGCTAAATTTGCGAGTACTGCACCAATCATTACCCAAATTACTACAAACAAAGAAGACATCATAAGATTCGTAAAAAAACACTATTCTCAATTAAAAAAAGAACAATGGGACAATCACATAGATGGCTACAAAAATGTCAACGAAGAGGGAGTTGCCATAAAATATCCATACAACTTTTCCAGAAACGAACTTATAAAATATATACGCCTAAGGCTTGGTCATACGCGCTTAACACATAAACATATCATGGAGAAGATACCACCGCCAGCATGCCACCTTTGTTTAACCAGCACACTGACTCTCGAACATTTAGTTTACAACTGTAGTTATGTTAAGAACATGCAATTGTACTTATTTAACGAGATATGCTTTCCCAAAATGTTAAAAAATGTTACCTCCGAAAACATAACCAATACGATATTACTTTTGAAAAGATGTAGCATTTATTACTCTATTTAAATAATGTAATAATTATCTGATTACTTTTATTAGGCCGAAGACCATAGTTGTTAGTTGCCTAGTTTACGGTTTATTTATATAATTTAATTATGTAAATAAATTTATTAAATAAATAAATAAATAAATTAAAAAAGTTCTGCGTATTCATAAAGAGTATAAAGCCTTCGGCACAAACGAGGACAGCCCTTTCCTTACTTGTTTTTTTTTTCACCGTCTTGCAGAATCGGTTTCTAAATGAAATTATTTATTATTCGTCTCAGGCTTAGACGACTGTCTTACTTCTACTTACCCCTTCTTTGTTTTGATTGGGAGCGCGGTATTGGCCTGTTCATTTCGCTGAGAAAAGCCCCGAATTGGTATTACAAAACATAAACTATAACTCTGAGATATTTCATAAGCTTGTTGCGAATTACAATAGCATGCAACGAAAGAAATAATTGCAGAAAAATCTAAGCAGATACAAAAAGTCAGTCTATTATAAATTCTGAGCTGCTACGAAGCAGGACCGGGTATTCTCATAACTAAAAATAAGCACTTCGACAACGCTTTCACCCCACTAAACGATGTGAGAACACTTCTGCAGATGATCGTTCGCGTTGAATAGCGGCACATTCGTATAAGCTATACTTTTGGTTTAAATTTACTTCCCCCATTGAACCCCAAAACTATCCCTAACAGAAAAGTAAAATAAACACTCAGTTTCTTACGGCTATCATAACGACTGTCTTAGTGAAAGTTAAAGCTGGTTTCACTAGGTCGTGCGCCACGTTTTGAATAGGCCATAATGACCATGAACTCCTTATATGGTAGCATAGGATCATAAGGTTTTACTTGAGCTTGGTCGTAGTTAATTTGTTCTAGAGGAAAGTGGAGCTAGCGAAATCGATCGAAGTAGTCTTAGTTCAGGTACCACAAGTGGAGCATCTGAATTAAAAGCTTTCTTTATTCCTGATGCTAGTGGAATTGTGAAAAGCAATTCAAATTATTAAAGTGAAGAGAAGTCCAAAAATACCTGCATGAGTATTTTCACATCGCATTAACCTGGTGAGAGAGAACTGTATATTACAATGCCTTGTTCTAAAAGGTTGAGTGTAATAAGAAAAGTTTCGATTGCAAAAGTTTTATGTAATTAGAGCTCTTTGTAGTCTCTTGACCACGGAGTACGAACTATGTAAATATATTTATGTTTAAGTTTATTTCTATCAACCTAAGTGGGAATCACACCCAGACATTGACTCTGATGTTATGGCACAATCTTAGCATTTTTAAATTTATATAACATCCCTTATAAAACCACAAAAATGTGTCCTTGACGTTGTAAGCTCATACTTGTAAACTAAACTAATGTCAGCCGTTTATCAGCCATGTCACATCTGCATTAAGCATTTCATGAATAGCGAATTAACTCACCGCTGGTCAAGTGGACTAAGTACGAACATAAAATAAATGTGCGGTTATGTCGATTTAATGTTAAAACATACCAACGATACTTACTTATGCATGATACTTATGTTAATGATAATTAGCAGATGTTACAGGGATCGAAGAATGTTATGACACTTTAATACTGGAAAATTATAGAATAGAAATGCGATTTCATTTATTTAAAAAAAGTTTCCATGTGTCCATGAGCTCGGCTTGGCCAGAAAAGGGTGCCCCCCATAAGACGGAAAAAATTCAGAAATACAATTTTTCGGAAATAACTTTTTCAGAAACCAAAAGTCAAAATAAAAAATTCAGAAAACTTTTTTCAGAAACCAAAAGTCAAACGGAAAAATTCAGAAAACTTTTTTCAGAAACCAAAAGTCAAAATAAAAAATTCAGAAAACTTTTTTCAGAAACCAGAAATTAAGAAACACATTTACGGTCATGCATTAACCCACTCGTTATCTACATTTTTATTTTTATAACGATATTATGAATGATTTTTTGGTTAGGTTTGAATGGGTTGTGCTGCACTTAATTGGTAAATATTTAAAATTATAAGCCATGAGCGGCCATACGTTAACCCACTGACAACCTCAATTTTCTTTTAACTCTGAAATCAAATTTTTTCACATCAAAATGGTTTTACATATGCTTAAGTAGTTGATTTTAAGCGCTTTAACCTTGTAAACGCTTTGCCTTAACCCATTGGTGACCTAAATTTTTATTTTTATAATTTCTAAATAATTTTTTTGCTGGTATGTTAGCGTTATAACACAAGTAATTATGCATTAACCCTTTGGTGACCAATTCTTTTTTCTTTAGACTTGAAAATCAAATTCTTTAAATAGGAGTTGCTATAAATATTTGTAAGGTTCTTTGGCAAAGTAGCTTACCTAAGCATTCAGAAAGTAAAAATTCAAAAAGTGAAATTCACATCTAAAAATTCAGAAAGTAATGAGACGGAAAAAAAAAATTGAATTTTGCTCAAAATTTGATTTTTTTCAGACGTCTCATTACTTTCTGAATTGCTAGATCTGATTTTCACTTTTTGAACTTTTACTTTCTGAATTTTCACTTCTGAAAAAAGATTTCTGAAAAAATGTGTTTCTGAATTTTTGTTTTCTGAATTTATGGGGGAACCTCAAAAAAGAGAGATTAATTAAAATTACTCATAATGGGTAGACGACAGCAGAATAATTTTTGAGAAGTTGGTACGATAAACTATGACTTGAGCGTACACTAGAACTTCCTAGAATTGAATTTTCAAAAACATAAGTCTTGAAATGCTACTTTACGTGTTTTCTCCTTCCCAACTACGATTATTTTATGCCGTTCAACCTCTCATTTATCGATAAAATTAGAACATTTCATATGTTGTTACAGCTGCGTTCAACATCCCTGATCCCTGATCTCTACTCGCTTGTCTGCATTTTACGCTCACCAAAATGTAAATCTTTTTATTCACTTTTCATATACATTTTGATTTTCTCTTTTTTTTTTGCGCACCAACTTACCATTCAATCAAAGTCAGAATCAGTCAAACCCAACTGCAGCGACATGCTACAACAACGACAGCTTCTATAAAAAGAGTGAACAAAATCTGACTGACCAAGTAACTAACGCATTGCTCTCTTTTTTCTGTTTTGTTTTTTTTTTTTCTGTTACTAACAACACAAGTTACTGAGTAGATGACTAGATGAGTAGATTATTACACTTAAGCCAGACATGCGAAGGAATGTGTGTTTGTATGTTTGTATGAAGTAGGCTATACGAGTGCTGGCTGTGGGGAGAGCCAAAGCCCAGAGTTGAGTGAATGATTGTCATGGCTTTAGCAAAATATAAAGTTCGTGTTAGAACATGCAGTGTGCGCGAATACATATGTATGTATGTATGTGTGAGGGTGTGTGTGGTACAGAAAGCGACGCATGCAAAAGGATTTCCTCATTTGTTGGACAGTGGGATTAACTTTTTGACATGCTGCACAATAAATGGCCAAGTGTCAAAGTATTAACTAACTTCACGTGCATAACCATTGTACATATGTACATTTTTAAGTTTATAAGTTACTGACTTGAAATTTAATCAAAGTTAGTAAGCTTCGGATTAGAGAAGTATTAAAAATGGCATGAAATTTTAAAATATGTAAATTGAAATTTGAATGTACAGAAAGATGTTGAGTTAAATTACGCTCGTTTGAAATTAATAAGTGGTTAGATTAACGTGACTTTTCGAATTTTGCACATTTCGCAGAGATAGGCCTGACGTGGAATGAATGGACTTTAATTTGACAGACAGGGTGATCCCTATTTTGCAATTTATTTTGATGTTGGAGAAAATAATAAAATACGAAGAAATTAACTGAGTGCCGTGACTTCTGCTTACTTCAAAAAAGAAAAATGGATTTGGTGTTGAACGAGAGTAGAACGAAGTACATACATGCTGCTATCAGAAAAAGTGTGAGCCACTGCTGGCATCCATAATTCCGAAAAAGTAAAGGAATTCGTTTACCTGAAGTCCAGCATTAACACCAGCAATAAGTTTAGCCTAAAAATCCAACGAAGAATCAGTTTTATAAAAACGTGCCACTTCGAACTGAGAAGGCAATCGAAAAATCGTTAAGTCTTCTCTCGATGAATAAAAATTACGCAGTAAAAGTCGCTCACGGCGGGTATCAGCCCTGCAGGATTGTAAAAGAATGCATTCATATGCGAATAAAATCAGTTGAAGTCTTATTTAATGACTGCATATTTCGAATGAACTCGTTGACTCTCTTTGTGACTAAAGAATGAAAAAATGAAGTCTGAAGTCTTTTTGTAGTTACGACTTTGAAGTCATTTAGAGAAGTCACTTAGGGACTTAATTTTTTGAGTGAAGTCACTAACTATTTGGAACAAAATTTATGCAACTTACTTAAAATGATCCGTAGGTAAATTGACTTCAAATGACTCCCACTGACTTCAGTGAGACTTTTTATTCAATGAATGCAATACATGAATAACTAAACAAACAAATTAAAAAAGAATTCGAAGTCGCAGAATGAAGTCTAAAAGGTGACTTCATTTTTTAAGTCCCAGTCAAAGAATTTAAAAAATGGCTGCAATCATTTTACGATAAATCAAGCAAATAATTATTCGCAAAAGAATGCATTCTTCTACATCTCTGCCCCCCTGAAATATGAAGCAAAAGCATATTCAATAACATCAGCTGACTAGTCGGTCCCAAGGGTATTCAAAATTCTTCGAGGTATTTTTGATTTACCGAAAAATATTTGGCACGTATTAATTCGATTAGATAATCGGGTTATGATTAATTAGAAACTGATTATTCCGATTAAGTTGACTGTAATTAATTATAATTAATTATAAACGGTTCATACGGATTAATTGAGTTGATAATTTGGAACTGATTAGTCGGATTAATTGGGTTACGATTATTTAGAAACTAATTAGTTGGATTAATTTGGAAAAAATTAGTTAGAAACTAATTATTCAGATTACTTCTTTTGTGATTAACTAGAAACAGATTAACCGACTAGTTAAATCCCAGTGACTAAATTGGCTTGGTCATGTAGTGCGAATGGAAGAAGATGATCCGGTCCGGAAGCCGAAGGCCCCCACTCCGTATGGATACATACATACATACATATGTATATGCATATCTTACATTGCTTCTGAAAGCTGCAGGTACATATTTTTTGTAGAACAGTGTGCTTTGTATTATTTAACCTTAATATTGCCAATTTGTTCAACACTTGCGCTTATCTTCTGGACTCTTGAAAGACTTATTTTTTCAAATTTTGCTATGTTAATAAATTAAATTATGTCCTGCCAGTGGATTTCGTAGACTTACACAAAACGCGGGGAGTGCCTCTGTTTTTGGATTTGTCTGAGAAACAAAAACCGCGACATGTTGACGCTGAGTCATTGCGTATCATGAGTTCTATAACAAGGCTCCTCCATAATAGAATTTAACAAAACAAAAGAAAATCTGCATATTAAACGGCTGAAGGGAAGTTCGTTGGTGATTTTATTTTCTTTTGTTTGCATTTGGTTGTCTGTGTTTGTTGACACATTCTAAGGATGTCAAAAGAAATTGATTTATTCTGTTGTGGTTAATTTGAATATTTGTTTAAAATGATTTATTATGTTTGAGAATTTTGCAAATGTCTCATTTAGTTATGGAAATGAAATGAAGCGATGTTTTAAGAGGTGCAGTGAAATAACTCCCAAATGAAATAAGTCCCAATAAAAATGAAATAATTCCCAACTTTAATAAATGAAATAACTCCCAAAGAAGGAAATGAAATAACTCCCAATATTTCATTCTTTTTAAAATTGGGAGTTATTTCACTGCACCATTTTAAGAGCGGTAGAATTTCAATTTATTTTATTTTATTTAATTTTATTTCTGTAATTTAAAATTATTATTTTTTCAGTTTATTTTATTAAATTATCAAATTATATAAACCAAGGCTATCAAATTTATCAACAAATTTAATGAAATAAATTTTTTTTTTATTTTTTATTTTTTATTTTTATTTTTTTTTTACTTTTTTTTTTTTTTTTAAGTAAGGCTCTCTTACTTTATTTTTCAATTTTAAGGGAAAAGCAACACTGTTTTTCTGTTAATTATTATACCAAATCCTAAAGTTATTATTTTCATCAGTAGCTGCCAATTGCTCTTCTTCGATAATACAAACCGTCTGGACCGAAACGTCGACACCTAAATAAGCCAATATTATTTCAGGACCGACAAACATACATACAGGGTGGCGCAAAAGTAATCTACCGATGTTTTTTGGCTGTAATTAAATAAAAAAATGAAAAACTTTGATTCTTCTTGTGGATTATTTTTATTTGGTCTTTTAATTTTTTTTACATCAAGTCGAGAATATGATGTCATGTAAATGGCCGCCGCCACAGTTGATTGTCATTTGAGCCCTTTTTATGGCATTTTCCATCACTTTGGCCGCGATAGGTCCTCACATTCTTGACGGATATTGTCTTTAAGAGCTGCAAGAGTCTGAGGCTTGTTGACATAGACCCGCGACTTCAAAAAACCCCACAAAAAGAAGTCTGGAGCGGTCAAATCAGGCGATCTTGCTGGCCAATGCAAATCGCCAAAACGGGAGATTAGGCGCCCGGGAAATGCATCCTTCAGCATATCGGTTGTGGCACGTGCAGTGTGTGCTGTTGCACCGTCTTGTTGGAACCACATGTTTTCCAATCCCAATTCATCAAGTTGCGGCAAAAAGAACTCGTTGATCATTGCTCTGTAGCGCTCACCATTCACAGTAACCGTTTGGCCCGCGACCGAAGGTCCGATGAATCCTCCAGCGGAAACAGCACACCATACAGTGACTTTGAGCGGGTGTAATGGCTCTTCGTGGGTTACACGCGGATTTTCAGTGCCCCAGAAGCGAGAATTTTGCTTATTTACGTACCCGCTAAGATGGAAATGGGCCTCATCACTCATGATTATTTTTGATGAAAAATCATCTTCCTCTTCAAGGCAGCAATATTCCGCGTTCTGGAGCAGTGTAGCGTAACATTGTTTATTAAGGTGTATTTTGCATGTGTTTACTACACAAATGTCAAAACAGAATTGATTTTAGGGGCCAATCGCAAAATTTATAGCATTTTCTGATAGGAAGATTACTTTTGCGCCACCTTGTATATGTATAAGCATAATAAAGCAGACAAGCTCATACATATTTTCTTAGGTCATTGTTGATAATCATTGCTCACTTATTAAATTGCATGATAACAGCATTATTATTAGGTTTCTATAGAATTAGGGGTGTATTAAGAAGCATAGCAATTAGCAATACATATTTTCAGACAGACATTAAAGTAGGTTGATTTCATTGAAATTAAGATATGAATGTTTGATGACTGTGTGTGGGTGAAAGTGTGTTATTCAACTCTCAATTAAATTTCACTCAAGCAAAGTAGCAAGAATTTTCTAAATAAAATTAATTTAATCTTCGCTTTTTTATGACAATAGCTGAGTTCCATGTCCATTTCAATTAATTGACCTAATATTTAAAAACCTTCTACTGACAACTTCGCACATAAATAATCTTACCTGGTAACACTAATCAGTTGGCACCTCAGAAAAATCCTCCTTTGTGGCAACACTGCCGTAGAAATGTGTAAAGAAGTTTTCGAGATAAAAGCAGATATGCAACAAATATATTTAACTAAGATAGGTGGCAACGCTACCTTACGTTGGCTACGCATATTAGCAAAAACCAAAATTGTATAAAAGAAAATTTAAATAGTTGGCAACCATGTAAAAGCCTAATTGTAGCAATTACTTAGTAGTAGGAGTTAAAACCCCTGCGGGTTGGGGCTTAGAATATGCCCGCGGTAGGCATACCGGTCGTAAGAGGCGACCAATATGCACAAAGGTAATGATGTGCAACTCGATGGTTGATCTACGAATATGATGCCTCCCACCTCTCATTACCCATCTTCTCTTTCCTTTCGGAAGGAGGGATGACATGACCTAGAAGGTTGCACTGGTCATACCAAATCGCTCCCACGACAGTCGGGCAGTACCGCAAGGGAGTACCGGAGCGTACCGGATTCATATCCGGCCAAGGACTGTTATTTCGACAACACTCCCCAAAACCTTCGGGGAGTGATTTTGTTGTTAAAACAACAACAACAACAACAGTAGGAGTTTAAAGTATGCAATTTTACCTTTTTTCAAAAGTTTATCCAAATGGAACGATTTGTTTTTGAGATAATAGTATATATAAGAAAAAATAATGGGAGTAGGTGGCCACCCTATTTGGTAGCGCTTCCTAAACACTTTATTACATAATAAAATCCGATAGGTTGCAACCCTATACAAGCATACTGAGTAGCGAAACCTGGGTAGAAATTCAGTAAGATAAAAGTGCCAAATTTCATTTTAAATGGTAAAAAATAAAATAAAAATCCAAGTCTCGTGATCCGCAAAATCTCGACATTTTTATTAGCACAAAAATTGGCAACCCTATTGAGCATTCATTATTGCATTTTCTGCTGTTTGCAGTGTTTTGGTTATGGCAAGCAACTTCTAATGACATTTAGATGGGTCACCAAAGTGATAAACCAAATAAAACAACAAAACTTTTATAACAAAATTACCAGCTATCATTTTAATTTAGCTAAAAGATAAAGCTACATAGACATATCCTTTTTGAATACTCTGATATATGCATGTACATTAGGGCGGGTCGATTTAAAAATCGCTCATTGCTCTGTATCATTTGTAGTCCTAAGAGGAGCCCCAAAATGTCACTCATACGCCATGGCCTCCTACTCAAAAGTTCGACCCAAATTGTGGGACATCAGAATTACTTTTAGAGGCATGGTTCCTTCGGCAAAGTTTCTTATTTTGATCCCTAGAAAATGATTTTCACAGAGCAATGGGCGATTTTTTTACCTTCCCACAAATCGACCCGGCCTAATGTATATACATACATACATATGTATACTGCGGGGTTTCCTCTGAAAAGCTTATCTCTACAATTATGCTGATGTACATATTTATATAAGCTTGTTTGCTATGTTATAAGTATTGTAATATATATTTTGTTGTTGCTGTCGATTACTTCATTATGTTTTGAGCGTTAGCAAAAATTACACATAAAAAAACAAAATTGTGTAAGAAATCAGGCAACATAAAGTTAAGCTAAGATATTTATCTGCCTAAACGCAAAAGTGATAGGAGAAGATATATTTTGTGAGAACACCCTGCAAGGAACTCATGTCTATGAGTTTGAACCCGAACTAGTAGTAGAACTAGAGGTTTTCCTACATGTCATTAATAGGCCCACTCATAAATATACGTACATACATACATATGTAGTATGTGTATGTGTGTTATTATCGGCATGTCCGTCCTTAATAGATATTGCTTACAATAAAAGTAAAAGATGCAAAGATTTGGCAGCAATGGCGCCCGCCGCAAATAAATCCTTTAAGCAAGAGACCACATTCAGCAATCTTAGACGTTAAAGGGTGCCTGCGAAACTTTTGTAAAAGCTGGTTCGAAAGTTTTAAGGTTCGAGCCCTGCGACAGGTAACATCAAAAGTGGCTTGAACAAGTTTTTTCAAAACGATGTCGCCGCTTCGCAGTGCTTTGTCAAACTCGGCGAGTTTATTTCTGCCCTGGAAGGCTTCTGAGCAAAATTCATCTCCTTTGCAGATACCTTTCGAAGTCGGCAAAAAAATTGTAGTTCTCGCCAATTTGCAGAAAAAAATTCGAATTTCGTGGGCTCAGTCATCATTATATTACAAAATATTTTTCAAAAACTGCTTTTATCAAAGTTTTTTTTTAAATATTCTATTTCTCAATTTTATTAAAAAAACTCTCTATCTTAACTAAAATTTCATGAAACAGGATGTTTTTATTTTGAAACTCATTCTGAGATGGAACGTTCTTAAACCAAATTTCGAGATAGGGTGAGTTTGAAAAATATTTTTAAATGCGTTTATCTTCCACTCAGTCATCGATTCATAATAACATTCATTCAATATTGTGCCAGTACTAATTCAATCCTTTGGAAACGAGTTATGTATCTTTGCAGTCTATCAAGCACCCTGTAAAAATATACATTGGCGCATACAATATTGTGGTTGTGGCAGATAGTTAATCCCCCCCCCCTACTCCCTTACAGTCACAATCATTCAGCCGCAAGGCAATCTAAACAATTTTCCTCTTTTACCAGCTTCATTACTTACGATAAATAAATCGATTTTGAGCTTCTTCTTATCCTTTAAACGAATAATATGTGCGCTGGCTCATCCTTTGCACCCAATATGGGTTACAAGCCAACAACTATTTGCTGCTAACCAGCCATACAGTCGAGCAACCATTCAGCGAACGAGCATCGCGGCTCATCAATGAAAACAAGAATGATCGAAATTGGTTGCAATAAAAAATGCCACGAAGCAGCGCATACTCGTACAATATTATAAATACATACATACATACATATATTTAGTTGGATGTGAATGTGGAGGAGAGGGGGCGATTGATAAAGAGTAAGACGAGTTCTTAAGTATAAATTATATATCGTAAGATAAACTTACATAAAACTTAAATACATAGATACAGCCGAGAGTATGGCATATAAAAGCACATATGCAGTTATCTTTGCGTACAGCTGTGTTCAATATAATAGCAGTGAAATGAAATTGAATGTCTTGCGAAGAAATAAGAAGAAACTGCATTTTCTCGGTTATTTACATTTTAGCTATAGCATTCACATGAGAAGAATTTTCAACGCTTACACAAAGTTTAGGACAGCTAACTAATTAAAAAAAAAACATCAAAATCTAAAAAAAAAAATTTTCAGAATTTTTAGAAAATTTTTTAGTTTTTAGTTTAGTAGCCCAATTAATTTGAGTACAACAATGTGCAAGCTAGAAATTGTTCAAAAACTTGCCTTAATTTTCAGAAATTTTTTCATCGAGAGTATTGAAGAAAATAAAATTTTGTATGGAAGAAGACACTGTACAATACAAATTTTAGAAATCCCGGAAAATTTTTGAGCGAGTTCTGACACACATTTTTTATTTAAATTGACTGGTCTACAAAAATGTGGACGCAAAAAATTGTCTAGAAATACTTTGAAAAAAAGTGCGCATGGCGAATTTTTAAAATAAATTTTTTTGGCTGAACTTTGTATAAACTTTGTAAATTTTTTTTTTTTAAACTCAAACTCTTGTTTTTTCATTGGAACGATTTTCAATTTAATTTCACTGCTATTGTATTGAACGCATCTGTATGTATTTGTTATCTTGAAACCATTTAGTTGGTATTAAACTATAGAACGTTTGAAATATAGTAAAAGCTTTAAAAGCTCGAAATACTTTGTATAAGTAGTTTCTTAGGTTTTTTCTTTTATACACTAGTAATGGAAGCTTTGCATATTTGCGAAACCAAACAATATAAGTTTTTGCTAATATTAGTCCGATAAGAAGATGCTGAGCTTGTGCAAATCATTCAAGGATTTTTTTATTGTTTTGATTATCGCCAATTAGTCTAGAAAGAAACAGAAATAACTAAGTACTTCCGTGAATAATACTTACATACATACGTAATAGCTACTTATTGCACGACTTTGATGTATTTGTAATCTTATTTGATGAATCGATTGGAGTCACGACGTAATCGATAACACTATGAAGTCCTATAAATTTATAATTTTTTTAAAAAACTTTTGAAAAATCGATAAATTCGTGAAAAATCGATTTTTAAAGAAAATAATCGCGTTCTGTTCAAAAACTGAAGTACACATGGCTTTGAATGAGCTTAGCAACAACAACAACAACTTAATAATTTTTAAAATCTCATTTATTTAATTTTTAATGAAATAGATGAGGAAATTAATTTTATATTTTATTAGTGATGAGTATTGAGCAATGATTAAAATCGGACTGAGTATATTATCAGTTCTAAAATGCAACTAAAGCGCCCGATTTCAATAATCGTTAATAAAATTGATAACCAAAAATTCGATTATTAAAATTTATCGGTTAAGATAAAAATCGATTACATATTCACAGCACTAATATACAAAAAGGATAAACACTAAAAATCTTTAGTGAAAAACAATTTAAATTAAGTGTCTTGATGGTCTTTGATGTGCTCAAAATGATTTTCAATGCGTTGAAAGGGACTGCTTTCCATTGAATATTTGTACCCAGAATCATTCAATCTTCGAAAATGGTGTTAAGAACCATAACCGCTTTCTTTCCAGTCAAAAACTCGATAAAAGTGAAACAATAAAAACTGAAAGTCAAAAACAAGATCAATGATTACACGATAAGAAACCAAAGCTACATGCAATTACAACAATAACGACGATTGGTCATACTCGTACGAAAAAGGCAGCCACAAAAGCGTTTGCGAATACTCTAAAAAGTTAAAAAAAACGATGTGCATACATGTGTAGAAGCCCAAACATTACATGCTAGTAGTATGTATTTGGATAAAAAAATAGCTTAAGAATGTTGAGAATTCTTTTGGAGAACAAGTGAAATGAGCAAATACACATAAATCGGATAATGGAAAACTTTTGCTGATGTAACGAAATACAGAGGAAGCTAAAACAAGCGAAAGGCTAAAGTAAAATTGTAGAAGGGGCGGGGGTGCAATGATACATGGATGATAACAGTAAAGCAGCTTGTTACTTTCTCCATTGCTCTACTTTACCAACTTATAAATTTTTCTTTTACAGTTATGCTCGTAGACTATGCACTTATTTACTTGCCAAATACCCTGCAGTGAGATCAGCCCACTGTAAACTATTCGACACCTATGAGTATGAACTAATCCACAATTGATTCGAATTGAAGTAGGCTCTAGGTGCCATTACTCTTTCTAAGGAACATGCACGAGTGATCTTAAGATTGTGATTTTCGTTTATCGAGCTAGGTCTTCTCAATTGTTGGTCACAATTTTCGATTTTTAAAATACAATTGACTTTTCTGAAATACATTTTATAATTTCCGAAGTACATCTGACTAATCTGAAATATAGTTTACGATTTCTGAAATGCAATTGACTTTTCTGAAATTCTTTCTACGACTTGGAAAACACAATTGACTTTTCTGAAATACATTTTATAATTTCGGAAGTACATCTGACTAATCTGAAATATAGTTTACGATTTCTGAAATACAATTGACTTTTCTGAAATTCTTTCTACGACTTGGAAAACACAATTGACTTTTCTGAAATACATTTTATAATTTCCGAAGTACATCTGTCTAATCTGAAATATAGTTTACGATTTCTGAAATACAATTGACTTTTCTGAAATTCTTCCACGACTTGGAAAACACAATTGACTTTTCTGAAATACATTTTATAATTTCGGAAGTACATCTGACTAATCTGAAATATAGTTTACCATTTCTGAAATACCATTGACTTTTCTGAAATTACATTTGATGAGTTCTAAAGTAGATAGATCTCTACAAGCTGTAGTTGTAAACTAATCTCTTTCTTACTAATTCTTCACTTCGCTGGGTATATTTATATCAAAAGAAAAGTAAACATCTTTCAGTATATATGTACATATATATTTTTTCGTACATTTATGCTTTCGCATACAAAACATTTGAAACAAGAAAAAATTGCTGTTGGCTAAGAACAAAACAAAATTGACAACGCTTATACTGCAATCTTATGTCGAGTGGACATAATCTCATGTTTATGGGCATGTAAGGATTAGAGCCACATAAGACACTAATATGTGTATGTTTGTTTTTGGTTTTATGCAATGGCAATACAAACATATCTGCACTTTAATGTATGTATGTACATAAAGATGAAAAAGACAAGTGTCTTGGTAAATGAAATTACCAAACGGATTACAACGGATTTTTCAATTATATCATTTTCCTGAATTTGGCGCCTTCTTTGCTTATTTATTGCGTTGAACTTTTCGTTTTCATCATCAATTAAAGGAGTCGGATTTTCTTGGATCATTACATGAAATTGGCGTTAAATTAATTGCCATCAAAGCAGCGAATGTAGAGGATATTCTTTATTGTAAGCGAGATATTATATCTGTAGATACCTATTAGTAATATAATATTATAAAATTTTTTGGACAACATTTCTTTTAAGGCCTTCGAGAGAAGCAGCAATTTTGTAATGTTATTGTAAAGCCATAAAAAGTGAGATATTTGTGATAGCATCGATGAGTACTTGGAAAATTTTGTTCGAATGGTAGCGACGAAAAATTAAAATGAAATTAAACGTCATCACTAATAACAACAAAAGCGCCAGAAATTGGCGATTTTAACTTTTTTTTGATAGTTAAAATTTCTTTAAATTCGGCAATACTTCGAATTTCGAACAATTTTGTATATGAATAAACCTTTGTGAAGTGAGAAACTTAAAGTTGTTCCGAAAGTCATATATTTTTGACTAAAAATTTGTGAAGTGGGAAATTTTTTTTGGAAGTTCGACTTTATTGCTAAAACTTGTATGTATAGTTCGCAACAAGAAAAAAAAAATTTTTTTTGGTTCACTTTTTCGAAATTCGAATTATTTTGTTCTAGTTCAAAACCACAAAAAAAATATGTTTGGCCCCTTTTTCAAAATTCGAATAATTTTGGGCAAACATTTTTCGAAGTTCGACTTTTTTTCTGAAACTTGTTTGTATAGTTCAAAACAACAAAAAAACGTTTTTATGTCAGTTTTTCGAAATTCGAATTATTTTCGAAGTTAAAGCTATAACCCTATTTTCAAAACTCCCCAGTTTTTGGAAAAATTATTAAATGTTTTTGACTTTTTCAAATTAATAATGTTAAGTGGGTGGCGCCATGTTTGCACACGACTTATTTGCGTTAAAATTTCACTCAAAAGCTCGTTTCATTGTTTGACAAACATATTTTGCAGAACCACGCTAAAAAAGTAGGCGTGGCCTTAGATCAATTTCGACCATTTTTACAACAAGCAGCCGTCATTATAAAATTAACACTGTTACCATATGTTTATATTAAAGGAAAATGAATGTTTGCTCGAGTTATGTCATTAAAAGGTTTGTCTAATAATTTAATATAAAAGGTAGCGGACCACGCCTCTCTTTTCCTTTTTTAATTAACAAATTAATAGGACTACAGTAGCCACGTGTCACTAACTAAAATGCTGTTTCGTTTATGCGTTGTCTTTGAGATGTCATGTGATACAAAAATATCACATGTGATATTAGAAAAAGTGCAATAATGCCATGATGGCTTTATTACACCTCAATTGTGGAAATAATGAAATTATCGATTAATATGTTCATATTTCTCAACACTTTGAAAAATAAGGCCACATGACTTTATTGCACCCCCACAACCTTAACGAACATGGGAACAACTATGCAAATATCAGGACTAAGCACTTTCGCGCAACACTAGCTACAAACATAATTAAAGCCCAAAAATTATATTCTTAATACAACACAAAAAAGTTCAGCTGTCTTATGATATTTCACATTAACCTCTTGATGGTTGGTTGGCAGGCTACGCATAAAATTTTATTACTTTGCCACTAATGGCCACATGGTCTCCAAGGAGATATTAAGTAATTTTTCAACTGTTGTTTAAGGAGCTTCAATGCAATAATCTATTCTATTCAACTGTTTCAAATTTGTGTAGGCCCGAAATAATTACTTGCTTTAGAAGCGCAATCAAAAAGTTATTACCGAATATTCTTTTTTTTTTTTTTTTGTTTTGTTTTTTGTTTTTTTTTTTTGTTTTACTTTGATATTGGTCACCTTTCACTTTTCTTTTATGAATATCCCGAGCGTAAAGCAAAAACTTTTCCAATTAAATTTCCTTTTAAGCTTTTAAGCAAAACACGAAAATTGCATTTCAATATTTGTGGCTGACAAAGAAATGTGCCCATCAACATCATACATTTCTTCATTGACCTATTCCATGTACGTACATATATAATTATAAATTTTTACTAGTTTGCCGAAACTGAAATAAGATATTTTTTGGTATAGTGATTGTCAGTTATAGATAAAATTGCTGTTGAAACTTTTGAGATTAAATAAAATGTGGGGACTAATAGAAGTAGCGAAGAAGAAGAATAACAATAATTGAAATAATGTTTAGGCTGAAATTATGAGGGGAGTAAAGACGATATGATCTTATAATTTTTGTTGTACCTAGAAACTTAGTTAATTTCCCATCTTAGGAAGTGCTCTGTAAGTACTTTAGTTATCATTCTTAAATGAACGCGAGAGAAGCCTATTATCGTTCCATAGCTGGATGTATTATATCCAACAAAAAATAATTGTATTTGTCTTTTTCTTTTCCTCTTGATTGTTTGTGCATTCGCTGATTATTTGCGGACCCATTACTAGACCCAATAACCCTTGTGCTCGCTACTTGTATTGCTAAGCAATCTGCCCCCTTCTTTCCTTCGACTCGCGTTTGATCTGAAACCCATGCTAGCAATGCGCTATTTTTGGTTCTAAAGAGAAGAACTTTTCTTAGTCCCCTATTAATTATTTTTCATTTTACAAGTCCAGTTTGAAGTTTATGCATCACTTCCGAATGTGTCAGTTAGCCAATTTCAAATGGTTTCTTTTTATACAATTTTCTAATACTTGTTTGGTGGCATTTAGCTGAGTAATGTTTTTTAATAAACAGTTTTGGGAGCAAAGCATTTTTTGAATGAAAGTCTATCAAATGCATTCCATTACCCAAGTGGCACACTTAGTGTGTGGTCCGTTAATTTAGGTCAGAACATTGTAGCTTGTCATGAAAAGTGAGAATTGAGAATAGCCACTAAAGCAATTATTATATTTGTTTCAAAGTAGTTTATTCTGAATTGATATCTGCTGTGAAGACGTGACATTGCAGCAAAAGCGAATTTGAATCAGTGATACATCGGTACAGGGGTTAAAATGTGAAGACTTATCACTTGCTGCTGTAAAATACAACCACACTACCATAAGCATTGCTAGCAGAAACACCTTCTATGAGACTCTTAGAGAAAAAATATAATAAGCAGATATGGACTAGGAAAGCGCACAAAGAGAAGTTAGGAGCCCATACGGAAGCTGATGAGGGAGTAGGATCCTTAACATCCGTCTTCAACCTGTCAACTAACACATTTTTTCATACCAGATAAATGAAAGCAAAAGTTAACTTTGGGGAGTTGAACATTCCAATATCTTCCCTCTTGTGAAGTAGTGAAAATCTTGAAATTGCTGAACTTCAGCTTGGACTCCGAAAAATGCATAGCACAACCCCAACTCATATTAAACGGGTATGCCAAATGACGTTCGAAAATATCTTTGAAATCAGATAATAAAAATAAAATAACTTTTGCGAATCGGAAACTCATTTATAGTTACTTCTTTCTTTATTTATTTTTTTATATAATAAAATTTTGTTAAGTTATTTTAATTAAAGTACCTGGGTGACCGAGACTTGCTCGGTATTTTTCGAATTTTCCGCATCATTTTACTAACCAAGAGCATAAATTTCCAAAATAGATTTCCAAAATATCGAACACGAACCACAAAAAGTCACCTAACATACTTTGGCGACACCTGTTGTGTATTAAATATTCTGGTTGGCCCAAAGCCAAGTAGAAACTCTTAGAAGAAAGCATACTATCCATCTACCAAATTTCATCGAAATCGGCTTAGCCGTTCCCGAGATAGTGGTCGATATCTGAAGGAATAAATAAAATGCGTTCAGGTGGCAACCCTAGGTGGCAATCCTATTCGAAAATATTTTGGGTGGTATACACCATAAAATACGCTTAATTTATACCCACAATGCCATATATTGCTTAAAATTAAAAAAAAAGTCACCTAACATACTTTGGCGACACCTGTTGTGTATTAAATATTCCGGTTGGTATACGGCCCGAAATACCTTTCATTTGATACCCATATTGCCACATATTGCTTAAAACAAATCGGAAAGGTGGCAACCCTCTAAGCTTCCTTTAAGCATACTATCCATCTACCAAAATTCATCGAAATCGGCTTAGCCGTTCCCGGGATAGTGGTCGATATCTGAAGGAATAAATAAAATGTGTTCAGGTGGCAACTCTAGGTGGCAATCCTATTCGAAAATATTTTGGTTGATATACGGCCTAAAATACCTTTCATTTGATACTCATATTGCTATATATTTCTTAATATTAAACAAAATGTATATAGGTGGCAACCCTGTGAACCACCCCAAGTGGCAACACCAATGTGGAAAATCTTAAAACAAAGCATAGTACCTATGTACCAAATTTAATAAAATCGGTGAAGTCATTAGTGAGATATTAGTGGATATACAAAGATACAAATATACAAGAATAAGTCGTTTAAAGTTATAAGATATCTGTTTTTTCCCCAATTTTCGACCTATCATTCTTCAATGATTTTCTGACCATCAATGGTTTGCCAACACACTGCTATAAATTTAATAGAAGGTAGTGGAATGCGCAAAAATTTAAGATTTCTAAAATTAATAACAGAAAATTTTAAGTGAATATAACATACCCAATTTCAATTTCAATGCGCGTGTACGTGTCGCACATTCATACATAGGAGCATACATATACATACATACATATGTACATATGTATATGAAAAATTACAAAGATACATTTAAAAGTACATCACTTACCTAAATGGTTAACGCTTGTAACTACAGAGACATGAATAAACTTCCTTTCAAAAAAGTTATGTTACTCTTACCCAACACCTGCCAAAAAAGTTTGTTTTATTAAAGAAAGAACAACGAAAAACACTAGAAACATAAATAAATCATAAAAGTTGAACAAGTAACGAAATACATAGTACAATGTAAAGTGAATCGTAAAAGTATTGACATTGGTCATGTTTTATTTTACTCTGTCCCTGATGTGGTTATAAATCATCTAAAAACAGTCACCCCCGAGAGCCTGTATCATTAGCTTATTATTAACATATTTAAAAGAAAAACATAAGTACCGCATGCACACACAATCAATTTTATGTATGTCGACAAAACGGTTTATCAGCGAGATGTTGCTCCAGAAACCGAGAGCTAATAAATTATCAACGAGTATTCTCCTCTCGTACTCGCTCTTAATGCGTGGTGATACTAAGTGATATAGTGAGGCGAAGTGTAATTAACGATGTATAGTTGGAAACTCGAATAACGGCACGAGCATACCCGATGACTAATTTTGTGTGACAAAATCGTTATTCAAGTATGAGTAGACAAGACACATTCATCAACATTGTTGACCACGCCCACTTTTACAAGGCATGCATATAATGTCCGGGTCCAACAGAAGTTAGACTTTCTTACTAATTTTAGTGTAGTGTTATATTCGTATGCATTCCTATTCGCATTTTAATTTTATTTTTTAATTTTACAATTTAATTCCATCCACTTTACTTTGATGCAATATTCGTGCAAAACCTTCTGGCCCGCTGTGAGAATAAGCTCTTACTTTCAATGCCAGTAGTCGCTTAAAATAAGTCTGAAGTGTGAAAATGAAAGTTGTAAAGGAAAACGGAAGAGAATATGTTATAACTGAAGTAGTATGTGAGCACTCGTGTATCGTACTTGTAAGCTTTCGTATTTTCCATTTTTGAGGTTATAAACAAAGCAGCCGTGCATAAAGTAAACAAAAGGTGTTAAATGTATTGCACTTGGCTTTTCACAGCAGCCAACTAAAAAAAAAACCGGTTGATATGTAAATAGTGCGAAAGAAAACGCAAATCTGCCCTGTGGTCTTTCAACAATGCATAAGGGCAATGTGAAAAAAAAAAACACCAAAAACAAAAGAGCTTTCGAGTGTCCTCTACATGCTGCTCAGCTGCAGCACTTTTAAAGAGAATTGCACTTGAATTTTTTTCAGACACACACATACAAACAGACAGAAGGACACTTTCGCACCTGAATATTTTTTATTTTTATTTTTTATTTATTTGTACAAATGCGCTACTTTTAATTGGGTCAAGCTTTTGAGGTCATTTCATTGAAGATTCATATTCTCTATGTTTTCAAATATTTACTGCTTCAAATGTGCTAACGGCATGTTTGCTCTCCACGAAGCAGTAGACTTCTTTGACTGGAAGGCAATGATAAATAGTCCAAAAAAATTCAAAAATTACTTCTTTAATTTTGAAAATGAACCAGCATTTTTATTGAATTAAAGTAGTATTCTTGACCTAAGTATTTGGTAATGTTCTAGTAAACATTTCCTGTCGCTTTTTAATAAGTAAATAAAATAAAATATAATAAAAAAAATAAAATAAAATAAAATAAAATAAAATAAAGTAAAATAAAATAAATTAAAATAAAATAAAACAAAATAAAATAAAATAAAATAAAATAAAATAAAATAAAATAAAATAAAGTAAAATAAAATAAAATAAAATAAAATAAAATAAAATAAAATAAAGTAAAATAAAATAAATTAAAATAAAATAAAATAAAATAAAATAAAATAAAATAAAATAAAATAAAATAAAATAAAATAAAATAAAATAAAAAAAAATAAAATAAAATAAAATAAAATAAAATAAAATAAATAAAAATAAAATAAAATAAAATAAAATGATCCTGAAAGGGTCAGGATCAAAGACACTTAAGTTTCAATATCTGCTTCTTAGTAGAGTTCTTTCGGACATCCGTTCCTCGACTAAATAAGCTTTTTCCCTTGTGCCATTTGCGTAACGAAGGTGTGTGTGTATCTTCATGTGTATCAGTATGTTGTTGCTTTTCAGCATCGAAACATTCATTTCAACATTTTGGCACGTACTTTCACTTCAGTTTGATGAATTTCCTCTTTAGCTATTTCCTGTTGTTTGGTACTTTGTTTTTCGCCATTGAATGCACATCTGCCGCAAAGGTCATATTCGATTGCCTTTATTGACAGCTTGTATCTGAGTTTTTTTTTGTTATATTACGAAGTTATGCACATTAGGCTGATTGGTTTTTTAGAATGAATTCTATAAATAATGAATAAGAGCGTGAGTTTCGATTCAAATGAAAACTCATTTGGTAAAATCAAAAATTTGTGAATGAAAATTACTTAGTTCAAGAACTTTTAACTTTTTTTTTCTAAATAAGTAATCGTTGTTATATGCCGCTAAAGAGTACAATCGTAAAACATTTTTCTCAAAAACACACTCTGCAGCAATTTCGTCAATCCAAACGGCTTTAATCTTTAGCCTTTCAAATGTCAACACGGTTCGCATAGAATATCCTGCCTGTCAATTACATACTCGTCTCACTATCCTAACATACATTCACGTACCCACATATCACCGTGGAACTACTCAAACGTGACTACTAAAAGTGATTTTTATTGAATATTTGTGCGTTCAGTAAATCGTGATTTAACAATGCAATGAAATGATACTCACATAAAATAATCCATATTATCTATGACCATATAAGAAAAACGTTAAGTGTTTTGTTGTTAGTTGCAATTTTGAATATGTTTTTTTCACCTACGTAGGATTTATTTATAAGACATTACCTTTACCACGTCCATAGTTTCAAATCTCTACTTTGAAAACAGAGATACAGCGAACTCTTTTTACTGATGTATAAATCTTCAAAATACGACCAAAAACTGTGCCCCTTTGGGCATTGGTGTGAAAGCTTAAGTTTTTTCTAATTTATTAGGAGAGTGGCTAAAGCTAGGTCTATCAAAGTTGGCAGTTTTCAAAATTGCTTCTTCAAAGGAAAACAGATTATTTCGGTTTATTGCTTCCCGAAAATCAACTACAAAAAATAACTAAATACTCTTAAGCTTTGGTGTATACTATCCACTAATTTTTGTACTCTAAATTTATCTCCATCCTCATATAAACTATATATACATACATATGTACATACCTGAACTTGAGGGTGCCCAACTTACACTGGTCTCACTACAAATTAAATGACCAAAAATTACCCCAAATACCAACGAGTCACAACAACCCAGCGCAGTGCATGCCGTCATCGTTGTTGTTCCTCAATGTACGAGTATGCAGCACAGCACGTTCGCCGTTTAAGAATTTTTCCACTTTGTACGAGTATTTTGCCATAGAATTCCGTAATGGACAATAAAATTGCGGGTTGTGTGGTTTGAACCGCCAACGCTGCGACAACTCCACTAACCAACTCATACATATTCATGCAAGTCACAACTTAAACTTGTATGCACATACTACCCAGTAAACCATTTGTGTAATACAACTAGTTGAGGTACATACTTGATGGTTCTTAAATGTATGTGAAGCAAGAAATCTAAGTTATAACAACAACAACAACAATAATTTCTCTACTAAATATCTTCTACATAATTTGCTCAAGTTATCGTCTTCACAGACTCACAAACTCGCCTCGTCGGGCGAGTTTCCTTCTAATTGTTTTGTTGTATCTAATGCTATAGCGGTATCGTTTCTCATAAAACAGTTTTTCTATTGTTTGTTGGGTATATTTCTTTTGTGTTTTTGTTTTTTGTTTTCTCTGTTTTTTGTTTTTTTTTTTTTTGTTTTTCGTTTGCATCGTCATCAAGTTGAGCGCATTGGTAATAACAACAAGTGCAAGTATTTGTGGTGGCAAGTGACCACTTTGTTGAGCTAAATACTTGCAGTTGACATAATGGCTAGTGGACAACGAACTGGCTGCTATGGACATTCTAAGTATTTACGTTGTTGTGGTTTTTTAGTGTTCCATTTGAGTAAAATTTTGTTGTTTATAGCTGTTGATGATACCAATTGTATTTGCACTGCACTGAGTGGGGCTTGACTCAAAGGCAATGATGACTCAATTAAAGTGAATATTGGCATTTCAGTAACTCAGTACTGCCATGCGGGGATAGCTCCTAGCTCCGAAATGTCGTGCTTCTAAATAATTCCTAGTCCCGAGTAATTCAATACAGTTTTTTTGTTCATACAAAGAGTCGGAAATCTTACCATGGGGTTGGCTTAAGAAGTCAAAAATTTGTCAAGGCTCAGTGTTGTTTAGTTGTCTGGCCCCATGTGATCTGAAGGAGGTACGCTAATTAGTTGATTCTATCCGCATTTGGAGCTACGTTCCTCTGCTTTCACTGCGCGATATCGAGGACGATAGTTTCTGGACCGCATCTTATTCAAACGTTTGCATAGCTTGATCTACCAACTTGATCTGCTAGATATTTCGATGCCTCCGAAAACTCATGTATCCCATTACTAAACATTATACGGCACTCTAAGTCTCCCAGCGAAAGAGGTCTGTAAGTCGTTCGCATCATAGCCGAAAGATCAATGGTCTCATTAGTAGATACTTAATATTAAAGAACGTCCTCAGTAAAGTCTGATGGTTCGGTGTGCTAGGTAAAAATACAACTTCCCTGAGTATTTGACTACGAAAGACAGCTAAATTGTAACCCCTGTAGGTAAGGGTAGATAGGAGGTGGAACCACTTACGTCTGCATCTACTCACCAGACTTGGGAGGGAACGGCCGGTAATAAGGCAAGAAAGATCAGGGAAAAATCTAACATTTGACATGGGTATGTCTAGGAATTGGCTGGCAGTGGAACTAATTCTATTCAGTGCTACCACCATTAGATAATTTCACAATAACTTGGACAGTGTAGCGGCGATTGAGCCTCTGGGATAAACTGGGGATGGTGTTTGAGTTCCTGAGCTATATCTAAAGTGTCTGACGAATTTTCAGGCCAAATACGTAGTTCCACTGGCCCTCTGAGCTGCAATGTAATATCGAGACTGTGCCTAAAAAGGATGGCGTTTTAAAAGCGATGGAAAAGAAAGGTGTTGGATTACTTAGGCTACCCTTCCCTTAGACGTGCCTATGAAAAATTCATTATTCTTTTATGTCACAGCTGAAGTGCTCATTACAACCACTGCCCATTAAGATGCATACATGGCAGATTAAGAGATACAAAAAATTAAAAAAGAGAAAGAGAAGTGCAAAACAATCGAATTGATCTATAGGACATTTTCCAAAGTATTGCTGGCTCATATGCGTGCACACATCCAACACCCAACTAAACTCATTTACAGACAAGAAGAAAAAAAAAAGATTCTCTTCAGTTAGTCATTTTGCGTTGTGCACATCACTCCACTCAAACGAATGTGCTATGAATATCTTCAGAAATCGTCGAATGACCAACAGCAATGGCGCTGGCGCCAACAAACAAACCGTTAAACTTCCCACCCACGTAGCTCGCTTTCGTTTCCTTCTAACGCCAACCACCATCTTCTAAATTGCTTGCATCAATACAGTGCGACTTTTGAGAATTTCGATGGTAAAATTCTATTGGAGAGGTGTGAGAAAATAGTTTTCTGTTAGACATTCAATTGATTGCTATGTTGCATTGCAATGTGGTCTACTGATGATGGGCGATGATGAAGCTGTTGGTGATGATGGGCTACATAAGTCCGAGGTTGAGTGTCTCATATGTGCATGCATATGTGTTGCTGTACATATGCACATATATATCTACACATTCGCTTGCGACCTTAAGTTCAACTCATAGCTTTTGTTATAGCTGAAATCGAACGCTTGGTCGCCCCTTTGACACCATTAACGTCATCACTTTTCTTCTGAAAATATGCAGTCATCAATTTCATCATCTCATCATCTCTTTCTGGATTAGACTGGATATACGTTTTGATCTTTAGCTCTATTAATGTTGCTCTGCTAAACAATTTGATTTGCCTCGATGTGAGTATACTGACTCTTTCCGCGCCTCTCTCGCTTCTTAGCAACATCTCTTTCTTCTTTCTCTTTTTTCATTTTCAACGTATTTTTATCAGGGGCGAAGCCACTGAGGGTTTTCGGGTCCAACACCCCCTTCGAAATCGAAAAAGGCATAATTTTAAAGAACTGGATAAAAGATGCCCCGAAATTTCATAAAATTAATTTGGAGCCCGCTTTTCCAAAATCCTGCATCCACCACTGGGGTTTATGTTCCTTTCCCTTTCTTATAATTGCCGCTATTCCCTATTCTATATATGTTATCATTTTTTTTCCATTTATACTCCGATTCCTATTTATATTCCTATCTCCATCTCTATCTCTATTCCTATCCCTATTCCTATTTCTAATCTTAATCCTATTCCTACTCCTATTCCTATTTCTATTCCTATTCCTATTCCTGTTTCCATTTCTTTCATGTTCCTATTCCAATTCCTATTCCTATTCTTATTCCTACTCCTGTTCCTATTCCTATTCCTACTCCAATTTTTTTTCTATTCATATTCCAATATATCTATCGCTATTCCTATTTAACTCTCGAGTTTGGAGATAAATAAGATACTCTCCTCTTTTATTTATGAATCAGTCTAATGTCCATCTACCACACACAAATAAGCAATTTAGCGCGTGATCATTCTTGTTGGCGCCAGATGACCAAATAGACAATTGATGTCTTAATTTTCAATCAACTCGTCCATTGTACGTCCATTTGATGTGCCACTCATCACTTCAGCGGCGTCTTTTCTTCATCTTGTTTTTGGTCTTCGTTTTATGCGCATTCTTCTGCATACTCAATCTGCTGCACATACATACATACCTACATATGTACATGTGCACATACATATCTACACATATAAAAGCTTAATAGCTGATTTGATCCTTTTTTAATGTAATTTAATATTGATGATGCCCAAGTTGATGTTGATGAGACCGATTAAGGAACATAATAGCTTTACCACTCACTCTTGCCCAAGCTGTCTTTACTTTTGTTTGCGGTTTGAACGTAAAATTAATTTACAGATATTGGCAATGAAAGAGAATGAAAATATTTTATTATATGAAGATAACTATTTCCGAAAGTGTAGGTTTTCCAAGTGAAGTGAGCAAAGAGAATATTCTAAGAATTTGTAATTCAACTTTTAACTCACATTGTGGGGTCACAACAAAAGTTCGATACAATTCAAAAGAAAAGAAGATTCCTTGCCGAAGGCCACTGCTACGTCCAATTTGTTTCAGTATGGCGATAGGAACCTAATATTGCACAATGGTAGATGATTTTAGAACACACCTGTTAAATAATGATTATTAATCTTAATCATTGATCAAATTAAATTTTTTGTTATTTTTGTAATAATAGATTTTTTAATCTTTAGAATAATTAATCGATTAGGATTAGATTTTGTGTTAGATCAATGAGGATTTATTTCGTTTTCAAATTTAATCCTAGGACTAATCAAATTAATCAAAATTTCAATATGATTAAAATATTGATTAATTGCGATTAACGAGGATTAATAAGTTTATGAGAAAAAAAGGTGTTCTATATTAGTCTTATTCAAGCTCATATGATTATGGAATCAGGCTCGTAGGCAAATACCCTCATTTCGGACTCAAAACCAGCTCATAAAGAGCATGAACGCTTCCATTTGGGACTCCTTTCTGACTCATGTATAACTAATATGGTGTGCTGGGATATATATTTAATTTTTTTAGATGAATTTACAAAACTAAACACAACATTGTAACATTTTTCAATCAATATTGAAATATTTAAAATTTGCTATAAATCCTCGTTAATCGCAATTAATCAAAAATTTTAATGAAATTGAAATTTCGATTAATTTGATTAAATTTGAAAACTATATAAATCCTCGTTAATCCTCGTTAATCGAACACAAAATTTAATCGTAAGCAATTAATTAATCTAAAAATGTCACAATTAATCAATTAAATTAATAGCGCAGTTTAATATAATTGATTTTTAATTTTAATCCAGATTTTTTTTGGATAAAGTGTTCATTGTCTCAAGGGCGAAACTGATTTTGGGGCAGATTTGGTATCAAATTGAACAGAAATGGGTACGTACCAGAAGCATGAAGCAAGGTACGGGTAGCAGTTAAAGTAAACCATTTAGAAGTTAAAGACTTCAGCTCAATTAGCTATGGGCTATGTTCTACAGATTTGCCAACTAGGAAGTCATATCGAATCCTGCTGTATTGCTTCATACTAACATTTTTATATACTTCTTTGCAAGTCGATTTGATATGCTTGGTTAATTTAAGAGTTAACATAACAATGGAATTTCGTTAAGATCTCCCATATTTTCTCAAAACTTTACCAATTAAAATAATAATAACAACAGGGGAATTTTTTTTGTCTAAATGTGTGATTGGTATGCAGAAAAACACAGAACTGTATACCCTGCAAAAAATGCGATTAGTCTAGGATGCATACGGGGATAAGTCCCCCCTACTTAATGGCAGTTCTGGTCATTTTATATGGGTTGAACTGTTCATATTTGTTTGAGCACTTTCTATGGAGAGAGCAATCGTACCCAATTCATGCCCAAACGGATAAGAAAGGACAAATCCATATGCCACCCAAGCGGTTACTTTTAACTCCTATAAGTATGCTTCAGAAATAAAAATTTACTTTCTCACGTAAGAGATTACGCACACAATTTTTTGCAGGGTATCACCGCTCACCATATCTAACAGTGATGATGAGAATGCAAATAGCCAAGTTGAAATGTACTGCACTATCGACAATTCACTAACATATTTGGTAGTAAAAGTTAACCAAAGTTTTCGTTAGAAGTAGTTATCATTTCGATTTGTATAAATGTTTACGCTGTCAGACAGACTATCATTTCAGCACTGAGAAGCGTATTTGTAATCAAATTAAGCAAGTTGTGGAGTTGACTAGTGATGAAACGAATAATTGAAATATGAATTAGAGAACATTTCAACATTTGGTAATAAGTTCGAAGTTTTTTGGAAATGAACCTTGTGGATGTTGATAACGCATGTGTGGCGGATGAGCTCAGTATTGTCCGGGCAACACATCACTTCCTTTGCAGGAACTGTCAACAAGTCTTAGGGAGTAGCATTTTCAAAACTACTTGGCGCATAATGAGTTTTCTGGCAGAGAGAGTCACTTGTTTTAAATGGAAGATATTAGAAAATTACTCGACTCACCTGTGAAGATGTCTATGCGCTGCTAGAACGATCATCGACAAATACTACCTCAGCTATTCGATTGAGCTCGAGCAGCAACTAACATAGAATATGGCCAATCAAGATTTTTGTGTACAACCAAAAATGCGACAAACAAAGTTGACATTCAATTCAACTTTTGAGTTGACAAACACTTTGATATCTACACTTTGGTAATGTGAATACCCGGAATTCTATGCATTTCTATTCATTTCATCCTCTTTGACGTTTTTTACATTTATGTCATCGTTGTGTGGTTTTGGTGTTGTCAAAGTTTGATTCACTTTACATTGGCTACTGAACATTCAGTTAAATGCTAATTTTCGAACAAAAGCGGAAAACAAACAAACAAAATGTAGGAATTGCAAAAGCTAGTTGAGATGAGGCTGGCGCTGCATAGTTGCCAGGAGTTCAAACAGTCAGATGTGTTTTCAGGTTGTTGTTGTTATTTGACTGAGTAATTTTTAGAAAAGTAATAGGTACTACAGAATGGTACAAAATTTAGGACATACTAGGAAGAAATAGGTAACTAAGGTTGCGAAAAGTACAAAATAAAAAAATATTGGTCCCAACCATCAGGGTGGTAAAAGAATGCATTCATATGCGAATGCAATCAGTTGAAGTCTTATTCAATAACTTCAAATTTCGAATGCACTCATTTACTCGCTTTTTGACTAAAGCGTGAAAAAATGAAATCTGAAGTCTTTTTGAAGTCACGACTTTGAAGTCATTGAGAGAAGTCACTTACTGACTTAATTTTTTGAGTGAAGTCACTGACTATTTGCAACAAAAATAGTTCACCATCGTGTCTCGTATGCCACAGGTAAATTGAATTCAAAGGACTCCATATGACTCCAAATGACTTCAATTGGCTTCAGTGAGACTTTTTATTCAATGAATGCAATACATGAATAACCAAAAAATGAATGAAAAAAAGAATTCGAAGTCGCAGAATGAAGTCTGAATGGTGACTTAATTTTTTTAGTCCCAGTCAAAGAACTCAAAAAATGGCTGCAATCATTTTGCGATAAATCAAATGAATAATTATTCGCAAACCAATGCCTTCTTTTACATCTCTGCCAACCATTAATCCGATTCGATAAAAAAAAAAATCCGGTGGTATATAGAGAACGTCCTTACATATACACTTTAAATCTCAAGAGCCCTGTGAAAGGTTTTGTGAATAAATTTTTGAAATTCTTTAACCATCTAACACCCCCATTCCAAAAAAAAACCGGGTGGTATATTTAAAAGTGCTTTCTTATACGATTATATCTAAGAGAGAGCACTACGCGATGACCGTAAACTCGCCAAAATAACCATACATAATTCATATTAACTCAAATTGTGAGATTTCACAAGTGCTTTTCTGAAAATGAGTCACTAAATCACATTTTATTTTCATTTTCAAGAAAGCGAACAAATTACCTAAATTTTTTTACGTTATATTCTCCCTATAGTTTTTCAGAAGTTGTTGTTATTTTTGTGGCAGCACTTTGTCCACTTATCATTCAAAAAATTGTTTAACAAGATAGAGAATAGTGTAGTTCGCTTCATATAAATCTATTTGGAAAGACATTTTTCCAATGGGTATCTATAGATAATAGAAATGCGCCTTGGTGGGAAAGATTGGCTTCCTTTACGGCCAAACTATACATATAACGTATGAACAATTATATATGTATGGATAGGTCTCGCCAAGCTGAAGTGCAGTCAATAAAAATAATGTAAAATAAAATTTATTTTAATTAATAAAAATCTGTTTGAAAAATTCACCACTACATAATGCAAACACATCCCTGCTAACCATGATCGGATAAAAATCTGGATAATCATTGAGTCGCGCTTACCAAAAAAGAGGATAAAAAAGTGGGTAATTTTGTTCAGAGAGGTTCACTTTTTACCCATGGTGAAAAGATTTTTGCGTGTAAGTGTGAGAGCATACTTTTAGGCACTTGTGGTTTTCCATACAAATTCTAAAAATATGCGTTGGTGTTAGTAAAAAATTGAGAATTTTTGGAATCAGAGTTTCACCATGGTTAGCTATGGTTGGAAGGGATATTCACCTACATATATAGCCGTTGTAGTGTGAGTAGATATGTATGTCATGCACGCTATTGTATTACTCGTGTGATCAGCGCTCGCCATGAGTGCAAAGAGTTGGTAGTGGACCAATGAACTACAAGTATTCGCACTATAGTATTCACAACTAAAACATGACTCATAAATACAACTCATACTATTACTACTAGTGGTGAAACTTAAAGTATAAACTGAAGTAGACATTTTCTTTAAATATTTTCAACTAAATAAAACCTTTTGAGTAGCTTATCATAACTCAGTGTCTTACATAGTTGCAACTTAAGCATAGCCTGAAGTTTCCTGGCAGCGCATTAACTTCCGCCAAAGAAAAAAAATTGAGCAGAAAAAATGCACCGTATGAGAGCTGCATCTACGAATACAAATACACGAACACACACCCACAATTGCCAACACTCGATGCCACTTCCTTAGCACAACGCCCAAAAGGCTTGACTATCGTCTTCTCTCACTTCCAACGGCACAGGCAGACGCCGAACAGACTGCTAGACAAACACACTCAATGTGTTGTTGATCCGTCATTATATGGTACCAATTTTTGTATAAGTCACCCAACAACAAAGTGATGTCTTATAGCAACTTGAAACCGTAGTGTGAAAAGCGGATGCGGTGCAAACGAAAAGGCATTGAGAGCCAAAACGAAAAATGTCAGTGTTACCGGAAAATTGGTATAAAATTTATGGTCCAGGATAAATTCCGTTTTGCGTTCAAAACGCCAAGCTGAAGGTTAGCAATAGAAGAGAATCATCAAAGTAAGAGACCTCAAGCGACTGGATATTTTAAAAATGCGCACAAGAAATAATAGAAAAAAAAAGAAACAGTTGAACTCAATGTGGGTGGGCATCCTAAATACCGAGTAGATTAAGCGAACAAGTGGCGGAAATGATTTGTGGCGGCAGGGTTGTACTTACCAAGTATAAGGAGCTTTATTTTTGGAGAAAAAGCGTTGCTACCGTCAGCAGTAAGAGCCAAACGAAAAGTTGAGGGAAAGTGCGATGTTCGGATGGCGCCATGAATGCACTTGATATTATTAGAATGCAGTTTTTAAGTGCTAAGGATATTCCAATATTTTTTTGTAATAAAAATTTATGCACTCACCGATTTGTATGTACGTACGTCAGCATAGTGTTAAAACGATTTGGACATTACTTCAAGCATTCAACAGCACAGCTTTGGTCTAAATAATTGTTTAATTTTATTTTATTTTATTTTATTTTATTTTATTTTTTTTATTTCAATTTATTTTATTTTATTTTATTTTATTTTTTTTATTTCATTTTATTTTATTTTATTTTATTTTATTTTATTTTATTTTATTTTATTTTATTTTATTTTATTTTATTTTATTTTATTTTATTTTATTTTATTTTATTTTATTTTATTTTATTTTATTTTATTTTATTTTATTTTATTTTATTTTATTTTATTTTATTTTATTTTATTTTATTTTATTTTATTTTAAGTATCCTGGTTCGAAACGAGCTATAGACCTATTAATAATTTTTTCTGCAGCGAAAAATTATTGTTGTTTTTGGGTTTCTTAATAATTTTTATTAATTATTAAAAGTTTTTTGTTGAGTTGAACAGGAAAAATTTAGAGACAACCGCCATAGCTTTTCTTATAGATCCATTTCGGAAGTTGCTAACTTCACTCATCAGAGAAATTTTGGCACGCATTGCTAACTATTAAGCTAACAATACGCTGGATCTATAAGAAAAGCTATGGCGGTTGTCTCTAAATTTTTCCTGTTCAACTCAACAAAAAACTTTTAATAATTAATAAAAATTATTAAGAAACCCAAAAACAACAATAATTTTTCGCTGCAGAAAAAATTATTAATAGGTCTATAGCTCGTTTCGAACCAGGATACTTCAAGTATAAAGACCAAAAAACACAAGCTTGTTGTTTGTGTAAAATCTCAATAACAAAAAACCAAGAGCACATGGTTGGCAAACTGTGACACCAAAACAGACTTGCAAAAAATCCATCATGATACCAAATCTAAAACGTCAAATGGCGTTGTTGGTACATGAATTGGTAAAGAGTTGATTGAACAGGGCGTTTAGAAGGCAAAAAACCCAGCGTATTGTTAGCTTAATAGTTAGCAATGCGTGCCAAAATTTCTCTGATGAGTGAAGTTAGCAACTTCCGAAATGGATCTATAAGAAAAGCTATGGCGGTTGTCTCTAAATTTTTCCTGTTCAACTCAACAAAAAACTTTTAATAACTTTATTATTTTACTTTATTTTATTTTATTTTATTTTATTTTATTTTATTTTATTTTATTTTATTTTATTTTATTTTATTTTATTTTATTTTATTTTATTTTATTTTATTTTATTTTATTTTATTTTATTTTATTTTATTTTATTTTATTTTATTTTATTTTATTTTATTTTATTTTATTTTATTTTGTTTTATTTTATTTTATTTTATTTTATTTTATTTTATTTTATTTTATTTTATTTTATTTTATTTTATTTTATTTTATTTTATTTTATTTTATTTTATTTTATTTTATTTTATTTTAGTTTACTTTATTACCTTCTCGTGGCCATTAAATTATTAAATTTTTTAGCTCAAGTTTTGGCTATGCTATCGTTCCAGTGCGCTATGTCTTCTAACAACAATGGCGGTCATATTAAAAACATGTTTATCGAATTGATTTTGTGTGTTCGCGCATTCGAAAGCGTTCAATGAATAAGAAACAATTTGTTATGCACTTTGCGTGCGAGAAAACACAAATAATAACGGAACAAACAACATCAAAACAATCAGCAGTGGCAACAAATCACAATACAAACTCGACTACATTTCGCTTTTGAAGCCGGAAAGTTTTCATTAAAAATTTCCACATAATTAAGCAGCTTCACAACAAAATGATAAAGCTGCAAACAAGTGGAGAACTGGAGCAGTGTAGGAAAATGAAGTGAAACCAAAATGAATATCTAGTTATGTATATATTTGTTGTTGGTTGTGAAGTTTAACAAAGTTAAGATGAGAAAAACACCATAAAATAAACAAAAAAAAAAAAGGACATTGAAAAATGAAAGGCGTTTGCGTGCACTAAAACAGGAAGCAAGAAGCTGACGAAGTAAAGAAAACCGCAAACGCAACGAAACGTGCCACACTTTTCTTCCCATTTTATTTATTTTGTTGTTGTTATTTACTCTAATATAAAATATTATGATGAGAAAAGGAAATCAAGTAAACACGCTAGCTTGTGTTATTGTTGTTGTTGTTACTGCTTTTGTTGTTAAAGCATCGTTGACGTTGGCTTGTAAAGGAATCACAGCACTGATTGCACAATTGAATTGCAGTTGTGGCACGACAAACGTGCAATAACAACAACCACTCGCCACAACAGCGAAAGGCGTGCTTCCTTAGCTTAACGCTTTCCGTTCACTCTATAGCCAACCAACCAACCAGCCGTCCAGTGCAGCGGGTGTGTGTTCCATGTCAGCGCAAATGGCCCTTGTTTACGCAACAAGCCGCAGCCAACCAAGCGTGAACTCGAATAACCGTCAAGTTAAGAAAAACTAAAGTCATGCCATGTGGTGCAGTGTCCCGCCATATCCGTTGTCATGCTTTGTGCATTCAAAAGCAGTAGCGCTTAGTTAGTTTAAAGCAAGATAAAACAAACTTTTTTTTGTTTCGCACTTTCTTAAGATGCATGGTGGTGTTGTCCTTGTAAGTTATGCTGCGCGTGCTCACGCAAATAGTTACAACAACAAGCGCGCAAAAACTACATCAGCTATACATGGAAAGTTTCAAAAGTTTGCGCTTCTTGTCGGGATTTACTGTTCTAAAAAAGAAAAGAAAACAAAATGACTTTACTTGAACTACTTTCTGCTTTAAAAAATTGTTCGCTCTTCTAATTTCTTTTCTAGTGCCGGTGTTTATAATGTTTTTGCGCAATTTTCTAGCGCCAATATCTTAGAATACAAGCTTATTGTTTAAAAAAAAATACCTAAACAACTTAATTAGAAATTAATGTCAACCAAAAAAAAAAAAAAAAACGCAGAGTTCTTAGAATCGCAAGTTCAAGAACGAAAATGAATAGTGAGAAAGTATCGTTTATCTCTACAGCAATTTCCAGGGCCCTACCTGAAACAGTTTTCGAGATATTGACCATGAAAAATTAAGTTTTTATGGGAGGTACCACGCCCCCTTTTCCTATAACCATCACCTTTTTGCACGAAAATGGTTTTGATGTAATATAGCTCTATATCAGTTTTCAGGTCCCTGTCATAAATCCTATAAGAGATATTCAGCTTGAAGAATTAAGTTTGTATGGGTGGTACCACGCCCCCTTATATTTCGGTACTTTTTGTTAAGTAAAAGTATTTGATTTGAAAACGGCTGAAGTTTTCAAGTATTATCATTTCGATGAAACACCAAATCATTTTTGCCGACCACTGAGGGACCAAACTTTTTTGTTGCCCGATGACAGAAAATGCCTAATACGACTAGACCAACCTACAATTTCGAGGTTCAACATAACCTCTATCTATATCTCTATATGTATAAAATTATTTCAGTTTTGTCTAGACTGTGCTTTTGTTTCTGGGTTCGATTGTTGGATGTACCATCTAAGTCGCCAGGCATTTCTATGAAGTTCATGGAACAGGTTCTATCCTACCGGAATGACTGAGTTTTTCTTATTAGACCAAGTGCTGTTATTTCAATGTAAAGCTGTTTAACTCGTCGTTGCGTACCTCCAACACTTTACAAAATTTTTTTTTCACTTAAAACTCATGAAATTTTCGGATTTAAATGTGAAACCATTAATTTAAATTAGACTTTTAAAAGATGGTAGTTGATGTGAGCAATGTTAGGTACATTATAACTATTATCTTTCTACTCACGAAAACACAAACAATCACAGCGACAAAAAATATGTTTCGCAACTAGCAATTTTCCTAACTCACCAAAGACCATACAGAAAGCCCTGCTAAAGAGCTGTCACAAGTTGTCACATAATTACAAGTCATTAAAAGAAACATAATTATTATCGTTTTTTGTTGGTCTCGTCATTGAGTTTGTTATTATTTTTGTTACACTTCTAACGATAAATATTTACGCTTTTGATTGTTGTTATATTTTTGTTTGCTTGCTTATTGTTGTTATTGCTTTGTTTGCAAATAGTTTGACAGCTGGTATTTTATGCAAATGCGACCCACAGTCACAAACGTCACCATCAACCAATGTTTTGTGGTTTACCCATGCTCCTAGCTGCTCCGAATTACAGCCAACATCCAAGACTAATCGTTCATTTCCTACAAAAACAAATTAGAAATAACAAAAATTGTAGCAAAGCAATTGTTTGCTTAAACGTTTAAATGATATAAAGCGCATTCACACACGCTGCGGGCAATGGAACTAGTTGCAAACTACTTCAAAACTAGGCAACCAACTGTCTCTTTTCTATAAGCAACAATATTTCTTCTTCTACGAGATGAAAGTTGACTGATTTCAGGTCGAAATATACCAGTCCCAAACTTGTTCAAAGTAGACCAATCAATTCTGGTTTAATCATGATATGCAATCGTGCTCAGTGGAAATGTATTCAATTAAGTCGCGAGGTCATTGACTGGAGTACCAGTAAGGTGAAAAGTAAAACTGAAATAACAAGATGTACTCGGATATTTCCAACTCTGGACACTTTAGTAGACTATTCTGAAATTAGTTTTATGATTTCTGCAGTAAATTCTATGCTTTCTGAAGCAGACTTGTTAAATAATAACCATTAATCTAAATCATTGATAATCAAATAAAAATTTGGATATATTTTTAATAATTGATTAATTATTATAATCGAACATTTTTAGAATAATTAATCAATTACGAATAAAATTTGTGTTCGATTAATGAGGATTAATCAGATTAATCAAAATTTCAATTTAATTAAAATTGTTGATTAATTGCGATTAACGACAATTAATAAGTGTCGTTTATGATAAAAAAAGGTGTCCTATACGACTCTTATTCAAGTTCATATGATATATGGAATCAGGCTCATATTAGACGACTATCGCAAGAAGGGAAATACCCTCATTTCGGACTCATAAACGAGCTCATAGAGAGCATAAACGCTTTCATTTAGGTCTCTTTTCTGACTCATGTATGACTAATATGGTGTGCTAGGTATACTTTTTTTTTGATGAATTTATAAAAAAAACACAAATGTGTAGTTTTAATTTTCATTAATATTGTTATTTTTTAAATTTGTTATTAATCTTCGTTAATCGTATTTAATCAAAAACTGTAATCAAATTGAAATTTTGATTTATGTGATTAGTTCTAGGATTAAATTTGAAAACGAAATTAATCTTCGTTAATCCTCATTAATCGAACACAAAACTTAATCCTAGTCGATTGCTTATTCTAGAAATATTTTTTTATCATAATTAATCAATTAAATTAGTTGAATGTAATTGATTTTTAATTTTAATTTAGATTTAAGAGGTCTGTTCTGAAATGCACTTAAAAAAGGTGTAGTGCAAGTTTGGTCCCTTTTGGACTGTTTCGGAACCAGTCAGAATATTCTTGTTGTATACTAGTATGTTTGTTGACTAATTTGTTGCTTCACTGCTATCATATACAAATACAAAAACACTTACATACACACATACATACATATATTAATAAATGTTTTCACATTTGAAAATCTCCGCTAAGTCCCATTAAAGTTGTAATTGAAATTCTTCATTAACACTTTTACTTGATTATCCTGTCAAACATGCAAACTGCCACAGGCGACAAACAAGTAACAATAACAACAACAAATACAAATTGTTAAGCAACGCCAAAATGGGCGTTTAACTTTTTGAGCAACAAGTTTCATCTACATTTTGTTTTGAAATATTTTGTTGTACATATATAGCGTTTAAAATGTAGGCGGATTCAAAATGTGTTGGTGTATGAGTCTCGGCAGTGTGATTAAGTGTTTTCATTAAGAACATTCTAATATATTCTAAGCAACAACAACAACAATGAAATAATAAAGGGTTGTTACAAAAATAAGAAGTGTATTAAGTAAGGTTTGCAGATTAGGAGTGAAGCGGACCATTATATATATATATACCTAGGGAGGTAGAATTTGTTTGAAAGCGATTCACAGTCTTTCTGTTTTTTTTCCAATCTTCAGCCATGCGTTCATAATCGCCGCAGTGTTTGAATAGCTTAGTAGATGAACCATTCGGGCCTGCTGCTTTTTTTGATTTTCCATCAGAATGTTGCAATTCTTACCTCGTAATAATTCCGCTGGGGCACCTTTCGGGTTCGGGTTTGGCTTCGACATCTTAACAGGGTTCTTGCTCGTTTCCTTCACTTAATTGGGTTGAGAAGTGCTTCCTTCTTGAGCAAAGTATGGAGCTCGATCCACTTATAAAACCCTCAGTCTTTCGCCATGTTTTTTGATAAAATATTCGGCAGCTCTTCTAAAAAAAAAAGAAGTTTGTAAACTAAGCACAACTGGGTATATAAATATCAAATAATGAATTTCCCTTGGGCAAGTCACCAAACTCTTTATCTTGACAAATGTTAAATGTGCTGTTAAATTGTTTCCTGTGGCTTGTTTTTAAACGCCTTAAGTGTGGCTCATTCTGTCGCAGACAAAAGCGTGCGAAATTGGTTCAACGTACTAACAGACGTGACACAATTTTGGTTAACAGGAAAGTGAATTAAGTTTTATAATCATTTCGTTGCTGTCACAGCTTGACAAAATTAGCGGTTTACCTGTTTGTTGATGTGAAAATTGTAGTTAATGATTCGAAGTGATAAATATATATGTGGCTACGAGTAAGTTGAAATGGTAAAGAATGAGAGTGGCATATTTAAATTTTAATGAATTTCTGTTCATTACTTTTCTTTTTAATACGAATGGTGTGGCTTTAAGGGCTGGCTAAGCTAACAGATCTAAACTGCCCACAAGGATGTGATTGAAAGCTCGACTACATTTCGTTATCGTTTTCTATTATAACCGAACATCCAGGAGCAGTGATTGATACTGCTGACTTAGCAAGACAGCCCCTTGTAGAGTCGCATCAGAGTTGCCAAGATGCTTAATCATTTAAAAGTTTTCTACAGTTCAACAAATATTGCCGTAGTTCGGTAGTAAAACGCAAAAACACGCTTGGGGCGTCTCAACTAGTGATATGGTCTGGACAAAGAATACTTTTTCGAACCGTGGGTTATAGAGGGCCTTTTTGGTGGCCGAAGAAGAAAAACTTTTGTAGCAAGATTAATAGCACTCCACAACTAAACTTATGTCGGGCTAGAAATCATGTATGTCCTCGGCACAATATGAAATTTCCTTCCTTTGCTTTGTAAGCCATATTGTGGGAATGGATAAAGGAGATCCCTTGAGGGCATTGTGATAGAAAATTAGATGGATTATGGTTTGCATTTTTTGGAGATAATTTTTTTTTTGTATTTGAGTTGTGCTGCTTCTAGTTTTTTCCTAGAAATTTAGCGGAAGCTACACGTTGCACGGACACTTTTTCAGGACATTCGGAAGGCTCCCTACTATTGTCCAGCATCGGGCCTGTTTTAAATTTTTTTTTTTGACACTTTAAAGTCCTAGCACTTGCGTCGCGAAGCTTAGGTGTGGTAGGCCAGTGCACTAAAGGCTTAGTAGGGGGTTGCTGATCACTACTATGGGTTGCCTCATTTCGGGTATTTTAAAAACCTACCTAATATTCTTGAGTTGAATATTTGTAGTATGAGTTAATCTACAGACATGCACGAACTCATTTAGACTCAATCAAAGCTTATCAAAATTTATTTAATTCACACAAAATTATGTGAGCAGTTTTTCATGAAAATTGTTATGTGGCAGCTCATTTATTTTATGACTGTCAAATTAAATTCTGACAGGCTTGGCCCAATTAAGCAATATTTTTAACTGAGTTTGAGTGACGTATGAAGAACAGAATATGAAAATATAAAATACATACATACACAGAGTAATCAAATCAGCAATAGCTTCGGAGAGATATGTTTTCCAGAAGTAAACGCCCTTTTTTGTTGCCTTCAAGCCAAACCAATACGACTTTCACAGGTTAGGGTTGAATATAATTAACGATAACAAGATCGATCTCGAAAGTAATGACTAGACGTCGATATCAAGACTACTTTGTTCTAATTATTGATCATTCTTAACTCAATTATACTCCCACCACTAATTAACACAACAGAGTTAGCGACAATAATCCATGCATGCAAGGGAAAGCGAGATAGCAGTAGTGCTAGGACTATGATGCAAAGAGGAGATAGCGATATATAAACATCGATCCTTCGAGAGAGTGATGAGTGAGGAACCTCGTAACTTCTACCTGAGTGAGATCATATTTTTATTTCAATCAAAGGTTTTCGCAAACGAAATTTAATTGTAAAAATTATTTTTCTACTCAAATTTTATACGAAATTTTACAGCAACAAAAAAAAAAGATTTTTTCGTACTAAGTTTCCATATTTAGTTTAACCTGTTTTCCAACATTTTGCTTTCTGCCACAATCATTAGCGAGTAAACTACTTTATCCAAGTAAAAAGCAAAGACGCCTTTCAATTTTTGCTTTTTTCTTCCACTACTTTCTTTTTTATTACAATATCTGCTTATTTCGGTCCTAAGTCAATCTAATTAATGGGTTCATTATAATTTCCACTTTTAGTTGGTTGTGCGCATTTAACAAACTTTATTACTTAATAAGTATGAATGTGGAGGTTTGTGTGCGCTCATGAAGCGACTACTGAGCAGACTGCATTTGGCTCATTCATCACTGTTAAGTGTCCGTGTTTTTTTTTTTTTTTTTTTTTGTTTCAATTTTCTTCGCGCTTTTTTCTAGCCCAAAAACTTGCCGTAAGGACAGTCTGGACAGCAGTCTAACAACAGTTTCATTTTTAATTATGCGGCATAATTAAATAAATGTTTGTTGTCATGTTGAGTTGAGAAATTGCAAAAGAAAACAAAAAAGAGAGAAAACAAAAAAGAGTTCAAATAATAAATATTAGCAGAGTTCGTTTTGGTCTTTTTGGAATATCGTTGCCACATTTAGCAAATACTGCTCGTGCTCGTAAATTTCTTTTGTTTTATTTTCTGACGCGTTGCTGTGACAAATGAAAGCCACGCGGCAGCAATTTTAGTTATTATTGCGGCAATGACACTGACACAGACAGTTTGGCATTAGTTTTCATTTATTGAGTTCAACGTGGATACTTTTTCTTCAGCAAAGTGACAAGCAAAATAAATGTTCACTTAGAGGAATGCCATATTAAGTAGATGAATGGTTGCAGTTGTTTTTGGTGTTGGCCAGAAATACATTTGTTAACATCTACTAAGAGTGCTTACGCACGCTTATTAAACGCTTAATTAATTTGACAGCTGTACTTTATCTTCACTCAGACAAAGGAGACCAATCCTTCAAGTTAGCAATAAGGTCAGGCTTGTCTTTGGCTAAGTTGAAAGAAATCAGTGCAATCAGTTTGTTCGATTCATTAGTCAGTAGGTTAGATTGAGTAAATCCCAATTAACATTTTTTCTTTACGGAGGGACCATAGCTCATCCGGAGCACTTTTTCCATGCACAAATCCAGAATAAGAGATTATTTTACCTTTTGAAACTGCTCTACATCATATACTTTCTAAATAAATCTCAAAGTGTAGGATGTAAGAAACATTTCTCAAGAATCCCTACGATAGGAAAATATTCCTGATAGCTGAAAAGTCGGGATCCCAAGCTGAGCAAAACTTATACATATATATACCATAAACTGTAATAAAATAAAATAAAATCAAATAAAATAAAATAAAATAAAATAAAATAAAATAAAATAAAATAAAATAAAATAAAATAAAATAAAATAAAATAAAATAAAATAAAATAAAATAAATTAAAATAAAATAAAATAAAATAAAATAAAATAAAATAAAATAAAATAAAATAAAATAAAATAAAATGAAATAAAATAAAATAAAATAAAATAAAATAAAATAAAAAAAGTTATTAATAGGTCTATAGCTCGTACCGAACCAGGATACTTCAAATGTAAGGACCAAAAACACAAGATTGTTGTTTGTGTAAAATCTCAATAAAATAAAATAAAATAAAATAAAGTAAAATAAAATAAAATAAAAATCCCCGGAGTTAAGTAAAACTATTTGGACTACTTTTTTGGTCCACTTGGCTAACTCTACCGGTACGCATGTGAAATTTATTCAATTTACGCATGTGAATTCTTTTTTAAATACATAACATTACTGCATAATTTTAAAGCCATACAAAACTGAAGCAAAAGTATCAGATTCCACGTAATACACACACCTGTTTATTGCGAAAATTTATTCCAACCTAAAATAGATAAAGTCACATATTTCCGGTATTCTTATTAAAATTCATTCACTTGGTAATGTCAACTGTCAAATGTAATAAGCATGACCTTTTTCACAGCTCCGTGGATACCGGGCGCAAAATTTCACTTTCTTTACCCCTAAAATGAGCTTGAAATATGCTTACATTGTCATTTAATTTACCTTAACTGAAAACGCGCAGCCGAACTCAGGGATGTATTGTGTACAGTAACTTAAGGTGAAACTTAACATCTGTCTGATACCCACGTTATTGTACTTTTCTACCTGAATACAAATTTAAAATCCAATTTCTTGTTGAACATGCTTTGATGAGGGTTTGCTGTAACTTTTACCAAAAATAGTTTTAAACTTTGGTGTAGCTTTACGTATGTGCGTGGATACCCTGTAGGGAAAATCTGGATTGGTGCACCAGTCTAAGTTGTTATCATTCTATTTTAGAAGTGTATGAAAAGTAGATACTTTTATTTTGAGAGCTTAAATTTTTAACCATTCTGGAATTGTTTCTCTTTGTAAGTGTAAGGTTAAGAGGCTGTTAGGTGTGCAAGGTATGTAGGGAAGTTCGACGACTTTTTTCTTTTTTTTGAAATTTTTAAGAATTCTGAATAATAAAAAATTAAAAGTATTTATTAGCTATGATTGTAATTTGTTTAATTTATTTTAATGACTAGTAATATGATTGTTTATAATTTATCGATCCGTCGTCCACTTCCTGGAAGAAAAATCATCCCGTACTTCAACGTAATTATAACGCTACCAACATGCCAAGCTTCAAGTAAATCAAGTCATTTATTCGATAGTGTAGAATAGGTGGGTCCTAGGTCAACTTATTTAAAAAAAACTTACAGAAACACTCTCCAGGCTTCTACTGAAGAAAATCAGCCGAGTAGTTTTGGAGTCCATAAACCAATTTTATATATATAAATAGATGGCGTAAAATACGTTTTTTTTTTTTAATTTTGACTGTTTCTTCGCTAGGAAATTGATTGCAAAAATACCATAAAAAGAAAAGAGTTATACAAATTAAAATTAAAAAGGATTTTGGATAAAGGCTTCTTGAAAAGCAAGATCTGTCGAATAAGCTTTCGAACTAATGAAAATTTAGTTACTTTCAAATTAGCTCGTATTTGGCATATTAGATGTAACTTCCAACAATTTCACAAGTTACTGAGTTCCCTGCAGGGTCCCTTCAATTGAACTAATATACTAAATATGCACGTAATATTCTTTTCCTTTTCAGTTCAAACATAAATGGAATATTTTACATATTTGAAATGGGTTTTAATATTCGTTGCACAGGTGTTTAACACGTGTAATATTTTGAAATATATTTGTGTATGTTACTTTTTTTGTTTAGAAATCATGATACGCGGTGTCTTCTCATGACTTGCAAGCTCGGGAGTACTTAAAAAAATCTTTGAGTAAGTAACAAATTTTATTTAAGAAATATTAATTTAATACAAGTTATGACATGATATCATCTTAACAGCTGACGGTCTGTCCATACATGAATAATACAAATAACTCAGAGTTTGTCTCGAAATCATTGACATTGTCGGAAGAAAATGCAACAATGTATGGAGTGTTTGACAAAGAAGTTCCTCGCAAGATCTGTGGTACTTCCATTAATTGCAACGCTTATATTTAAAGCTCAACAACAACGCTAGTCTCAGTTCTCCATACACTATTCCAGTTTCTTTCCATAATGTGGATGATTTCACAATTCTGACAGAGCTTTTTCGAATTAAAGTGGATGGACAAACCGTTAGCTGTTTCACCAAATACTGTTCTTTGAGAGGCCTATTAACAGTCTCTATTATAAAACTTCAAAGTGTGGCCTATACCAATAAATTGCTAACTATGTTAGGTGAAACGAATCTGTGACATCAACAAAAGCAATAAAAGCAGCAAAACACCAAACAAGTCATTTACAAAACAAACATTAAAATGCAATAACATTAAATCAAAATTATATGAAAAACGAAGTGGTCTTGCGGTGATAGCCAAAACCACTTCTAAGAATAAAATTCACCTCTACAAGCTGCATAATCTACAATATATGACTGACACATGCATGTGCAAAATCTTAGCCACAAAACAACACTAGGCGTAAAAACAAAATACATATTTTACGAGCAGAAAACAATTGAAGCAATGAAGATGTCAGTGCAAATGATGAACAAATGTGTGTAGTTAATGGATACAGAGCGAAGTCAGCTTTTTCAGCCCAAATTAGCATTTCATTTCTGCTATCAGAACGAAGGATATTTTACTGTCCCAAAATTAATTTTTTGGCACGCTCTGTTAACCAATAAGCTACCAGAAAGTTGGTTTTTTTTTGTCATCAAAACTTCTTTTTCAATTCGGATTACCATATCTATGAGTAACTACCGCCATCTGGCGGTCAGATTTTGATCAAGAGGGTTTTTTTTTTGTTTATCGTGTCACACAACAACAAGATCTTTCAGTTCCAGTTTTCTATCGATTATTTCTTTCTTTTGTAAATTTCTAGATTTTTGTTGAATTTCGATACGATAACAAAAACTAAATACTCGATATAGAGTAGTAATTGATGGTATCGATGTAAAAAAGTATCGATATGGTATCGCATAGCATATTCCTAGGCTTTTAAGATGGTAAACATACTCTCAAAATCGAATCTTCGATCGGACACTAGCAAGAGCAGATGTTTTAGTGATACCGTTATTGTATGTATGCTGGTTTCATTATGTACATATGTAGGTAGGTAAATTTTGGAATAATCAAATACAGCATTAAGCCGAAAATAAAGGTTTTTGAAATTTATTATGTGGTCATATAAGTATGGATGTATATGCATGTGCTCTGTGTACGTTCAGAAACAAAGCATTAAATTCGGCGTAATGTTCTATTGTGGTGCTTGCAAATATATTGACAAATTTTTACCAATAAAATAGCACTGCAGGTAGTGATCTGATTTCAAATAATATATATCTTCGAAACTAAATGAATTATTTAACTAAATCTCAACGTTATTTGAAGCACTCATTATCATTTTTCATTTGATACAACCTTAATATATTTTGGGGCACCCTGGACCACGGTGTGCTACATAATTCCAAAACCTATAGCGTTATCGAAATTGGAAATTTTCCTAGTTTTAAGTTAGACAACAATTAATGCAACGGTGAAAATCTCAGTTAATTCGCTTGAGCTGATTTTAAATGATGCGCGCCCAAACATACAGACATACAGACAGAAAATTTAAAAAGTGTTGCTTTCGATTCCTTTGACTAACTAAAAATTTCTCCTACACATTTTTAAAGCCTTGATTCGTATTCGTGAAAGTTAAAAATGCTTTAGCACAGTGTAGGACAACATTCTGCTTACTTGGTTTTATGCCACATAATGCGTGTGACCTGCGAGATGGACCTTACCTATTCATCCAAACATACACACAAAGAAACGAACATATGCACGCATGGTTTGAAGTTTACACAGCCCATACTCACCTTTACATACATATTTCCATTCAAATTTACACCTTGACAACGTTTATACAAAACACAATTGAATTCAGTTCAACTCGATGCATCTCTCTGTAATTCAATTCGAATGTCAAATGTGTATGGACCAATTCACATACATACAAACGCCTATGTATGAAGGTGAAGGAGTGTGACACTACTACTAAATTCCATTTAGGTTATCTGGCCCCTGTTTTGTATTTGACATTTCTCACTTGCACTTGATAAGTACATTCATGCTTTTGTGCTTTCTTGAATCTATAAATCAACCCACATTCACATACACATTTACATAGCAGGTAATTTTGAACAGAGTTTTTCTAGCACAAAGTGAAGATAAAACTTGTATGAAAAAAAAATTTTGGAGCAAAGTCTAATCCAATTATTTCAAAATTTAAGTTTTTAGGAAAAAAGTACAAAAATGTTTTTAAATGAACAATATAACCAAGTATTCATGACTATGAGGCAACTCAAGGACAAGAATAATTATTTTTTTTGATGACATTTTTTTTTTTTAATTTAATTAGATTTACAACCCGATTCCGTGTTCTTGACAAATGTCAAACTATATAAAAAATGAAGAGAAAAACATTTGTATTATGTTTTTTGAATTTTACGCCAAAATGAACAAAATTAATTAATTTTTTGAAGCAGAATTCAGAACACTTGATTCAAATTTTTTTCTAGATATTTTAACAAGATTCACAATTTATCAAAAACACTGAATCGGGGGGTTAGTATGAGAAAAAGAAAAGAAAAACAAACCGATACGTATTTTAAAATGATGTGGAAGGTCAGCTGTGTCGATTTTCGTGAACTAAACACATGTGCAAGTGGCTGCCTTAGATGGCGTGCTATAAGATATGAGAACTCAATAGATGTTCAGGTCACAGTGCACTGCCTCGAATTAACCAAATTGTGAAATATCCCAGGAGAGTTGCTAACAATTGATTGCTATACGATCAACAACTAAATTGCTATTTTTCACTATCCCTTCCATTCTTCTCAATATTCTCAATATTTAAATATTTTTTTTTTTTTTAAGATAAAACATCATCAACTACAACATTGCCAGCGAGAGTAATATGAAAAGGTACAGCATTGATTTCCAGTAACCTTTGACTATTTCTGGCTACTTCTGGCGCATACGGAAACACAACTAAAATAACAGCTGTCAATGCTATCTCAACCGTTTGCGACCAAATAATGTAACAAAAATGTAGACAAGCCATCCTTGCTTCCAAAATCTCCAGAAATTCTGTGAGTAGAATTGCTACAGAAAGTAAAATTGCTACAGGGTATACTCTCGCACTTTCTGGAATACGGCTACTAATAACTTTTAGTTAGTTTAGTAACTCTTGGTTTCCAATTTTGAAATTATTTTGGATTGCATTCATAGAATATTATCCATTTCATATGTTGACTATTTCTTTCTTTCACTCATTTTAAAAAACCAAAATAACTGACAACATAACAGCAGTGCTGCTTGAGTCTCGTACTTATACACTCAACAAGAAAACAAAAGTTAAATTACACCTTGAAAATGCACCAAAGTATCAAAAGGCAAGCGCAACGTAAATTGAAGGTCACTGTTACAACACTTCAAAAAAGAATGGAATGCGACACATATTTATATTTTAATTAAATATGCAGTTATCATCCAAAAAATATAAACAATCATTTCATAGTGCAGCACTTTCGTTTGTATGTTTCAACAGTGAAAATGTGAGAATTAGCTGAGAGACAAAACATGATACATTGCGCAAATTACAAACTCAAAACCAAAAGCGGTCACAAAACATCATTTAGAATGCAACGTTGCATGCCACGCATTAGGCCAAACTCAAAAGGAGCGCGGCATTGAGGGGCAATAACGTGGCGTGGCTGTAATGAAATGTTGGCAAAAGCATAGCAATTCAAGCAACCGGCCGGAAGTTGTGAAATGCAAAGCGCCCGGAAATAGCGACAATAACAGCGGCAACAAGGCAAGCTAGCTGAGTGTGCAACGCTTTTCAAGTGGCATGCAACACAAATAAGTACTTGAAGCATATTTTTGTTTTATGTCCCAACAAAAGTACAAACAAAATGTAGATGTAGAATGGCAACAAAAAAGCTGTGCTTGGGTATATATGTATGTAGTACCGATGCTTCTTTGCAATGCATCTCGCTTGGTGGTCGAGTTGGCAGTTATTGTCTATTTGGTTTTTTTATAACTAGTTGCGCTCAGTGTGAATATTGCTTCAGATTGGTCAACATATTGTACAAAAACTAAAAGTTCAATATTTCGGTCTATTGTTCTGTAACTAAGTTCTCTGTCTGTACATTGAAGGCATTCAGGAAAAACTGATAGCAGTGATCATTATTGAACCAACAGAATTCGAAGAAAGAGTTTTCTAGAAAAAGATTTGAATTATTTTCGAAGTAAAGTCCAGTCTAACTTGCAAATAATAATTTAAAAGTAAAAATTTGAATAGTTTTTTCAATTTTTTTTTTTGAATTTTTTTTTTTTTGAATGATCTACTAGGAGTGGTAATCACACAATAAAGGGAACATTTTTCGAAACCCGCTGTAGTTCTCCTTAAATATCCACGTAGAAAGCTACTTAACTTCTTCGGTAGAGAAAGTGTGGTACGGTTTGCTAACCAGTGGATTATCAGAACGATGGTTTTTTGTTAGTTCAATTAATTTTAGTATTGATTTTTGTTTTTTTGTCCATTTTTGACACTCCGACTGTGCTCTTTGGCTTTGCTCCTCTTTTATATCAACAATATCTTTGTGAATTAAATTACTTTTGGCAATAAAAACAAATTTTTTATGTTGATCTTTTTATTCCTTTCACAACAATTAGTTAATAGATAGACGCCATTTGTAAAGATCTACGGAAAATATTTTTTTTTTTGAATCATCTGTCCTTTCGCTTGCAGAATCGATTGCCAAAGCTCCAATTACGATATAACTTTATATAAAGATTTCAGCAAGGATTCGTCTGGCGAGGCATTTTAGCTAGCATGTGGTGAGAATCTGTGAATTCCTATTAAGAAAACTACACCAAATTTTGTATAGCGATTTGTGTTGATCCACAGTAGACTACTATTTGCCAAGCGATTAGTCAGGTATGAGAAAAAAATGTCTCAACCGCTCTAAATTTGCATATCTATTACATCATTAGGCTCGCAACTAGGTATACAATATTCGTTGTTATCCCATCCTAGACATTGCTACACGTTTTTTGTTATTGCTGTGAACTGTTGTAGTACTTTTACGATATCATGGCTATAACGCTTTTAACTGCAATTTTGTAATTTTATTTAAGGTCATTTGCGTAGAAATAAAAAAAAAAAAAGCATTTCACCCACACATACATATACATAAAGCACACACACAAGACAAAGAGTGCGCTTAGAATTGTTGAAGCAAAATGAAAAAAAAGGAAAAAAATGAATGAAAAAATGTTATAATTACGATAATGTAAATTTAATGAGCACAGTGTTCCACTTAAATACTGCTGGACAGCTAAAGCTCCCTAGAAAATACTTTGAAAATATAAGAAAACTAAAATAATATATGTATACACAGATAATGAGGGTATTCATAAATGACGAAAAATTGTTGAAACTGTATACATTCTATGAGTTTCTGGGATATCTTTAGAGATAACCTTACCAAACCCGGTTGATGAAAATATGAAGCCTTCAGTTCAAGGAATTCAAGTTATAAACTCAAATCAAAACTTCATTCAGACATCAGAATTGATTAGAGTTGAGTTTGGGACAAGGGATGTCAATCCCGGGATAATGTGATTATTTAGATTCCGATAAATTCGGTATGTGAAATTAGTTACAAACAGTTTACTGAAAAGTATCTTAATTTTTTTTTTTTTTGTAAATATGTAATATTTTTTTATTTAAATTATTATTTTTTTTCAATTTATTTACACTTTTTAATGTATCTGTGCAAAAATTTCACAAAAAAGTAAAAAAAAAAATTTAAAAAATAAAGTTGAGAATTATTTGGTTTTTGTTTTTTTAATTTTTTAATTTTCACTTTCAATAAGGTCTTTAAATTTAATTTAATTCTAAAGTATCCTGGTTCGGTACGAGCTATAGACCTATTAATAATTTTTTCTGCAGCGAAAATTTATTGTTGTTTTTTGGGTTTCTTAATAATTTTTTTGTTAATTATTAAATGTTTTTTGTTGAATTGAACAGGAAAAATTTAGAGACAACCGCCATAGCTTTTCTTATAGATCCATTTCGGAAGTTGCTAACTTCACTCATCAGAGAAATTTTGGCACGCATTGCTAACTATTGAGCTAACAATACGCTGGGTTTTTTGCCTTCTTCGCTGCAGAAAAAATTATTAATAGGTCTATAGCTCGTACCGAACCAGGATACTTCAAATATAAAGACCAGAAGCACAAGCTTGTTGTTTGTGTAAAATCTCAATTTAATTCTCTATAAATAATATATATACAGAAAAAAATGTAATTCATACAGAAAAAAAAATTTAAAAAAAATTATAAAAAAATTCTATATTCTAAGATCAGATAATATTTTAAAACAATTTTGTAACAACAAAACAACTCCCTAGTTCGTACCCATATACTTCAAAATTTGCCAAATTCAAGTAGAAATTAATTAAAACTATCATGAACACCCTCATTCTAACGAGCAACAACAATCATATTTAAAATTTAAAAGAAAAAACCAAAAAACCAAAATTACGTATACGTCACGGTGCCCTAAGTATTTCTGTTGAAATATACATATGTATGTATAAATGTACGCATATAACCTCCCCGCTTCAGAAATACATACATATCATATCTATATACATATGTACATATTCATATACATAGATATCTTGCACTGCATTGAAGACAATTAGAGCAGAAAATGTTGCTAATGTCACTCAGTTATGTAAGCGTACAAGGAAGCGTAGAATGTTATTAAAGCAAAGGTCAATAGGGTGGTACACAGCAGATAATGTCATTCGTTAAACTCACACATACATACATACATACATAGAAGCCAAGCGCATAATTGTAGACTTTCACTGTACCAAAGCGAAACGTGATGTTATGCTAGTTTCTTGGTCACTTTACACACGCTGCCTGTTGAACTTTTTACGTTCAAACTAAAACTAAATATTTAAGTGGCTTAGATTGGCTTAAACTCCCAGCTAAGTTACTTCAGTGATGGCAAAACTTTGCCGACTAATTCGCCATGTATTGGCTATAGAAAGTAGCAGGATAGTTTTTTTCAAGATGATGCGAATCTACGGTGGGGATGATCTTTTCAAGCGTTTTGCGCAAAGCTGCTGACATTGCTGAGACTAAATTAATGCAAATTTTTTGTAGTTTCATTTAGCGCAAAAGAAAGTTGTAAATATGCCAATTTTGCACAAATTCTAGCGACACATAAATTTTATGTTATGAGTTGCAGGTAGGTTAAAATTGAAACTTTAAAGTGTTCAAGTTTTAATGATGTGATGAATGATAAATGTCAATTCAGTAATTCTATTATAATAAAATAAAATAAAATAAAATAAAATAAAATAAAATAAAATAAAATAAAATAAAATAAAATAAAATAAAATAAAATAAAATAAAATAAAATAAAATAAAATAAAATAAAATAAAATAAAATAAAATAAAATAAAATAAAATAAAATAAAATAAAATAAAATAAAATAAAATAAAATAAAATAAAATAAAATAAAATAAAATAAAATAAAATAAAATAAAATAAAATAAAATAAAATAAAATAAAATAAAATAAAATAAAATAAAATAAAATAAAATAAAATAAAATAAAATAAAGTAAAATAAAATAAAATAAAATAAAATAAAATAAAATAAAATAAAATAAAATAAAATAAAGTAAAATAAAATAAAATAAAATAAAATAAAATAAAATAAAATAAAATAAAATAAAATAAAATAAAATAAAATAAAATAAAATAAAATAAAATAAAATAAAATAAAATAAAATAAAATAAAGTAAAATAATATAAAATAAAATAAAATAAAATAAAATAAAATAAAATAAATTAAATACAAAGCAAATATAAAAACTTCGATTCGTCGATTATTAACCGATAAATATATTGGATAAAAAACTCTCTTGAGTAACTCGATGACAAGTGATGATAAATCAAACAAACTTAAGAAGGGTTGCTGAAAAGCCGCACTCACTAAGTATTACCAAAGCTTCACATTCCCACCAACTCACATCTGCTTTAAATCACTTAGAGCAAGTAGATTGTTCATGCAAAATTGTTGTGACATTTACATGTGATTCTCAAAACTTAAAATCAAAATGCACCAATTACTGCCCTGTACACAAGTACTGCATAAGAATTAAAATTTCCAATTTAGCAAAAGCACGTTTCTAATTTGTAAACACTCATACGAACACAGTGCGAAGGCTGAAGTGCTTGTGAGTATGGAATGCACAGATTTGCCTAGCCTACGGAAGTGTACTTTGTTTAGAGCATTTCGCGGAAAATATTTACACATCTGTCAATTTTCATATATGTATGTACAAACTACTTCATGCCAAATGTACATGACAGCGAACGATTGAATGGTGTTAAATGTTTGTATGAAGCTCTGTCGAATAGGCGCTGTAGGAAAGGCGCAGTTAACATCAACGTTTTTAATTGTAATCTCCAGACACTATCAAACGAGTTTTCCAGTTTTACATCTCCATTCCTTGCTATTACGACACAACTCTGTAACTGCGGAATCATATGATACAATTGCGTAGTAGGTTAATATTTCCTACAGGGCTTATTTTAGGCCAACGCGAAGTGACAAACATATTCGAGAGCAACAAAATATTGCACGATTGAATTGGACATCAACTGACGCCACTTAATGTCAAATTCACTAGATGCAATGCACTTAAACCGCAAACAAAAAGCCGGGGTGCAAACTAATAAATGCAACAACAGCAACAACAAAAATAACATACAAATTGCATATTACAACAGAAGTTGTGATCTTTTAATTATTTCATGTTAGCTTTTATTGTTTGGTGTGAAGTAATTGCAGTTTTCGATTGCATTAAATTGCAATGACGCACTCGACACGATGTCAGGGTTCAACTGCAACCGCTTTGCATTTAAATAAATAAAGTGGATTTATTGGATGTAATCGAATCATGGGTATGAGAGATTAAAACACAATTTTGTATTTCGAAGCAGTAAACTATTGTGATGATAGTTGAGAATATGCTTTCAGCAGTTAAAAAAATCAAAAAAAAAAAAAAAAAAAAAAAAAAAAACATTCAAAAATTCTGGTTCCAGAAAACCCCAATTCTATTCCAGCAGAGATCAATTGTATTTCAACTATTTGTCGATGTGTTTATACTATCATATTAGACACATTTTTCCGAACTTCTTTGCCCACAAAAGAAGGCTCAATTTTCCATACATTCAAGTATACCCTGCATAAATTTAGTATGCAAACCAGCATTCATAGCGGTAACGCTGACTAGACGCAACGAAGAGAAATATAAGACGAGTAAAGAGAAATATATGCAGTCGTGCGTAAATTATTTATTTGCTCAAAAATGCTTGCGTGCATACATATGCATGTATGTATATTTTGTATGATTGAGTGAACGGGTTGCGTGAGTAATATGACATCATTATGCTGACGTGTTGAGCTATCAAGCATGATGCTAATAACCCTTTTTATTTAAAACTCAAGAAAAAAAGAGCAATATGTTTATAAATTAACTAAAAAAGGTAGAACGGTAAAATAATAATATTTTTATTTTAATTTTTTTTTTTTCTTTAAATGAGGAAAAAGTATACCCTTACCTTATAATGGGAGCCATTTTCTTAACCCTGTCGCCCCTTCTAACCTGCTGTAAGTAACGGAAGTAGGTATAAATAGTCACTTAAGCGATATGACTACAGCTAGTTATATCTCCCTTAGACAAAACGGATTCGAAGGAGACTTAACGAAATACCTTGGTACAGAGAAAAGTCTATCTCGGAGCATCCCCAGCCAACGTCGAGAGTGGAAAATTGAACAACCTGCAGCTGAACTTAAAAACAAAAAGCTTTGCTCGTCTTTAATACGGAGTTAATTTCAGGGATGGGGACTTTTATTCCATTCAAAATAAAAGTCCGAAGAAAAAAGTTATTTCTGGACTTTTATTCTTATCCGAACAAAAATAATCGGACAACTCGGACTTTTATTTTTTCTCGCCAATAATAAAAGTTATCTTTGGCCTTTTATTTTTTAAGGACAGAATAAAAGTCCGAGCCAAAATCTACCAACCCGCCAATCTAAATTTAATGAATTTCTTATCATATGAAAGAGGATTGACGGTTTAGCAGATTTTGGTTCGGACTTTTATTCTGTCCTTAAAAAATAAAAGTACAAAGATAACTGGCGAGAAAAAATAACAGTCTGGGGTTTTAAGTTATTGTTGGACTTTATTCAAAAAAGCCAGGAATATTAATTGTGGCCAGGAAATTGATCCTAGAAGTCCTGGGACAACAGAAAATTTAATAATTTTCTTCAGGGACACTATCTAACCCGGGACTTTTATGAGATCGAAAAAAAAAATTACTTTTATTTTCCGTCCCTGGTTAATTTTATGCGATATCGATGGCTTTATAAACAATTTTTTTTGAGAACCTCTGACAATTTTTTTTTTTTTTTGCAGAAACGCTGAATATACTTGCACATTGCGTTTTCATTCGGGTAAGACAATTTTGGAAAATACATTCTGAGATAACCACTCTAGTCGAGACTGATGAAAAATGAAAGACTTGAGGAAGTCTCTCGGACCATCCTCTTCTTTCTTTTTGGAAGTGCACTAGCAAGAATCTGGTTGAAGAACGACCTAAGTTCCCTGTGGGGTTTAGTAAAAACTAATCGAAATAGCGTTTCTTTATTTTGATCACTAAACAAAACTCAGGAGAAGGATCTCATAAAAACAGATTAAGCTCTTATTGTCTTGTCCCTAATTGACCTAATTAGGTTAGTAATAGGTGAGCAGCATTGTCACCCTTCAGACTCTGTACGTCTAGGGCTTGCATAGTTTACAATTTTGTCGCAAATTTTTAGCCGTTTAGATACTATAAAACAAAATTTTTGATTTGGTGAAATAGAATATATACATACATACATACATATGTAGATATACTTACTTGAGGTCGATATATTTTCAAATAAGAGAATATTAATCAAACAAAACCAAATTTCATGTCACACACCAAAACAGTGTTTGTTTTATTAACCGAATCGTATTAGTGGCACCAAAATCTTGTATAACTTTCACTTTTTACTTTTCATCTTGTGGTGGAAAACATGTTCGTTTGAGATGTTTTATCGTGCAGATCGATCTATCGGTTTCACCTTTTTCACTTTACACGACGCCATGAGTGCTTTCTTGTGTTGTTTTAAACCATTTCTCTTTGCTAGTTATTTATCCCATCGTTGTAATTATTTATTTATTCATCTACAAAGCTGCTACAACTTCCCTTACTTATCTATGTATTTGTATGTATGTTTATAACACATATGTATGTGTGTACGTTTGTGCAGCACCCCACGTGCCTACCCTAATCGCTATGGCAAAACAGTTAATTTTCAATTTTTACGTGTACATACAAACGCCTATAAATTGTAAGTTAAGGGTGCTTAGTTCATTTTGATTTGCGGTCGAAAAATTTCACAAGTTTTCAATTTCCTTTGGATTGACATGAGCGATAATTCAGTCTAGCTTAGTTGTAATCAAGTTCAATAACAATCAAGCTTTATGATAACGGGTAGCTTTGGCACAAAAGTGACTTAAGAGCTTTAGCTCTAAAAAGAGTTGTCAGTTGATCATATTAAATTCGAGTATCCAACATAAAATACAGGATACGTAAGCATTTTGACGAGTATGTATATTATGGTTTATTGTGTATTGCTCCTTTGTCCGTTTAGACTTTAAACTTTAGAGCTTCCATGAACTTTATATGGTTCATTTATTCCTTTGTTTATAAGTATGAGAGCAGAAGGGATGTACTACTTTCTAAGAAGAGCAAGGGAATTATTCTCACTAGAGTTTGAATCGAACCACAAAACTTTATTTTATTATACCCAGCGTACTAGTGCAAGGGTATTATAATTTTGTCCACATAACGGTACTACGTAACGGTGCAAAATAATCGAGTTAGATATAGAGTTCCAGGTATGAAAGTTCTAAGTTTGAAAAGAGGAATTGATTGAGGCATGTTCGTCTGTCCGTCCGTGTACACGATAACTTGAGTAAAAATTGAGATATTTGCATGAAATTGCATACAGGTTTCTTTATGCTAAAGGTAGATTGCTATTGAAAATGGGCGAAATTGGATGATAAACACGCCCCCTTTTTCGATAAATTGACATAACTTGCATAAAAACTGAGATATTTGCATGGAATTTGGTGTATTGGTTACTTTCTGCCCAAGGTAGGCTGCTGTTGAAAATTGTCGCAATCGAATCATAACCACGCCCCCTTTTTCGATATCGAAAATTTTTAAAATCACATAAATTAACATAACTTGAGTAAAACTTGAGATATTCGCATGAAATTTGGTACAAATTTTACTTTCTGGCCAAGGCAGGTTGGTGTTTAAAATGTTCGAAATCGGATGATAACCACGCCCCCTTTTTTGACTTTATTTCAAATAAGATTCTTGGGCCTATATCATTGCCAAGTCATGGTATTTGTATCTCGTTCTGAAAACTAACGCTGGGTATTTTATGTGCGGTTCACCCGAACTTAGACTTAATTACATGTTTTAAATTTTTTTGATTGAATGCACTCCTGCTTGGAGATACCTTTCTATAGATATACTATTGTTAATACCTTAGATATATAGTTTGGCCGTAAGGCAATGCAATCTTTCTCGACGACAAACGAATTTAGACTACAGATACATAGATAGTAATAGCGCGGAACTAAACGGCCAACTTTTAAATTTAATATTAAAGATTACAGACAATTGTGGTTATTTAAATAATATACATACAGACGTACAACTAAACTGGCCCATCCAAACTTAAACTGACAAACTGCTTAAATACCACACTTAGCCCGCATTTTCCTTTGGCAAATCATCTAAGTAATTTAACCTGACATATTAAACATAAAAGCAACATATTTAATAGCACTCGAACTACAGAAAAAAAACAAAAAACAAACCCGTAAAGTGAATTAATCGCAACAACTCACAAAAATAAATGACATTTTCCGCACACTTACTTAAACGTATGTAAGTGATTCAATCATCTTTAAAAGCAAATAAAAACCGCATAAAAAATGTAAATTTAATGCGGGCACAATATTTTATTTACATTTCAAAACGGCGAAAGAGATAACCTAAACCAACCACATATGCGAATATATGAGAGTCTACCCAGCAAAATATTTTGTAAGTCGTTATGAAGTTAATTGTGGAATACTGACTGTGGAGGGCTGATTTAGTGTTTAACCCTGGTTCCACAAAAAGAGTCCCTCACATCGAATACTTAGACTTACACACACTTTTTCCGATTCTGTATGCTGGAGACAGCTCAAACTACTTTCAGAGTTGTGGTATTATTTTATAAACATTTTGGACTAAATAATATAAGTTTTTTATAAGGTGAAAAGTTATAGTGTTATTTGCGCAAATCTCAGAATATAAATGGTATGCAGTAAAAATTCGCATATTATCGTAGCGACCCAATTTAAGTGCTATAATACGGTCCAACTACATCCGAACTAGTTCCAAAAGGCCAGAGCAAAATAAGGTTCGTTTTTCACGCCTTCCAAATATTAATATACAAATGCACTTGATGATATTATTGTTTTTTTACTAACTGTTCAAAAACTAACGGTATAAGATTACACTATGAAACAAAACAAATATCTTTCCATATCCATATCCATCCCCATCCATCTCCATATCCACATCCATATCCATATTCATATCCATATGCATATCCATATCCGTCTCCATTCCCATCTCCATATACATAAATATCCATTTCCTTATATTTCCCTACACTATGAAACAAAAAAAAATATCTTTCCATATCCATATCCATCTTCATCCCTATCACTATCACCATCACCATCTCTATCTCCGTATCCATATCCATATAAATATCCATATCCATATCTTTATCCATATCCATATCCATATCCTTATCCACATCCATATCCATATCCATATCCTTATTCACATCCATATCCATATCCATATCTTTATCCATATCCATATCTTTATCCATATCCATATCCATATCCATATCCATATCCATATCCTTATCCATATCCATATCCTCATCCATATCCATATCCATATCCCTATCCATATCTTTATCCATATCTATATCCATATCCATATCCTTATCCATATCCCTATCCATATCTTTATCCATATATTTATCCATAGCCACATCCATATCCATATCCATATCCATATCCATATCCTTATCCATATCCATATCCATATCCATATCCATATCCATATCCATATCCATATCCATATCCCTATCCATATCCATGTTTATTTTCATCGTTCTTAATCTATATCTTTATAATTATCCCCATTTTCCTCACAATTTCCACAACATTTTCCACCTTACTTTTCAACTCAGTCTCCATCTTCATCTAATTGTTATCAACGTCACCACTTTTTTCTTCCAGTCCGTCTCTATCTTCATCCCAACTTTATAGCCAACTCCATCTCAAGTCTGTTTTCATATCATCCCTGTAAAACCTTAATATATCCTATATTCGCATTTTAGGTAAAATATACAGTGCAATTTTCGGAGATGGACTAATATTCTTGTCCATATACCTCTTAATAATATCTTACCACATTATTTCACAGGAGATTTAGCTTGTTTCTGCAGGAGTAGTATAAAGTTTTACTAATATTCCCCGCCGTGCTACGTGGTTTCGTTGAGTGAACTGATTATGATAAAGGAAACTCACACAAACGTACCTCGCACCCAGCCTCCGGAATTGCTTGAAGCACCGCATATGTCATGCAAATAAGGAGAGGAGAAAGTGATGGGAGTCTTGAGAACGTGTGCACTTGTATGTCGTGGTTAAAGACAAATTCGTGCAATTTACGCTAAGAAATTGAAAACGAAGTGGCGTGGAGGTAAAGGCAAATGCTCCAAAGGGAATTACAAAACAAAACAACACCCACAAGATGCTGCGGCGTTGCCGTGAGCATGCAGCAAGACCAAATTCTAACGTGCAACCAGTCACAGTTTTTACTACAATAAATGCGCTTCAAATGACAGTTCGCAGAAAGACCAAAAAGGATAAAATGCTGTACAATCAAACCCAATAAACTTACGGAAAGGATAAGCAAGAATTTTAAATAAATTTTTATGTTCAACTTGAATTTCATCACTTTATTGCTTCTCATAGTTTTTCCTTGTTTCGTTTGAGGTTAGACTTAGTTCCCAGTCACAGAGTTCATCCAAAGTCATTGTGATGGACAAGAGTGATTCTCTGATTATATACGGTCGACATGGTTTGTGCTGGACCCGCTTGTTGACTTTAGAACCATGCGGGAAGTGTTTTATTCCTGTTTTCAAAATTCTTCAAGTGCGTGAATTCAAAAACTTTTACAACTTTTTTCTATTGTGAACTGGGATTTTTGCGCTTCTCTTACGTACGTCCACACAGAAAATCGCCTTTTAAATTCGCAAGCTCAGAGAACGTGTATAATACGGCATCAAATCTGTTTGAAGCATACATTCTGACACTCCTATTACAATTTTTCCAAAAAAAAAATATTAATTTTTAAGAATCGCGCTACAACAACAAATGCATTCACTCTAAAACAACAACAACGTATTGTTAAAAAATTGTTAAATAAAATATGTTGACACTTTGAAATTACCCCATGGAGATATGAGTAAAAAAAAAAACATTTCAAAGCAAAAAAATTTGATGACTTCATCAATGTAGCATGGCAGTTTGTCATTCATTATGTCAGCTGGCGAACCATTAGGGCGCATACCATACACACACACAACCTTGTCATCACTCAATTTAATGCGATGAGCGTACATTCACCCCAAAAAACATTAAGCAAAATTTTCAAAAATATCTTTATCCTCTTCTGGTGCTGTACTTCATCTTAGATCACCCACTTCCTGGCTCATAAACGCTAAGCTGTAAATGTGTGCTGCTTGCCGTTGACAGTGGTTCGATTCCGCACCAGGCATCACTAAAAAATGTATAATATGATAAGGTGGTAACCCTGCCTAGCAATACTGGCATAACCACAAAACAACCGAAAATAAAACTGCACCGAAAAAGTTCCAGAATGATCCGAAAAAAGTACCGAAAAAATTTCTAAATGACTCTTAAAAAGTCCCAAACACCATAATCCTAAAATAAACTGTTTCGAAAATGATGCCATATGGTTTCAATTTAAAAAAAAAAATTCCGAAAATACCCCATTAACGTTTTGATATTATTCCCCAAAAAAAGTTCCGAAAATAATACTTTAAACAACTTGGAAACCGTTCAGAACCTACTCCCGAAAAATTCAATGATCCCAGAAACAGATTCCGAAAGTAAGTTGAATGAGTCCCAAAATGATATCGAAAAACTCCGGAAATAATTCTCAAAAAGGTGCCGAAATAGTCTCGAAAACAATCCAGGTGATTCCGAGGTGGTACTAAAAATGTATCAAAGTTATTCCAAAACCAACAACAAAATATATCCCAGAAAAATAGAAACCGAAACAACGCTGAAATGATCCTGAAAAGTTCCCGCAACGGTACTAAGACATTCGAGAGAATAGTACCAAAAAGGTAGGGAAATTAGCCCAAAAGAGCTCTGAAATTATCCCAAACCCTTCCTCCATCAACATCCTCGCAATTTGGCATCGCTATGTAATACATTTTTTTTGTTTTGACCACTATTTGAGCAGAGTCTAAACACTGTGCACATGCGCTCCATTTATTTGTTTATCTTTGTTTATCTTATGCTTGGTTTTTGGCTGGTATTTTACGCTTCTCATCAGTGATTTAAGTTTTAAGTGCTTTTCTTCAGCACAAGCACACACGCACACTAAAACTTATACACACGCACATACATACATACGTATGAAAGAAACAAAAACATTATAAATTCCACAGCTTCATCTATTTTGACTTTCCTCAAGTTGACTGCTCTTATTTTGCGCCATTCGCTGATGATTTGTTCATTTACGAAATTGAGTTGAGCGTTGAGTTAAATTAAGTTGTGTTGGCATTAAATGTTATCCCCACATTTGCGGTTATTTTTATAGCCTTTAGCTAAACCAACAACAACAACTCTCACCCTTATGTATAAATCTTAGTAAAACAAATTCACTTAAAACAGATGAACCAGCAACTACGTCAGTTGGATAATCTCTCAAAAAAACATTTCTTAGGGGAACAAAGACAGCAATTAGGTTTTATCAGCGACTTGTTTTGGGTGACAACTTTCAAACAATCTACACTTACTTAACACCAAAGAGAGTGCCATTTCTCATACTGGCTGCTTGCATACGTACATTTAAAGACATGGTTTTAAAGAGAACTATTGGTCTTGTAAAATTATTCGTCCTTTTGTTGTTGTTCTCATTATAATCAGCTCGTGAAAAAAAATCCACAAGAATTTCCCGCATGGCATGAAATGATGACGAAAATTAGCATGTTTCAAACCTTTGGTGGCCAACTCGGAATGCCTCCCAAATCAAAGTAGTTTTGAAAATATTTGTTGGTCTCTTCCAATCGTTCACACATTAGTCGCACAAAAGGTCTGGGTGTCATCCCGACAACAGACTCTAAAGAAACCAATTTGAAGATAAGTGAAGGCCAATCAAATCAAATCTATAAATTTCACATCTCATAACCTTAAACGATCTGTGGTTGTATATGTACTCACTATGGCTCAAAACATCTAAATGGAATGGAGCAAGCAGATTGTGTTCTAAATTTTAGGATTTTCTGCTAAGGTGTTGCTATTAAAGATTTCATACAATGTTATCAGTTATTTTTAATTTTCGTGGTCGTATTGCCACCTAACTATATAGTCTTATTTTTATACCCAGCGTACTAGTACTAGTACAAGGGTATATTAATTTTGTCCACATAACGGTACTATGTAACGGCGCAAAATAATCGAGTTAGATATGGGGTTCCATATATGAAAGTTCTTAGGTTGAAAAGAGGAATTGATTAAGACATGTCCGCCCGTCTGTCCGTCCGTGTACACGATAACTTGAGTAAAAATTCAGATATTTGCATGAAATTTTGCATACAGGTTACTTTCTAGCCAAGGTAGGTTGCTATTGGAAATGGGCGAAATCGGATGATAACCACGCCCCCTTTTTCGATATCGAAAATTTCGAAAAACGTATAAAACGGGTTAATTCCATATCAGAAGCAGCTACAATGATAAAATTGGCAATATGTATTGATTTATATGTTCTAAGGCGGATTTTATCAAATTTTTAGAAAAGGGGCGTGGCACCGCCCACATATATTTGAAGAAATTTTAAAATTTTGACTCTTAATAACTTGAGAACAGTTTATGCTAGTATAACGAAATTTTGTAGAGGGTATACTATTGTTGTGTTAAATTCAGATATAGAAAATAAACGAAATCGCTTGGCGACCACGCCTACTTTCTTATAAAAGTTATATTGAAAGGTGGTGGAAATATTGAAAAGTCCATATCTAATTAACTGATACCGCTATAATAATATAATTTGGTACATACATCAATTTTCATATTCTTAACATTATTTTTGCAAAATTTTGGTAGTAGAGTACTACCACAGAAATCGGTGAACGACCACGCCCCTTTTTGGACTAAAGTTCTCTAAACGGGAGTTAGGAAACCGGAATATGCAATATCTGTTTAACTGATAAATATATAATGCTAAATTTTAGTACACTCATTCACCTGATGATGTTATTAGTGATGTTTAAAGGTTCTTTGGTAATATTTTGGAAAATAGGCGTGGCACCGCCCACAAGTGAATAAACAAAATATCAACATTTCACTATTAACAAGCCACTGTGAAAGTATCATAAAGATCTGCAATGAAAACTGATCTTCAAATAGGGACAAACAACATAATAAAATCCGTGGGAGTGCCACCACCCACTTTTTCAAATATAAATAAGGTAAATATTGATTAATGGACACATATATCCGTATATCAAAAAATGTCACAAAATACGTTAAAAGTTATGAGCATGGCACGCCTTCTTTTCCAAAGATATATATAGGACATGGTATAACCCTTGAAAAGATCGATTGAGTACTTTTGGCTCATGTAAGCGGTTAAAGCTTTATAAGCAAGGAGCGTGGCCGCGCTCACCAAATTCGCTATTGTTTAGGCTCGGAATAGATTTTTTTTTAAAATGGGCGAAATCGGATGAAAACTACGCCCCCTTTTTCTGAAAACTAACGCTGGGTATTTAATGTTCGGTTCACCCGAACTTAGACTTCCTTACTTGTTTTTAATATCATTAATCCCGAGGCAAAGTCCTGAAATGTGTCTAGAAACCATTCCGAAAAGATTCTTAAACAGTTCCGAAATGTTTCCAAGAAACGAATACCAAAAAAGTATAGAAAATAATTTTGAAAGAGTGCCAACATAATGCAGAAAAATGACTTAGGGTCCAGAAAAAAATTATATTACTACAAGCATCAATCTTTCATATAAGTGTTGTCCCTAATAAGATAAAGCAAAACAGTCCAAAAATTATCCCGAATATGTTCCTAACAACGACCTTTACCTAAGAAATAATTCCGATAAGGGTTAAGAAAAAATACCGAAATCAATTCCAAATGATCCCGAAAATATCACAACAATGCCGTATTGATATACAAAGAACTAAAAATTGGTCCCGAAAATAGTCCTTAAACTAATGCCAAAATTATCCTGAAATTATGGCGAAAAAGTACCGAAATGATTAAAAAAAAATTCAAAATCATTCCAAAATGTCCTTAAAAATTCCCCAAATGGACCTTAAAAACTCAAAAAACCAATCCGAAACCAATCTCGAAAACGCCACTTATCGTATTGTTTTTCATGCCATATTTCCAAAATTGGTTAAAAAAAAACCTATGTTTTCAGCATTTTAGATCAAAGTGAATAGTTCGTTATTGAAAAAAAAATTCTAAGATAGGCTAACTTCAAAACTAATACTTGAAATCAATCCAACATCGTTCTTTGACATTATACTCTGTGTAGCAATCGCTATTTTCGCTCCAGCTCCGGTTTTGTATCTAATAAAATTTTGAGCTATTCATTATCCATGAGCGAGTTGTACCAAAATGGAACCCTTTCTGAGTTTTGATTTGAGTTGAAGCTTTTTTGAAAAATACTTGATTGCAAATCAAACCTCATTTGACCAAACTACACAATTTATGAAAAGCTTTTGCAGGAAATTGTGACACTTTTTTTATGCCTGTTGATCCCTCCCTGGCTGAAGAAACATTGATATTTAAATCGTTCTTTGAGCAAATATTGTCAACAAGTAGAAAAATGTTGATGGAGACCACTTTTCACAAAAGTCTCTGCTCAACATTGATTACTATGTTCTACTAGACATTTTGCTAAACAGATTTGGATTTTCCTGCAGGGTACACACACAAGTAGCACAGTTTCATATCTTCATAATTGATGCATGTCCAATTACGGTGCGGTAATTACATGTTTCCTCGACCGCAAATGCGCTTCCAACACTGTCAGCATTCATGTACAGGAAAGTTCCCTGTAGGGAGGTCTGTCACTAGTAGGACAAAGTTGTGGGCTAAAACTAAAACTATAGTTCCAAAAAAAAATTGCTCACTACAAATTTATCTACGTTTTCAGGTTACATTCGTGGACTACATAAAACATGGAAATTTTTGAAATATTTTGTGTAAAATTAGGAGCAATACACCAAATGTTCGAAGGCAATAAATAAGTTTTCCCTACAAGCCACTTTTACGCACTCATAGTAAATGTCAATACCGATGCATGTTGTACATATGTATGTATGTCTAGAGGCAGCATCCTTGAGTTCAAAGGGCAATGGGAATTGACTAAAATGTAGGTATTACCATTGCGATTTACGCGCAAAAGGTCAACTCGAAGGTGTTAGAGATATTATTTGCTATTTCATTTCCGCATTTCTCCTACTTTTTGTGTGTGTGTGTGTGAATGCGACTGTGTAGCTACTCGCTTTAACTGTAATTAATTTTACCAGGTGCGAAATAATTGAAATAGATGTTGTAGATGTGCACCTCATAGCCTTTCTTAATTCGTTTCTTGTGTGTGGAATTCGTGTGTTTGCTCATTAGACCGGCCCAAAAGAAAATAATAGCTTTGTATAGGAATACATAAAATATTTTTTAAAAATTTTATAAAATTTTTGCTGAGAAGCTGTTTCTTTACATCAAAACACTTGCAGCGAGAGAGCGCATTTTGACATTTCTTTGACAGAAAGAGCTACAAGTTTTTACTGTGAGAATTTCAATCAGTCAAACTTATAAATAAAAAACAAAAACAGCTAACGGTAACAAGGAAAAGCAACAACAAAAATTTTAAAATACTAACCAATCAAAATTTCAATCGCTGTTTTTTGGTTGAAACTTTTTACTTTTTGCGTTTCTAGCGAGGTTTGCGGCATTCTCACTTTACTTACGCTTTTTGCAAGTCTTTGCATGTTTTTCTCTTTGCATGTTTGCCAAAAAGTAAGGGAAAGGGCAGTGAATCGTTCAAACATTACACAAATAATAATTTCTCTAAATTGTAGTTTCTTGCTTTGAAGTGCACAATTTTTTTTATTTTTGAAAGTAAACATGCATAAATTGAAACCAATGTCACTTCAACTGGCTAAAAAATTGATATTGGCAACCTTTTAGCTGAGGCAGAGTTGGTACATCTTTTTCATATTAGCTGCATGCAGACACATGTAAACAGCAAAAAATACCAACAAAAAAATCTTTAGTAAAAGTAATTTTTATAAGCAAAAAATAAGTAGTTCAGGCGTAACTACATCCTCACCGATCCTAAATAATTTTGATAGAGTTCCCAATACAAGAAATTTTTATTTAATTTCACAATTTATGAAAACTTTTTGCATCTTATATATAATTTTGACTCCTTGAAGAACTCATTGAAAACTACATCCAAAATGAGCTAAATCTAAGCTACTGAATCGGCCTCTTTTCACGAAGGGCGGATACGCTTTATAAGGCTGCCCTCATGCACGAACTGTTGTAGGTATCATGGTTGTCGACAAAGCCAGGTAGGATGGCTGCTTACAATTCAGATGGATTTTTTCTGAGAAAAAAAAATCTTTCTCTAAAAAGTCTTTCTTTAGCTTTGCTCGGCACTTTTTAGGCAGTCCTAAAATTTAGTTTGACTAAGGTACTCGTCAATTGGTGAAGAAATTCCGATTATTTTTATATGTACATATGTATATAATTTTATACAGCCCCACAAAGAAATACTTTTTTTGATATCCATATTCGTTTGATATCAATATTCGTTTGATATCCATATTGAAATATTTCGTTTCATTTAAAATAAATTTAGATAGGTGGCAACCCCGTAAAACAAACCTATGTGGCAACACCTAAGTACTGATACTGGATACTCAAATTGTCACATTTAGTTTCATTTAAAAAAAATTAGATAGGTGGCAACCCCTTAAAGATAACCTAAGTGGCAACACCTGAGTAAAAATTCTAAAATTGTGTACCCTATCTACATACCAGATTTCATCCAAATCGGTAGAGCCGGTTTCGAGATATTGAATACCTCGTCTAAGGTTATAAGATAAGCTGAGGTGGCAACATTAAGTGGCAACTCCCCAAAGGTATGCTTTTTATAATACGGATGGAAGTACCTTTAATTTGATACCCATATTGTCATATTTCGTTTCATTTAAAAAAAAATTTAGATAGGTGGCAACCCCTTAAGGGTAACCTAAGTGGCAATACCTGAGTAAAAATTCTTAGAATGTGGAACAATATCTACATACCGAATTTTAGCCAAATCGGTTGAGCCTTTTCGAGATATTCTGAATAGCTCGTCTGAAGTTATAAGATAAGCTCAGTAGTGGAATTCACTAACTTCGATTACGACATTCGCAATCGACATATTGTCATACCGATATTTATCACGATATTTGGTATTCACTAACTATTTTTTCTCGATTTTCGCTTATTCGCAATCAGCTGTTTCGCAAACTAAACGACACACAAATTGCAGTTGTTTTCTATGTCGTTAAATAAAATGCACATAATTTGAATTTTTTATTAAAAATTGGAATAATGCTATATCCATATTATTAGCATTAAAAAATGGCATTTGAGAACATAGAGTATGTTATATAGCAAGATGAGAAATCCTTTGCCCGCATCGTTATAAATAAGTTAGTGAATCGCATATTCGATAGTGCAAGCGACCGAATCGCTATTGAAAATCTCGAAAAATCGAACCGAATCGAATCGCTATAAGTTAGTGAATTCCACTACAGGTGGCAACACTAAACGGCAACTCCCCTTAGTCATGCTTTTTTTTAATACGGTGGGAAATACCTTTCAAAAGGTAAAAGAAGGAAAAAGCGTCCTCTTTCACTAAGCCACCTAACTTCTATGAAACCGAAAAAAAAAAAAAAAAAATTAAGACTTGCTTCAACTTACCACACAGCTATTCGAAGTCTTATTTCCACAAATAGCTCTTCCACTCTCTGAAATACTTCTTGATAGAAACTGGAATTTCACAGAGTACCGCATTACATTTTAAATTGATTTGAAATTCCGTTGTGTTGGGAATTTGATATTAAGTTTGATCGTTATTCAAAAAAATGAATTCGTATTACAAGTACAATGGACGCCGTCACGTCGGTACTACCTCGACCAATACACAATGGAATTAATATGCAATAAAATTGGTTTGCCAATAGGCGGCAAAGCAGCATGACACCGTTGGGCTAGCGCTCATTGTGGCGTATACACTTTTGATTACCATTGCTGTTGTTGTTGTTGTTATTGTCAAATGACGTTGTAGAGTTGGCTGACGGAAATACATTTGTAATGCCATACGGAAATTGCACTGATTGAATTGTTGGGCTGCAGCTGTTTGTTCGATTGACGCCTGAGGTGTTTCAATACCAATAAACGTGATTCATGCGCTACCGACGAAGTTGGAGGTGAGGAAGCAATAAAAATGCTTGGAAGTCTTCATTTTCTTTACTATTGCAAAATGCGTTATTTATGGCATTTGCAAAACCATTGTATTGAGTTATTAAAGTGTAAAACTAAATATAAAATATAGGTTGATCATATGGGCCTCACATCTGACAAATAAATTCAGTGAACATTTTTGTTTTTTGTTAGTCTTCGGGTAAAATATTTATTGTGCTTTTTCCTTCACAATATCATTTGTTGCCAAAACAAACTTGAGTTTCATTTGACACTGTCTTCATAAGCTTTGAAAGCCTTGTGTTTGTCGACTAAATGGATTTTAAAGAGCGCTTTGGACCATAATTTTCCATTTGGCTAGTTTTTGTTTGTCAACCGTCCATCGACTCCAGAAGTAATTAACAACTTCTCTGTTCAATGAGTCATATCTGACTCAAGGGAGTGTATTGAAATGAGTTAATGAGTCACATGTGACTCATTTGTCTATACAACTTACAGAAGAAGATGGTCCTATATACTCACATGTGACTCATTGAAAGTGGTAAACAGTTGTTTTGCTACGTTCATGAGTCACATTTGACTCTCAAAATTATTGATAAAAATAATATTTTATAATATATGTTCCTATTACTCAGTTAAGCAAAAAACTTGTGGACGTAAGGCGTTGACAAAGCGTTTGGGGACAGGGATGTTGTTAAGTCAACTGAAGTTAATTATAATAACAGTTCTGACGAGATTTATATAGAAAAGGTTATGATTTTAAAAGGATGCGAGGTGGGGCCTGAAATCAAAAAGATTTCTCATGCGATGGAATTGTAAATGGATTGACGTTTTTAGCTTTTGTGTTATTTTTTATTTATAGTCCATTGAATCATACACAAAGATGAGCTAAAAGTTCAACTGAAAAGGATTTTTTTTGCTAGGACAACATCCCAAATTCAATTATTTCTCAATTTTTTGTGGAATTTTTAGGAACTTTTTGTTTTGTTAGTTCAAGAGAACTGTCTTCAGGAATACTATTTGTGATAAAGGTATTTTTAAAAAGCTTATTTGAACAAATTTTACATTCACAACATTTCACAACCCCAGCATAGAAGAGCGCACTTATGTATGTATGGAGTACGGTGCGCCTTGGCGTATGAGCAACATTTCAAACACAACTCGTAGTATGCGCATACATACATACATATATGGATGTACATTAAGCTGTTCGTTATTTAAATTTTTTTTGCAAATTTTAAGTTCGCCGGGCGGAATATGATGCGTTATGCTGTAAAAATAAGCTGTGCAAAATTTCACTCGAATTGGATAACTCTTAGAACTGGCGCGTTGCATTTGAAAATTTTAAAAACCATATGCACTCAGGTTGCAGCAGATCATATAAAAAACTTGATAGCCGTAAACTTGGTTCACATTTATCACGTGAAAAAACATGCAGATTACGATTCTAAAGACAAAAATTAAAAAAAAGCCATAGGTTTTGAGATTTCGCGAAGTTATCGTTTCTAACAAAGTGAGAAAACGCCATTTTCGTATTGTTCAAAAAATCTCCAGTTCTACATATCCGATGAAAAAACTTTTTTCATCTTATTAAAGATCTTTCATTGCCCTAACAACCTACCATATAAATCTTTCCAATTAGATTATGAGTTTAAGAGTTTTTTGCAAATGCATTTCAGAAATCAGACACATTTTCCATCAGCTTCGTCATTAACATTAAATAACACTTAGAAGCACTAACCTTTTTGCATTTATTTTGATGTAGTATTGGAGATGGATCTATTGCAAATAATATATGTTCAAACCATTTCCAAATCAGTTAACAAGTATAAAAGTTATAGCAAGTTTATCAAGTGTTATTTTTTCATTCGGTATATCGATACTGTATTTTCAAAAATAATCGAAAAACTTGTTTGAATTCTTCAACAGAATTTCAACAAAACTTTCAAATAAAATTTTCGATTGGATCTGAAAATACAGTATCGATATACCGAATGAAAAAATAAGACTTGATAAACTTGCTATAACTTTTATATTTGTTAACTGATTTGGAAATGGTTTGAACATATATTATTTGCAATAGATCCATCTCCAATACTACATCAAAATAAATGCAAAAAGGTTAGTGCTTCTAAGTGTTATTTAATGTTAATGACGAAGCTGATGGAAAATGTGTCTGATTTCTGAAATGCATTTGCAAATAACTCTTAAACTCATAATCTAATTGGAAAGATTTATATGGTAGGTTGTTACGGCAATGAAAGATCTTTAATAAGATGAAAAAAGTTTTTTCATCGGATATGTAGAACTGGAGATTTTTTGAACAATACGAAAATGGCGTTCTCTCACTTTGTTAGAAACGATAACTTCGCGAAATCTCAAAACCTATGGCTTTTTTTAAATTTTTGTCTTAAGAATCGTAATCTGCAAGTTTTTTCACGTAATAAATGTGAACCAAGTTTAAGGCTATTAAGTTTTTTATATGATCTGCTGCAACTTGAGTGCATATGGTTTTTAAAATTTTCAAATGCAACGCGCCAGTTCTAAGAGTTATCCAATTCGAGTGAAATTTTGCACAGCTTATTTTTACAGCATAACGCATCATATTCCGCCTGGCGAAAAAAAAATTTTTTCTTAACGAACAGCTTAATGTACATATGTACAATGTATGTATGTATGTGTGTCACACTTATTAGCTTACTTCTGTATGAAGTTTTCAAATCAAAAATCTAACTCGATCTTAAACTCTCATAACTTTTAATGACTACCACTTAGTGGTAAAATTGTGTTGAGTGACATTATCAAGTGAATTTGGAAACTTAAATAAAAAAAAAAAAAATAATAAAATAAATAAAAATAAATACGAGCATGAGAATGTGTGCTGAACCTATATAATATGTATATACCTAGCTGGCCATAGTACTTTGTTAACTGCTAAAAACGGCTGTGTGGTATCCTGAGACTTTTTTGGAGTTTCTAAAGAATATCCTATTGGATGTCGTTCTCCATTATCAGCCCGATTTTGAGTTATGAGTTGGGGTTATGATTGTAGGATCTTCACACGAGTGAAAACCCACCTTAATTTTTTTTCTTTCAGAGCATAGTAAAAGTATCAATTTTCCAGCTAGTGAAAATTTATATACTTCCGTTAAGTAGCGTAAATGACCTCGCGCACTAAACTCTAGACTTTTATTTGTCTAAAGCTCTTAAAGCTTAGCTTCACATCTCCAGTGTTGTAATTTTGGTTATTTATTGGCACAAGGGGGCAGTACTTTCAGGACGTGGAATCTGGATTCTCATGTTAAATATATTTATTAAGGAATTGAATATAGTTCCTATCATCCTCGATACCACACTCTCCTAAACTCAAAGGAATGTTCCCTGATTTTCTACCTTCTACATCGTACTAACTGTGCTCCCAAATTCAATAGAACTGCGAAGCTCTTTTCGATCACTATTTACGTCTTTAGGAAACTCTATACATCGATGATTCTATTTATCTCAGAGCTTTTTCTTCTTAAAAGTGATAATACCAGCCTTCAAGCCAATAGTTTCTGCCGAGCTTTTCCCCTGACCTAAGAAAGCAATGCCTTATTAAAAAAAATTTTGTTAAACGAATTAGCAATACCATACACTGCAGTTGACTATAAAATCTCCAACAAGACTGAATTTGCTATTTGTACGAACTTAAATTCCTCTCACATCCTAACTTTAGCTCAACGCATGCATTGTGACTCCTACGCCTAGAGTTTCATATCCGGTGTCGAAATGAAATTGCCAAATAAAATGTAATTAGAATTTGTTTGGTGTTCGGTGTTCAGTGCCCGTTGACTTAACGACCATTTCAACAAGTTTGTGGAATGCGAAAACAACAACAACACGTGTTATGTATGCATGTACGATAGGCTACGTACATAAGCTCATATGGAGAGAAGTTTGCATAACTTTTGACTCCGATGCCAGAGCTCAGCACAAAATTGCGTGAATTGAAGTGGAATATGTGGAATTTTGCATTGGAGACTTGAGTTCTGCATTTTGTGCTGCACTTTTTGTGTGAGACTGGATGTTGTTGTTGTTGGGTTTGTAGTATATTGTTAACAACGTATGAACTAGGCAGTTGTTATGGACACTTCGAAGAAGCGAAGCCCACAGGGAGGGTATGCATATCTCCGGATCACACATTTCCAAGGTAAATACAAGAAAGTGGACTATCTGCTTGAACTTAGTGGTGCAGGTAGTGAGAGGTAAAATTTGGACTATCCACGACATTTCTCGGTTCTATCAACTATCTACTAGTGAGAAAAAAAAAACCTCTTTTAACTCAATATGACAATTAGTTATGAACTTATAGCTAACCCAGAACAAAACAGAACCAAATTAAACTCAGGAGTGGCAACGACGCTGTCAACCAGAACGAAACAGTTAAAGGAACAGGGAATTAAAATCGAAAACAATACTGGAATGCCAGCACATTAAAACACAAACTGCAAGCAGGAACAAAAGGAGAATTGGAATTCGCCAAAATAATATTGAAACAACAGAACTCTTTAAAAGAACGAAATCGAACCTGAAATAGAACATGAATAAAACTGAAGGCCGCAACTAAGTTAAAATAGGAACGAAAGTAAATTGAAACGAGTTCCAAATGAATTTTTTTAAATAAACCGGAAGATTTTTACTGGGACGGAATGACATTTATGTTTGGAAAAGAAGGCCAGAACTACATTTTAAATGCTTTAAAAACCTAAGGCCAGAAAAACTCAAAACCTGGAATGAGACGGGAATAGAAACGAAACCGAAATAAATTATGAAGAAAGGCACAGTTAATAATGTATTGCATAGTTATTGTTTCACAAAGCCGAAGTTGAAATCAAGACGAAAACGAAAACAAAAAATTTTAAAATACGGGAACCGGACCTAGAACGAAGGCCGTACTGAATATGAAACGAAAACCTTACAATATACAAAATCCTAACAGGAGAGGAAAGCAAAATGAAACCGGAACAAAACCAAGATCGACACGAACGTGAAGTTTTAAGAGCGCGTATGTATCTTGAAACCGAATCCCGAGCGCAACAGAAACGAGATCTTCAAAGCGTATGAAGTTTGAAGTTTTGCTCAAACATTTGTGGACACTCCACTCACATCACACATTCATTCACAAAGCAACAATATTTTTGGTGACACCCTAATGCATGCAACACAAATATATTTTTATATAAAACTAAACTTTTTGTAGTTGGCCTGTTTGGCTACCACATTAAAAGCGCATTTGTGGCTCTAATCAAAATTTAATTGCGATTTTAATGCGGTCGAATTAAGTTTAGTTTAAATAACTGTTAAACTATAGACAAGAGCTATAGACAGAAAATAATTAAAACAACAATAATCGCGTGTTTAGTAAATAATTGCGATTGTATTTATTTATTTGAAACTTTTTTGTTTTTGTTTTTTTTTTTGAAAATTTGTTGTCAGCTTGATGACGATCATCATTTGCTGGCGCTGAAATACCTAGGGAAAATATTTAAACCGATTATGATAAACTTCAGTTGTCAGAGATACCCACGCTGGTTCGTCATAAATCTTATTCGAGATGTAATTATTATAACTTTACGCCTTGATTCAATGCTTTAATTGAATGCAATAGAATCTTTGGTATCATTGATCTCGATTTTGCGATGCCTCGTTCCTTGTTTTGTCCCATTATCTTTATTTTTTAATTATATAAGATATCATGTATTTGGGTTAAGTTTAAAATTCTAATCTAGTCTGTAAGGGTTTTTGTAACTATAGACTCAAATAAATGAAATGAAATAAATAAGCTACTATAAATTGACACCACTCCCATTTTCGATAATTTATATTTTTGGAGTTTCCATTTTCACTCTTTGAGAGCGATATAGAAATTCATCCTAAACATTTTAATAAGTCAATATCTAACTACTGTGAGGTATAAAAATGCCAATGTTTAAACACAATTTAACAATTTAGCAATGCAAATAAGCAATTTGTTTTTCATTTACCAAATTTAAGCTACACAAACTGGTATTCTTCAATTATTTCGAAAAACGAACACATACATACTTTCACCCTGCGAAAAATCGTGTGACTCATCTCTAAAGAGACCTATCCGAAATCGATCGCTTTAGTCTACAGTTGGCTATAATTCAATTTGTGTAGCATACTCATAGGGGTGTAAGTAAAGTTTTTGTAGCATACTTATAGGAGCTTAAAAACCGATTTAGGTGGAAAGTGGATTAGTCCCTTCGTAACCGTGCGGGTATAAACGGTTATAATGAGTCTCTTCATAGGACATGCTAAAACAAATATGAACAATTCAACCCATACAAAGTGATCAGAAGCGACTCATCCCGAACTAATCCCAGATAAACGCATTTTTCGCAGCACACATATAACTTGTTTTTGTTGCAAATAATACTTTACAATATTACACATTGTTAAAAGTAGTACGTACAATCATGGATATAAAACATTTTCGAATGCTCAAATAAGTATAAATATACAAATGTAAATAACCTTTTGCACTGCCAAAAACAAAACGCTTCCCCACACTTACCAACAAAACAGAAAACATGTTTATGCGCTCGATATGCCCAACCTGCGGTTAGTTGAAAATAATCTCTGATTTTATTTTAAATGCTTTGTTACAAAAGCCTTTGTGCTAATAAATAAACAAACGAATGAAAAATACTGAAATTTAAACCATTAATTATGCTAATTTTTGTGGGCGTATTTGAAAACCACAAAAAAGAGTTTATTCTTCAACATACTACAGTGTGTTAGTTTAGCATTTGAGTGAGCAAAATTTCTTCTGTAGGTCAGAGAAAGTATCAAATCAAGAAGGTATTTTCGTATTCAAAAAATAAAATTTAGTCACTGAGTTTCAGTGTTTGAACATATTTTTTTTTTACTTTTGGATGGGGGTTTAGGCGCCATCCAGTCGTCGTGTCTCTGTGCCAGAAAATATTTTACACAAAAATGCGAAAACAATGATTTAGGATGATGCTTTAATTTTTGAGCCATATAATTTTGCTTATTTCTTAACTGTAGTATGGACGAACTCCCTTTTGATAGACCAAATTTTTCAACAGCAGATGCTACTTCCCGTCGTGTAATTTTTTCGATTTTGTGCTAATCGTATTAAAATTTTTTTCCCATTGACATGACGTTTATTAGTAATTTATTTTAATTGAATATTGTTTAATAGGACATACAAATATCATACTAACATCGTATCCTTGAAACAAATTTGATGTTTTTTGGTACTAAATAAAAATATGGGGGTTGTTTTTTTTTTAATATTGTGGATGACCTGGGTCGGTATGAAATGAGCATCCAGAGCAAAAACTTATGAAGCGAATTGAGCGCTATTGCTAGGCAGCCTTAGCTATAACAGCGTGATGGAACTTAGTCTCCAATGCACAACGGATCTGATGCTATTCATTTGAAGAAATAGATGAATCCCTAGGAGAGACGTAAGAGAGCTTTTTGAGCTTTGGTGAGCTTTGTTGTTGAGGTAATCTACTCTTTAAAGTAAAAGTGATCTCGATAGGACTCCCATTAAAGCATTTAATGACAACTCTTGGCAATTTAAGTGCCGATAAGAAGGATCGAAATTCTTACAACAACAACAAGCCGTGAACTCTATCGAAGTGCAAATCTCCAATACCTTACCTTTTTTCACCACAAACTGCATAAAAATGCAACACTGTGGCCGCATCAGGCAATTACAAATACCAGACAGTACTTTTTAACCATATAAACTATACTAAAGTAGTTGTTGCACGAATATTGTAATGTTTATAGCCAAAATAACTGTAATGTATTTAAATTATAGCATGTGGCTAGCAATTGTCTTATTTCCTTTTATTTTTAGTTGTCAATTTTTTTTTTTTGTTTTTTGTGTGTAAACTCTTTTGCAAGCAAACGCCACATTTTTCAATTCAATTGGTTGTTGAATTGAAAATTATAGTGTTGGTTTACATGGTTTTTGTTTATGTTATTTAAGGCCACAACTATAATTATTTTATTCAACAATTTCATGCTTTGTTAAGATGGTGTAGCAGGAATTTCAAATTAAATAAACTTTTTTGTTAACTTTTTAGAAGTTTTAAAGTTGTGCGGTAAATAGCAACAAAAAAATTGGAGTGTGATATTAATTTTTTTTTTAAGTTTTTTGCTGCTGAACTACCCTACATCGTAGATAGTAGAATTATTGTAATTAATAAGTCAGCCGCCTTTTTTCTTTCTAAAAACTTTTGATATTTTGAAGATTGAGATAGAGACACCAGGATGGCCATTTTTAAATTTCGAATACATGAAGCTTACAATCCCATGTGCCTACGTTCATTAGGATTATTTATTTCCTCAAGTTTGTTTCTTTGGCACCGATTGTGCCCACTGGTAGATTGTTAAGAATACTACTATCCCCTTACTGAAAAACCTTCCAGCATCCAGAACCCGCTGGGTATCAGTTCAGTTTGCGTTTCCCCCCTTAAATTGAGAAACACATTTTTTCAGACATTTTTTTTGAAATCTTTTTTTCAGAAAGCAAAATTCAGAAGTCAAAATTTAGAAAGTAAAAATGTTCAGATAGGCGACAATATCTTTGAAATAAGTGAAAATCACGTTTTACGAAGCATTGGTTCATTTCTCTTTTGCTACTTTGCCAAAGAACCTTACACATTTGCTGTTTATAAATGTTTATACCAACTCCTATTTAAAAAATTTGATTTTGAATTGTTAGGTAAAAAAAATTGCTCACCAAAGGGTTAATGCATAATTACTTGTGTTATAACGCTAAACATACCAGCAAAAAAAATTTATTTCACAATTAAAGAAAAAATAAAGGCATTTAATGGGTTAATACATAACCCAAATATGGGTTAACAATGTAAACATTTAATTTTTAAGTGTGCAGTAATAGATCTAACATAACAAAAAGTTCAGAATTTATAAATAATGAAATGCTACTCTGAGGTGAATCATTCTATTTCGTTATTAATAAAATAGTTAAGTTCGTCAATGGATTAATGCATGCATTTAAAACTTCAAATATTTACTATTGAAGTGTAGAGCAATTTATTTTATCATATAAAAATTATTTAGAAATTAAAAAAATAAAAATTCAGGTCACCAATGGGTTAAAGCATGGCATTTAAATAGTTAAAACGCTTAAAATCAACTACTTAAGCCTATGTCAAACTATTTTGATGTGAAAAATTTGATTTCAGAGTTAAAAGAAAATTGAGGTCGTCAATGGGTTAACGTATGGCCGCTCATGCGTTATAATTTAAAATATTTATCAATTAAGTGTAGCACAACCCATTCAAACCTAACCAAAAAATCCTTCATAATATCGTTATAAAAATAAAAATTTAGATAACGAGTGGGTTAATGAATGACCGTAAATGTGTTTCTGGATTTTTGCTTCTGACTTTTGGTTTCTGAAAAAAATTTTCCGAAAAATTGTATTTCTGAATTTTTTCTGTCTGAATTTATGAGGGGCACCGTTTACTCATCCCAGATATTTCGGCGAGATGATTGTAATGACTTAAGAAAATAATATACATATATTCTCGGCATCTGAAAAGCACCCTAATAGTACACGTTCACGGCTTAGTGATGAATGTGTTAATGTCTTCATCGCTAATTAGATTAAACACTTGCAAATTGATTCCACATAATCTAAATTTACATTTTAACAAGCGGGTGCAGGAATAACACAAACATTTAAGTCATGCTAACACTCAGCTTTTGGCAGTAAAACTACAAAAGTAACATAAACTAAAACTAAAAAAATCAAAATTGCACATTTAACTTTTGCATCAAATTTGAATATAAATGGAAAGCATTAATATCTAATAAGAAAATCGTATGCCAACAAATTGAAGCGCAAACGGGCAAAGTTAGCAGAAAGAGGCGAAGACGAAGAAAATAATCAAACCGCAAAAATATGAAGCCTTGCTAGCGCACCAATAAGATTCGGCCATTGTGAATACTTAGGCGAACAACAAAATACAAATGTGTGCGTCATACATACACACATACATACATATCTAATATGCTACTGATAAGAGCAATAACAATAACAAAAATACTTGGAAAACGTATTGAAAAAGAAGTATGAAGCAAGTAACATAAACACCCACACCCACACACACACACACACACACACACGCCCTACAGCACATTCGCTTAGTCCAAAGACACTCACCCACAAACATGCATGAGGCACAAGACAACACAACACAATTCTACAGTTGAGCATCTAAAACCCAAAGTATGTGTAGCGGTATGCGGTGACACGTGCACGCAACGCTTTGCAATTCGTTGAAACTGAAATTAGGTATGACGCAGGCGCTGTACCGGAACTGGCAACAGCTGCTTGCCTCACTGGTTGAAGGCAAAAGCAAAAAAAAAAAAAATCAAGAAAAAAAAAACAAAAATAAATAAAATAAAAAAAAAAATCAATTTTCACACGAGGCTTTGCTTTGCTGTGGGTGCGATGTGGGTGGAGGGCTGAAAAAGCCGGCTTATTCACGACACAGCGGCGTGTGATAACAAACGGCTTGCAATTGTCATTTGTGGTTTGAAAGCGGAAAATCAAAACAAACTGAATGTATAAGAGAGCGATGGAGAATAAGTAAGCGATATACAGTGGTGGCCTGAAAAAGTATACAGGCGGTTTAAAATGGGCTACACTGAAAAATATGCGAGTGATTTCAGCACATAAAACTTGCTTTCGTGGGAATGCTTGGCGCTACCGTAGTCAATTCCCCCAGCTTTTGTACTCCAGTCGTCTACCTTTACTTCAATAAACCACTAATGCTCGGGGAATGCAGCCGCCGTAGCAGAAGGAAGAGGACTTTGTCTAGGCAACACGATTTTAGGGCCTGGAAAGCCGCATCACTAGCATAGAACCACCACAAGAAAGTAGTAACAAATGTGGTCGCACTTTTCTCCGAAAATATAGCTAAGAGATCAAAGCGCTCAAAGAGTTCGCAGGGCTCAATGTCATATTCAATGCAACACAGGTTTTAATTCGGTTTTGACGTACAAAAGATTTACCTGGCTAACGAAGCCTTCAGCAGGCTGTAATAAAAATTCTAAGTTGATATTTCCAACAAAAAGTTCACACCGCTGTAGGTTGTTTTAGAAGCGACTTCCCAAAGATACAAGAAAAAGTTGCCGTTGTGAAAGTAGTTTGACGGGTATGGACCTGGTACTAGCAACTTGCGGATGTAGCTCTAGTGCCGTGGGAACTATTTGGTATGACAAGTGGGACTTTATAGGTTCCATTACACCTAATACTTAATTATAAAACGAGAAGAAGAGAGGTGAGAGGCATCATATCCGTAAATCAACCAACAAGTTGCATATTAAGAACTAATTCAATAAAATTTTATTTTTAAAAGTGTGGCAACCTTTTATTCAAAAAGTGATTTATTTATTTCTGCATCAAGTTCATTAAAATGATGAATCATACAAGAACCAACAAACTATGAAGGAAGATTTAGCACAACAAAATGTGGCAACCCTTTTTATGAATATAGTATTTTGTTAAAAACATATGAATCGTAACCCAATAAAACTAATGAAAAATGTATCAAACATAGTGAAGCAATTCTCGAGCTACAAATGGAAGAAATAACCACATTGAGAATTTATTTATTTGCAACAGGTGGCAGCACTAACTCAGGCCAAACCGTTTTGATTTCATATTCCGCATTTCAAAACCAAAGAAACTAAATACAGAGTTATCGGTTTTGTTCAGACGCGACTTCAATGATTTTTGCCATCTCAAAAAAAAAAACGAAATCAAAGACCCTTTGGAACTCAACTTTATTGTTTTTTATGCGAACGCAGCACTCCTTGTTTCGCCACCAGTGTTAGAACAAAAGCAATATCCTAAATATTGAGAAAGTCGTTTTCACAAACTTCCGAAGAGAGTGAGAGAATGTGTTTCAAAATTATTGAGCAGCGAGAATTGCATGCTTTTATTCACAAAATAGAGGGAAATTTGTCTACGAGCCGAATGCAACACATTCGCATGTTTGTAGAATTGTGCAAATTTGTATTTTGTTGTGTGTGTTTGTTTGAAATCGTTTGGGATATGTTGTCCTTTGTCGGCAACGAATGGTCATGAAAAATTCAGTTTAACGTTGCACGCACGACCAAAAGGACATGCAAAACGGAAATCGTGGCAAATGGCGTTAATTGAATTCGTTCCACGCGAGTGACTTACAAGCAAACTTAAAAAAAAAAATCAAAATAAATTGTAGCTAAAGTTATAAGATACTTTAATTCAAACAAAAAATATTTAGTGCAACTACACTGTGGAAAAAAGGAATGCAACTAGTTTGTTTTGTGCAATGAAAATGAAATTAAGTTTAATAAAATTACTTCCTCCTGACCATAATTTCATGCGCTGTTTGCTGCACGCTTTGTAGCGGTCGCTGGTGTGCGGTTAAAACGAGTGCAGCGTACTTGTTGTGGCTAGAAAGCAAACTTGCAACAGCTGCGAATTCATAGCCAACAGCAACAATTATTATTGTGCAACAGACGTGCAGCGCAAAAGAAATGGAAATAGTGAAGTAAAACCAAAAAAAAAAAACAAATTCTAAAATGTTGCAAAACAGGTAATGGTCGCCGAAAGTAATGCAAATAACAAATTATTGTGTAGGATAAAAGTGAGTGGAAGCGGCAGGAAGTATCCAAAACCATCCCCTTGGCATTTGTATCGTGTGGAAGAAGCAATAAACAATAGCAACAACAGCAACAAAAAAATATATATAAAATATTGTAGGAAATGAAACATGCAACTTGTGTCCATTGCTAACGTGCAATCATGTGTCCAACAACCATACATAGCATAGCCAAAAGGCAGCATTACACTACCATCCCTGAAACATGAATGACATCAGCAGCCAGAGCAGCAGAGACAGCAACAAAAGTAATAACCGACAACAGCAACAACAGCAAGCTGTACAACTTCATGCTGCATGTTGCTTTTATAAAATCTTCTTCTTTTTTTTTTTTTTTTTTTGCTGCATTTTAACCAATTCTTTCTCACTCCCTTCATCAACACCCGCGCACATCAATGCATCTAACGATAGCGCGCTCCACATCATCAAAGTCGACATATCAAAGAGAGGAAATTAAAATTTGCATGTGAAAGGAGTTGAGTTGTGTTGATTTCTTGTGCAACGTTTGGCAATCACGTTTTATGCTTTCGGCAAGCAAATATCACTTAAAAGTGTGGATTTAATATTTTTTTCCCACGCCCTACAACTTTCAAAAAAAGTAATACAACTAGCTGCCTGTCACATTTTTAGTGTCCGGTTGAGTGCAGTTTCACACTTTTTTTTACTTCTTTTTTACTTTCATAGTGCTAGGTAGGTAAATGGTAGACAAGAGAAGTGGTAGATTGAAATATAGAGCTTTCACTGGAACCACAGTATATTTAGGTAAAAAAAAAAAACAAACATGGCATGAGTTCGGAAATTGACATAAGAAGCTGTACATTTTTGAGACATTTTCAATTATTCCAGCTAAAGCTTTTTCACAATTTCTAAGTATACCCAGCAGCGCGTAGACCAGGATAAATGTTTTACAAACAGAAAAAATGTCTGAAAAATATTTAACACTTGTTGGCATTTTAGAAGCTTTAACACAATATTAAGCAGAGCCTATGACTAGATAAAAACAAGTAAGGAAAGGGCTGTCTTCGGCTGTGCCGAAGTCTTTATACCTTTCATGAATATGCACAACTTTTCTAAGTGTCCGCTCCTTACTTACAATTACTTACAAACTCTCCAAAACTGTTAATTTAAAAATACATAGCCAAACCACATTTATCGGAGCAATCGGTAATATGGGAGCTATATGTTATGTAAGTCCGATCTGTATGATTTTCACTACACACATTACTCATATAATAAGTACCAAACCTGCAAAATTCTACGTTTCTAGCTTTCTATTTGCGAAATTTATAGCCCAAAACCCATTTATCGAAACTATCGATTATATGGGAGCTATATGTTATGTTGGTCCGATCTAGGTGATTTTCACTACACACATTACTCATATAATATGTACTAAACCTGCGAAATTTCGCTCTAATAGCTTTTTAATTGCAAGAGTTAGAGACCAAAACCCGTTTATCGGAACAATCGATTGTATGGGAGCTATGCGTTCTATCGGTCCGATCTTGCTGGTTCCGGCAAATGATTAATCCTATGCAAAATGGCGCCTGCTTGCAAAATTTCATCGAGATAGTTCTAAAACTGAGGGACTAGTTTGCGTTCAAACAGACGGACGGACAGACGGACATGGCTAAATCAACTCAGCTCGTCGCCCTGATCATTTCGGTATACTTAGTGGTGGGTCTATCTCTTCTTTTTCTCATACTTACAAACATCGGACCAAAGTTATAATACCATTTCATGTTCATGAAAGGTATAAAAAATCTTCTGAGATGTCCAACTATACGAATCAGTCTAATGAGAAATGCTATTTAGGCGTTATATGTTTTGTTGCTTTATTAGTTTTTTGATTAGAAATAAAAATAGTAATTACCATCAAATGTTCTTGAGCTCGTCAAACTTTTAAATTGTGTTGTGCTCAAAATTAATTTTTATTCAAATCCACCAAATTTTTAAACTGTTCCCACATCAAATTATTTCAACGAAATGCCTTCAACTTATCTTTGATCATTAGTCTACTTCTTTTTGTTTTTGTAAATTAATAATTTGTGGTTAGTTGTTAAACGTTTCTTTGAAAATAATAGAATTTAAGGCTACTTTACTTTTTCATTAGAGAAATTTTGGCGCATTTTGTTAACCATTAGGTTATCAGAACGATAGTTTTTTGTAAGGAATATTTTGCAGAAATACTTAGAAATAATCTTAGCACTGCCTATTTCTTAGTATACATATTCCGTTGCTCTACAAAGCTAAATCTTAATTTCGGTTGGTTTTTTATGTATGTATTTGTAAGTTATGTCATTTCAAATTATATTATATTTTGTTATGTTATGTTATGTAATGTAATGTTATGTTCTGTTATGTTATGTTATGTTATCTTATGTTATGTTATGTAATGTTATGTTATGTTGTGTTATATTACGTTATGTTATGTTATGTCATGTTATATTATGTTATGTTATGTTTCGTTATGGTGTTATATCTTATGTTATGTTATGCTATGTTATGTTTTGTTATGGTGTAATAATCTTATGGTATGTTATATTGACATAATAAAGCTAAACTTAAGTAATCAACTACAAGTATAAATGCAAACAAGTCATTTAATTTAAATTTGTTTCCACTTAATTTTACGAAAAATTAAAAAAACGTTGGCACAAGATAGGACTACGTTGACAACTAATCTTAGAAATGGCGTTCTTTAGAAAAAATGTAAAAAAGGCAATTGAAAAATACTATAAAATAAGCCACAAATATTTTGAAATTGTGTCCATTTACTTTAAGGAAAGTGCCAAGTGCCAAGACAACTCTTCCAAAACATTTTCTACACACCAACAGTGCTACTCGTCTATATTTAGATATACATACATACTGCAGAGAGCTTCTTTTGGACCTTGAACCGTTTCGAAATATTTTTACTAATACACGGTCGTGGTAAAAATACTGAATTTATTAGCTTAAATGAGGTTTGAGGTAAACACCAAAAAAGTGTTAAATGATTTTGATGCAAAAATCTGGACCTAACTTTCTACAAGAAAAAGTTTTAAAAAAATTATTTAAATCAAATTTTCTCATTTGAACTTTAACTTTAAGATTAATTTTTTGTTTTTGCTCTGAAACATTTTGTTTTATACAGAATTTCTAAATTAAAAGACGTTAAACGAAAACTAAATAACACGCTCCAAAAAAAAAAATGATATGACAGGGTACACGACCCTAAATATATGCATTTTTGAAAAACACTGAGTAATACAAATCTGCCACACTTTCTAGTCATAAAAGTGTTAAATACCAAGCAATAAATGCAAGTGATAACCCATTAATATGTTACCAAGTGAATTCCGTTTTCCCACTTGCATCGAGAGTGGGTATGAAATAAAAAAAAAATGCAGCTGAAGTATACGCACAGCGTCACAAATGAATAGAGTGTTATGCATTCCCAAAGCACTTACTTACAACATTGTTTGTGCCAGTAATCCCTCATTCAACATAAACACATACAAATGCACACACACACACACACACGTACACAAGCGCAGAGCAAATAGACTGACAGCTTTTAACATCAAACAAATAAACTTGACTGCTTTCAGCTGTTTTCAACAAGCAAATGTCTGTCTGCAGCAACCAACCGTGTAGCGAGTGCGAGTGTATGCGTGCGCTTGTATGTGTATGTGTGTGGGTGCGTTAAGCAAATAAAACTCACACGAGCTGCGGTTTCAGATTATCACTGTCACTGCCAACAGATGTAAAAGTGAATACAAAAACAGTAGTGCGTGCTGCATGCAGCATACACACAACCATTATACCACCGATATAATAAAAACAACAACAACTACAACAACAACTACAACAAATCTTCTACTCAACTTGCAACGAAAGTGAATGAAATATAATTTCAAACACAAACATACAAATATTTGCCTACACACATCTACTACTTCTACTTGCTTCTTAGTCTTTATATTAGAGAAGTAAGAACGTTGCAGCCGCCACCACATGGCATGCAACTTCCACTGCTGAAGCAGCAACTATTACTCAAATCTTATATCAAGTACTACATGTATATGTTTGTATGTGTAGTGCAACAACAACCACAACAATTTAACCACGAGGGGAATAACTATCATACATACTAGCTTAAGTTTAAAACCATTGGGGAGTTGTGCAAGTTTTGCAGCCAAAGCAACAGCATGCCGTCTTCAACGTCATCGTCAGCTTCAACGTTAACGTCAACAACGCCAACGTCGTCGTCATCGTACTCGACTAGATTTATCGCTTATTCAGCAATTGTTTTGCTTTGTACTTCCGGTAAGTGAAATGCATTCAACCACGTGCTCACATGAGTTTTGCATGATTATTAGACCGTTTCAGAAAAAAACAGATTTGATTGAAAATAACTTTTGTTGATCGTAAAGATATTTTGATCCGTAAGACTTGTTCTTTCTGATGTCTCATTTAAAAGAATTAAGAGGAGTTAATATTCAAATTGAAAAAATAAATAAATATAACAGAAAAGGATCTTGAAGGAAATCGCTGAAACCACGCAGTTACCAACCCTCTTTTTTATCTACATATATAAAATTCGAGAAAACCATGAACATTATTTTAATTAAATTAATTTAATTTAATTGAGTTGAATTAAACTGAACTGAATTGAATTGAATTGAATTGAATTTAAATTAAATTAAATTAATTTAATTTAATTTAATTTAATTTAATTTAATTTAATTTAATTTAATTTAATTTAATTTAATTTAATTTAATTTAATTTAATTTAATTTAATTTAATTTAATTTAATTTAATTTAATTTAATTTAATTTAATTTAATTTAATTTAATTTAATTTAATTTAATTTAATTTAATTTAATTTAATTTAATTTAATTTAATTTAATTTAATTTAATTTAATTTAATTTAATTTAATTTAATTTAATTCAATTTAATTTTATTTTATTTTATTTTATTTTATGTCATTTTATTTTATTTTATTTAATTTTATTTTATTTTATTTTATTTTATTTTATTTTATTTTATATTTTATTTTCTTTTATTTTATTTTATCTTATATTATTTTATTTTATATTTTATTTTCTTTTATTTTATTTTATTTGATTTTATCTTCTTTTATTTTATTTTATTTTATTTTATTTTATTTTATTTTATTTTATTTTATTTTATTTTATTTTATTTTATTTTATTTTATTTTATTTTATTTTATTTTATTTTATTTTATTTTATTTTATCTTATTTTATTTTATTTTATTTTATTTTATTTTATTTTATATTACTTTATTTTATTTTATTTTATTTTATTTTATTTCATTTTATTTTATTTTATTTTATTTTATTTTATTTTATTTTATTTTTCCTTTCTTTTTAAACTGGTCTAATATACATATACAAATAAATTGTGAATTTTTGCTCCGACACAGGTTATTCTGCTACTCAGCAGTTTGTAGACTTGTTATTACACTTAAAAAAAATATAAGAAGAATGGAAAAAATAAAAGGATAAGGACTGCAGCACTTTTTTGCTAACCAACGCACTCATGTGCATTGATGTTAGGTTTTGTTCTCTGCGGTTTGCATGGGAATTTAATCAGTCATGCATTGCGCCTAAAAGTATGTATGTATATTGAAAATTGTTCCGTATACTTTCATTATGAGAATTTAACGAATATTCATTGTTTGTATGCTAACTTAGTTGAATTTTCCCTTTTTCACGCCAAAGGCTTTAATGAAAATTCGACAAGAAAAGTTGTAGATTTTCGACTTCACAGGCAGGGTGAAACAAAATCAGTTGCCAATAGATTAGGAAAATATGAGTATAATAGAAACTACTAGAAATTTTAAAATTCTTATTGTACAATTAAAATAATAGATAGAGAAATCATGAAAATTGAGAGCTAGTCTTCTTCCTTCGGCATATTAGGCACGCTTAAAATAACATTTTACTATGTTAAAACTTACATAAATTAATAAAAAATGAGGCCAAATGTTAAAATATTTAATATCAACAAATATTTTCGTATGCACAAAGGTTATGAATTTAGCAAATGTTTTTCATCTGCAGACGTATGGGTCAGAGGCCAACCTCATATTAATCTGCTTTTTCAATGCTGCAACTGATTTACGAAATACACAATACACCGGAAATAAATATACATACATACATATATAGTATATAAGTACATATGCATATGCAGAGATGAGCACTTAGAGCCTAGACAGGCTGTATGCTTATTGAGATTAAAAAGCTGATTTGGATTAAACGAGCGGTGAATTTTTCAACGTTTTTGACGTTTTATTCACCTCACCTAGCCTGAGCTGAGATAAACATAGTAGGTACGACGTTGATAAGATCGCAAAACTCCTTCTATTCTTAGACATCAAAAGTCCATCAACACCTAAGCAACTAACCGAATATCTTTCCCGATGATCTGATCTATGCCAGTACGAATCTTATGGATACAGCGCATTAAGAGTGCCATGGCGTATGCGTTACATTTTTTTTTTTTTTTTTTTTGTGAAGAATTGAACAAGAAAACTTGCCACATAACTGAGGTGTCCCATGACATTCATTATAATTATTTATATCATAGATACAATTCATCCGTTCTTTAATACGTGCATCTCTATGAGGTCCCTGTGATCCCCTGTAATATTTATAAATAAATACAATAAATGCCGAGTACAAAAAACTACGGGTTGCAAAATCTCGGGATAACCTATGAGCATTAGTCTTACTCTCTGCTTAGCCAATTCTACAACAATACCAACATAAAACCTTTCATGAGTAGCAAAATATAAAATTTAGAAATATATGTAATTAAAAAAAACGTAACAATACAATAACTATGACAGACAACGGAAGATAGAAAAAAGCCTACAATAAAAAATAAAAACAATGAACAAATCTGTTGTAAAATCTGTGCAAGCAATTGCTTTCTGGCTCTATGATACAATCGCGTTTATCAACTCTTTTTATAAACATACACCAAGCATGAGTAAAACGGTGGCAAACACACTCAAACACACTTACATATGTATATGCAAATGCCCATGTAAATCGGACTCTTAAAAAAAAATTAATAGCAATACAGTTAAATATCCAACTAGACGCAAAAATACCAGTTTAAAGCTGGAAATTGTGTATTATATTTGGACTAGTCCAAGCAAGTTTTTGAAATAAAATAAAATAAAATAAAATAAAATAAAATAAAATAAAATAAAATAAAATAAAATAAAATAAAATAAAATAAAATAAAATAAAATAAAATAAAATAAAATAAAATAAAATAAAATAAAATAAAATAAAATAAAATAAAATAAAATGAAATAAAATAAAATAAAATAAAATAAAATAAAATAAAATAAAATAAAATAAAATAAAATAAAATAAAATAAAATAAAATAAAATAAAATAAAATAAAATAATATAAAATAAAATAAAATAAAGTAAAATAAAATAAAATAAAATAAAATAAAATATAATAAAATAAAATAAAATAAAATAAAATAAAATAAAATAAAATAAAATGAAATGAAATAAAATATAATAAAATAAAATAAAATAAAATAAAATAAAATAAAATAAAATAAAATAAAATAAAAGAAAAGAAAAGAAAAGGAAAGAAAAGAAAAGAAAAGAAAAGAAAAGAAAAGAAAAGAAAAGAAAAGAAAAGAAAAGAAAAGAAAAGAAAAGAAAAGAAAAGAAAATAAAATAAAATAAAATAAAATAAAATAAAATAAAATAAAACAAAATAAAATGAAATGAAATGAAATACATTTAAATAAAAATAAAGTAAAACAAAATAAAATAAAGTATTGAATCCGAATGTGAAAAAATAAAAGGAAGGCAGAAAATGGAAAAGTAGGTAGGATAAGGAAAAAGCGGGGAACAGCAGATGAAAGAACTTCAAGTTTCTTGCATTTAAGCTTTCTTACTAGCTTTTAATTATCGGTCTACAACTAGTTAACTTGACTGCAGGGTTCATGCATGCACAAACACACGCACGTCATTGCTACAATTTGTTTGTTTGTGTATTTACTCGAGCACATCCGCTTATTTGTTTGGTTATACAATAGTATTTGCACTTAAATACCACTTTCGATTCACGTTTGTTTGTATGTATGTATGAGTGCTGTATATTTAGCTTTGAGGCATTCTCGACAAATTGTGCAAATTATTGCGTTAAATTTACCCCAGGGACGAGATGAAGTCTGCTTTAACCCAAGCTTTACTCCTTTCAATGGTAAATCGGCAATAGCGCCACATGTATGTATGTAGTTGTGCAAGCATACCTACATGTGTGTGTAATGTAACCCACATACATACATATATTCGAAGTTAGTGTGCGTGAGTGTTTGTTTATCCATAGAAAAATTTATTTCTTTTCCTCAAGCTGTGTGTGTGTGTTTGAGTGTTTGAAATGCATAAAATCAAGCCACAGGCATTTAGCACGCTCTCAGCGGCACATGAGTGCCTCTATTTACTTAATGTATGTATGTGCAAATAAAGCTTATGTACACAGCTCAACGTGCAAATACAAATACTGAATCGCCAAGTCTATAAAGCTTGTGAGCTAATGGTCAGCAAGGTGAGCTGCTAATTTTTTTTCGGTGGTTTGGAACAACTCAATGTTTGTAGGAAACCGAAAATAGATCTGCAAGAGTGGGTCCTCTTGATACCACTCAAACAACTCAAACTCCGCAGTATGCAAGTATCTACTTCCATGAGTTGAAAATTGTATTATTTAGTTAAATTTTAAAGCAAACAAAATTCAAATTCCTTACAACACTCCGCATGCTTTTGGCGACGTTGTCAGTTGTACTCATTAGAGTCTCGTAAAAATTTTGATTTGTCTACAGAATTATACATGAATAAAAAATAAAACTAGCCAAGGCTTGGTGTTTTTGTTTGTGTTCATAACTGTAGAGATAAGGAAGAGAATATGAATGTAATGCTTTCATAACCTTTATAATATAGCTCATACATACACACACACACACACACATTCGCATACACATGCATACTTATGGAGTCTCATTCATTTCTGTCTCATTTATTATCCGAATTATACGACTCATTCATCTTGAACTCAACTTTCAACTTGTTAACACTGTACTTTGCTATGTTCTAATTGTAATTTCATGTGCGAGTGGTGTTGTTTTTTTTGTAAAAACATATGTAACTAAATATGTTTTAGTTGCATTAAAATCTTGTCAATTTGTGAGCGTGACTTTGGTTGAAAGCATTTTCATTATCGCTGTCACATAATGGTAAGATTTAAAGTATTTTAAATATAAAGTTAGATTATTTTACACCACGAAATTCTATTCAAGATCCACTATTTCTCTGGAACAGATTTCTTGGGGGCAGAAATGATCATAATAGAAATTAAATGATTTAGTGATGGTCATAAATGATATACGAAATTGTATGAAAATTTAAAAAAATTAAAAATCAAACAAAAGTTAAAGTAAAAAATTTCAAAAAACAACGATAATTAAAAAAAGTTTGGAATATTTCGGTCCCTGATCCACTTCCCTAAAAAAAGTAACCCCAAATTTTAACAAAAGTGAAATGGTACCTTTGTACCAAATTTAAAGAAATCGCGCCATAAATAAAGAAGTTTGGAATATTTCGGTCCTTGATCCACTTCCCGGAAAGAAAGAAACCCCGAATTTTAACAAAAGTAGAGGACTACCTTTGTGTAAAATTTTAATAAAATCGGGCTATAAATAAATAGTTTGGAATATTTCGGTCCCTGCTCCACTTCCCGGAATAATGACAAATAGATAACGGCCGATTCTCAGACCTACTAAGTACGCTCACAAAATTTCATGAGAATCGGTCAAGCCGTTTCGGAGGAGTATGGGAACGAAAACTGTGACACGAGAATTTTTTATTTAAGCCATGTCCGTCCGTCTATGAATACGATAACTTATTTATTCATACATTTTTTTAAATGGGCGTGGTACCGCCCACATTTGATTAAGTCAAATTTAGAAATATTATTAATCATAAATCAAAAACGGTCCAAGTTATCGAAACGAAATTCAGCACCCGAAAGAAATTAACGAAATCGGTTAAGGTTCACGCCCAGATTTATATGAAATATTTTGAAAAGGTTACTAGATATATTTAATAGGCAAAAACTTTGCGTTACATTTTTTTATATTATTTTTTCCGTAAACGAATTTTTCATGTTGCTGACTGTCTAACATACAATTTTTTTGCGCTTTTTATATTAGTAAAAAATTTAATTTTTCTGCAAAATACATACAATGGTGGTCATCAAAATTGGTTCTCATCAGGCCATAAAATAGTTCCTAAGTTGGTATCGGTCAATAGGCTTTAATTTCCATTATAACAAGAGTTCACCCGTTCTTGAAACTTACCCTCGGTTGCTAGTAGCTCAAGTATACAAATTTTTTATTTTTTTATTTTCTCAAAAGCTACTAGTTTCAATCTTCAAAACACTGCCCACTCACCATTCACTACAAGGGTACACCTTTTGGATGCCGAATTAAATTATTACGCCTCGAAATTTCTCTTACCCTTTAAGATTATTAAATTTTTAATAATTTAAATTCTCGTTTTTTTACTCTTGCTACCATAGTGTAGTACACCCCAAACACGCATCACTTAACGCGCTGAAACCGCATTTCAACTTTTTTATCAGACACTAAATGGCCTCTCGGGTTTCGCCGGCCGGGCTGTTTGGTTGACTTCATTTAGTTTTAGCTCAGCTAGTTAGACAGTTAAATGCAATGACCGCCAAGTGGCCAAAATGCATAATACTCAGCTCGTAGTCGTAAAATTATTTGTAGCGAGCAGCGGCCGGCTAACGAATGAAGTGCAAGAGTTGCATTTGAGCTTGGTACATAAACAACAACAACAGCAGATGACCACATTTTGAATTGTTTAGACATTTGGTGGAAGTAAGTCAGTGAACGGACCTAGAATGAAATGACAGCTCGAGCTGTCCATATACATACATACATACCACCAACACACAATACGCAAAGCGAAAGGACAAAGTTTTTCCCGACTGACCGGAGACTAAGTATTTATGTAGTTCGTACCACGACATGTCTGCAGTAGACTAGCATTTAAAGGTTGTAGGAAACATAGGTTTTTGTATTGTATGTATGTGTGTATGTATGTAGTTACATATGTATATGAAGGAATGTGTATGCATAAGTAGCTACTAGGTCCGTAAGTTTTTGGAATTCTTACAATGCGGAGTTTTTAGGACCACAAATTTCAAATCCGAAATATTATTTTTTTTCTTGATTTTTTTTCATAATTATTTTTTATAATAAAAATAAAAGCTGTTTAATAAAATTTATAAGGAAAATAACCGACAAAGCTTTTTTTCCTAAAGAAGCTTAAGGCCAAAAATAATAATTTTTTCTTGTTTGTTTATCAAAAGTTTTTTTTGTTTTTAATAATATTTTTTTTCCACCTAGTTAGGAACAAATTTTGTTAGAAAAGAGAAGGAAACTTTATAGATAACAATATACCTTTTATTCAAAAGTGCGACATAATATGTTGTTTGGTTTTTTTGAAATTTTTTTTTCCTCAAAAGTTATTATTTTTTTATTAATAGTGAAAAGTTTTTAGTAGAACAGAGACGGCAAAATTGTAGAGAACCCATCTAAATAAATTTTCTGCAAAAACGAACTCTACGCCAAATATTAACATATATTTTTTTTATTATTATTTGTTTTTTTTTTTTAATTTTTTTTCCCAATAATTATTTTTTTTACTAATGAAATTTTTTTATAAGAATAGGAACGGAAGATTCATAAATAACCATTATAAATTTTCTTCAAAAAAAAAAAGTTAAAACAAAAAAAAAAACGAAAGAAAATAATACTATTTTTGGCCTTAAGCTCATACTGATGAGTAAAAACAATTTTATTTAAAACTAAAATAATATAAATCGTACATTTCAAAGTAATTTCCAGTCCCGGGCATTCATTTTCAGCACGGAAAAAAGCTCGGTATACCGTAATCTCGGAAATGGCATCCTTAGGATGTAGGATGTAGTACAGTTAGCAAGCACAAATAACAACAGCAAAGCGTTTTGATTTTCAACTTCTGCTATGAGAATATTAATAATGCAATTTCGTGGCTTTAGTCGGAAAAGACAGTATCCACGATGTAACAATTCCCAATGCGAAGACTTTGACTGGCTACCAAGAGGTTACAAATATGTTCGTTTATAGTAAAAGGGGCCGGTACCTCCCTAGCTGGGTGTCTCTTAATCAAAAACTGAAAAGGCAAATAGACCAATATGTGATAAAATAAAATGAAATAAATTCTGTTATTGTATTGATAAGTCGCTGAAGGAACCGTCCAGAGCCGCTTGAGCAATTAAGGGGCTATTTACTAGATCTTCACAACATGATAACTTCTGGTTGATATGGAGGATAAGATAATCAAAATTGATGTAGTAATTATGTAGAAACAAAATAAATTTCTCTGACTTAATTCTAATCAAAATTCTCCTCGCACCGCCTACCCACAATTGCCAACAAAACCTCGGCCTTATCCCGTCAAGCTTGTACCTACCAGTACATACTTAAACTAACCACATAAAAGCTTGCATCTACGAATTTTTGCTATGCCGGATGAATGCGACTCTAATTGTGTTTTAAACATTAAAAATAGCTCACGCGATGAGCTAACATGAAAACTTTTTAATGCCTCAGACTAGTAAACAGTTGAAAAAAACCGAAAATTTAGCAAACAAAAGCACAAACATACATACGAAAGAACAGCGAATAAAATTAGTGGAAATACATAAAAGTTCAACAAAACAATTTCATGGATTCTCACTTTTCTCTCACATTTTCAAATCATTTTCGTCCGGATTTGCAGTACGATTTAAGTCGAGGGTGAGTGTGTGAGGGGAGGAAATTTAAAGTTCTAATGACGTGACCAAAAATAGTAGTGCAGACATACATTTGTGGCTTTTTCACAAGTAAATGCTTAACCTGTAGGGAAACCCCATAGTATTGAACTGGTTATTGGAAAAAAATTCTAAAATCAGCCGTTCTTTGAAAAAATTCTTAGGACGTGCTGAAAAATATTTTGAAATAGTGTGATTATCCTTTTATTGGAAAAAATGCTTGTATGAAGCTATAAGTTGAATTTTTGGTTCAAAAAATGTTTACAAAATGGCGGTCCATGCCAAATTTCATCGAGATATCTCTCAAACTTACGGACTATTTTGCTTTGAAACAGTTAGAGGGATGGACAGATTGGTTTGTCTAAATGGACTCAACTTATCATCCTTAACTTTTCTGTATACTTATTGGTGGGTATATCTCTTCTTCTTCTTATACTTAAAAATATGGAACGGAAGTTATAATACCATTTCATGTTCAAGAACGGTAGAAAAGGAGAATGCAAATACATAGAATAGGAATAAAAATAGAGAACGAGTCGGAAAGGAAATATTTGTCGTATTCGTAATAGATATAGGAATACTAACATTTGTGGGAATGAGAAGCGG
>OX608081.1:14288991-14508991 GCA_951509765.1 Sphenella marginata | reverse complement strand
TTAAAAAACTTGAATGCAAATTTGAGGACCACATACAAATTTTTAAAAATACATTGCATACTTTCAGGCTCAAACAACACTTACAAAAAAAAATTGACGGATTTAAGTACTGCTACACGTGAGTAGCAACATATTTCAGGAATTAATTGTAAAATATAAAAAGAAAGTGCAACAATGAAAATGCATTTTAAAAACGAATAAAACAATTTCAAACGATTTCTCAAACAGCATGAAAACGATATAATCAAAATCGAAATAAATCAAACGAATTTTAAATACCGGCATGTATAATGTATCTACTATAAATAGTTTGTAGTTAAGCAATAATTAGCTGACAAATGTGTAAAAAAAAAGTATTGTTATAAGGTGTTGGCATTTATACATTTTTTAAAAATTTTATTTTAAAAAAAATTAAATATTGATAACTGATAGCTGCTTCTATAAATATCAACAAACCACATATGCATATTAATAAATTTGGCGTGCAACTATAAATCTTTCTAAATCAGGGCGCTTGAATGTATTGCAATTCATATATTGTTTAAAAAAAAAAAAATTTTCCTGAAAAATTATAATAAAATATGAATTTAAATATTATTAATTATTTATTATTTATTTTCAAACAAATAATAGTTTTTTTCTTGCTGAATCAGGTAGAAAAGAGATAGAGCAAAATTCTATTACTACAACTCTTCTTAAATAAACTATAAGGCAAAACTTTTTAAAAATAATAAAGTCTAATTACTGCTTCCTTGAATTTTTAATAACAACTTGAAGCAGAAGCGCTGGTGGAAAAAATTAAAAAATTTAGCTAAACTTTCTTTTTTGTTAGTTTTAGCAATTTTCTAGCACAACATTTTTTTTTTTTTTATTATTTTAACTAAGGTTTACTTTGGTGTTTGTTCCAAATTAAATTTAATATAATTTCCAAACAATATTGAGTTATATGGTTTCTACATATTTTCACTGACCGATCAAACATTTAACAGTTTTCTTTTTGAGCAACAAGAGCTCTTTTATACGTCATTTCTAGGTTGGTTAAAATTTTTTTCTGCTCACCTAAAAAATGTTTAATTGAAAGCAATGAAATAAACAAACAAACAGAAAAGCTTATGAGCGCCCACAATTATGGTTGCTAACTTTCCACGCGCCAAGTGATTTTCAAAGCAAATTTCAATTAAAAAAAATAATAATAATGTTTTATTCGCAAATCGTTATGTGCTAACGAAAAAAAACCCAGCTTAAATCTCTATTCAATAAATATTTCGGAGCTAATGCTTATCAGCATGGAAAATATAATCTTTGTAGCCTAACTGCATTTCTACACAGATAGTAGAGCTATTAATTAAATTTATTTTTTATAGATCCGTCCGTACCCTGTAGTGAAATCAATAATAAGTGCGCAAAGTTACGGCTACAAAACTAGAGCTGCAGTGTGTTAGATCTTCGGTAGTTATGGAAGTATATAATTCTGAAAAGTAAAATTTATGGTTAATGAGATTAATTTTATATCAAAATGAAACTAACGAATTATTAGGTCATTCGATCTACACCAAGAAATTTGAAGCTTTATTTTATTTATGTAAAAGGTTTATTGCATGTAAAAGCGCAATGAATCACACCTCCACAGAATTGAAGGTTTTCCTTACAGGGTTCTTACTCATTTGCACGCACACACACACATACACAGCCTCATAGAAATATGAACAGGAAGCATAGGCTATTTATATGAAAATGACAGCACAACCGGAAAAACGTAAACTGATACAAAAGCTGCCAAATATTTTCATACCAAATATGAGTACAATCAAATTATTTAATTAATTAACATTAATTATTATTAACAAAAAGCACTAAGAAAATAATTGATAACGAGCATGAAAAAAATAATAATAACAAACACGCATAAACGCAAAAAAAAAACACAAACGAGCATTTATTTGTGGGCTTGCATGTACATAAATACAAACATAATTTATGAATTATATGAAGAATAATAATAATTAAGCTAACGGGCATTTAGTATTGAATTTAGAGCATTTTAACCATGCCTTGCATAGTAATTATTGTGTTCATTTTAACATTTAATAATAAAAAAGTTGAACAATAACAATTACTAACTATAAAAAAAGCAACAAAATACTTATTTGTAGCTACTATTATCATATAGTATTATCATGTATGTATGTAAGTAAGTAAGTGTATTTGTAAATATGTATGTATATCTTGCTCGTAATAATATATTAGTAAACGTATATTTGTATTGAAATTATTAAATATACAATTAAAGACTTATAACAATTAGTAATTTTGAAGTGTAGATATGTAAGCATTTAAGGTTTTGCTAATAAAATTAAATGGCAAATTTATCTTGGTAAAGACACATAAGTACTGGTGAACGTTTATACAGTCGTGTGCAATATAATAGTAGTGAGCTTATATTGGAAATAAACGAAATCAGAAGATGTTGATTTTCTAATATTTTTATTATATTTTATAATTTTCATAAAAAAGTTTTTACGAATTCCGTAAAAGAAACCACACAGAAAGAAATTTCAAAGCTTACACAAAGCCCATTAAAGTTAAGCAAAGTTTGTAACATTTACAGCGAAATGCCAATATTTTTGACCAGAATCTTTTAGAAAATTGTTAAGTACGCAGTTTTTTTTTATGTGTACTTTTTTTTACAAAATTCACTATATTTTAAAAGACATTTATTAAAAACACAACTTCTTAGCTTAGCGACGATAACCAACTTAATCTCACTACTATTATATTTAACACAGCTGTATGAGAACGAAATTAAATAACAAAATATTACGCAGTCAGCATTAAAAATCTAATGATATATTTGAAAAAAAACTTGACTCACAGACATTTAATATTATACATATAGTGGCTCACAGCAAAAATTATTCATCTTATAAATTTAAACCATAAAAAAATATTTTGTTGATTTCATACATATATTTAGATATTTTTTTACATAAATCTTTTGAAACAGTATTGCAAAAATTTTCTGAAAATTTGAAAAAAACTGAAAGCAAGTTTGAGTTATCTGTTTTGCGGACTATCCTGACCCAGAACTATCACAACAATAATTAATTTTAAACAAATTATAATTCATAGTCGTTTAAAAGTAAATTATTAAAACACATTTCTTTCTTCATTCATTGAGCGAAATCACGCTTTGACTGCAGTCAGTAAGTTAATACAAATTTTGATTGCAATCAATTAAAACAAGTAATCAATTGTAGTTTTTGATGAAGTTAATTTTATGGAGAAAACTGAACATATAATCTATATAATCCCTCATCAGTCTGTGCTTTTGCATAAAAAAATTAGCTGAAGAACAGGGTTGTAAAAGAATGCATTCATATGCGAATGCAATCAGTTGAAGTCTTATTCAATGACTTCAAATTTCGAATGCACTCATTGACTCGTTTTTTGACTAAAGAATGAAAAAAGGAGGTCTGAAGTCTTTCTGAAGTTACGACTTTGAAGTCATTTAGAGAAGTCACTTACTGACTTCATTTTTTGAGTGAAGTCACTAATTATTTGCAACAAAAATTGTTTACGAGCATGTCTCATATGCCGTAGGTAAATTGACTTCAAATGACTCCATATGACTCCAAATGACTTCAATTGACTCCAGTGAGCCTTTTTATTCAATGAATGCAATACATGAATAACCAAAAAATGAATGAAAAATGAATTCGAAGTCGCAGAATGAAGTCTGAATGGTGAGTTCATTTTTTAAGTCACAGTCGAAGAATTCAAAAAATGACTGCAATCATTTTGCGATAAATCAATTGAATAACTATTCGCAAAAGAATGCATTCTTTTACATACATATCTACTGAAGAATGACTTTAATTTCAATAAACAGTTGTGACTGCAATCTAGGAATTTGTTTGGGTAATTGAATTGATAACAATAAAATTGATTGCACACGCAAATGCTTACAATCAAATGATTGCAATCAATGTATGAAGATACAAAGCAGCGATCGAAAAAAAAAATTGATTGCAATCATTAATTGCGAAATCAAATCATTATAACACTTAGTTCTCTAAACTTAGAACAGCAGTGTAAGGGGTAAGAGCTTGCCATGTTTACGAGGCATATATGCGAGTTTTGCTGAGTTGCTATATTATTTCTCTTTAGTGTACCTTTTGTAAACTGTCATTGCATACATCTCTGTAACTTAGTAACTAACTAAATTTTATCCTTTTTCTTTCTGGTTTCTTTTATGTTTTAACGCTTTTGTGACTAAATTCGTACGCAACGTTTGCTGTGCTTCACTGCTTCTATTTGGACACGCTACTGTATATGTTGAAAATCCGCTGCAACCAAATGCTGTTTTGCTTACAAAATCTTTAATCACCAACACACACAAACGCATTCAAATCAATACTCATATAATATTATTTGTAAATAAACAAAAACAACTGCGCATAGTGAGCAGCGGCACGACACACAACTCATACAATCCAAGTGCACCGGTGCCAGATCTGAGCGAAGGCAACAATGTGGGTGGCAGCGCTGGTAATGCTGGTGGTGGTTATGGTGGTGGCGGTTCCGGTGGTCATAGTCTCTATCCTACTTTACCCCACAGTCCACCAGCTGGTGGTTATAATCCTTATGGTGGTTATCAGCCAGCTGGTGGTGGTTATCAACCGCCTGGAGGTTATCAACCTGGTGGCTATGCACCACCCGGCGGCTACAATCCCAATGCTGGCGGTGGTTATGTGCCAAATGCACCAGGTTATGGTGGCGGCAACACGCCACAGAAACCCAAAGACAAAGAAGGCGGCGGCTTCTTCTCCAATTTCTTCTCAAATCCAGCGGTAAGTCAAGCGGTGTCTGGTATAATTGCAGGCCAAATTACGAAATCATTGCAAGGTGGTGGAGGCGGTGGAGCTGGCGGTGCTAATGGTGGTGGCGCCGCTGGTGGTTATCAACCAAGTGGGGGTTATGGTGGCGGTAGCAGTAGTGGTGGTGGTGGTGGTGGTTCATCAGGCAGCAATATCTTGGGTGGCTTACTTGGTAGCGTGTTGAGCGGTGGTGGCGCCGGTGGTGCGGGTGCTGGTGGCGGTTCGGGCAGCAGTGCTAGTAATTTCCTAGGCAGCTTGCTTAGTGGTGGTGGTGGTGGCAGTGCAGGCGGTGGCGGTGGTGGTGGCAGTAGCGCTAGCAACTTCTTGGGCAGCTTGTTAAGTGGTGGTGGTGGTGGTGGCAGCAGCGCAAATCGTGGCAGCGGCGGCAGTAATCCAATAAGCGAATATTTGGGTTCACGTAACTTTGGTGGTTTATTCAGCGAGAAGCCATCAGGTGGTTCGTCTGGTGCAGCTAGCAGCTCGTCGGGTGCTAAAAGCTATCCCACACAACCGCCAATGAATCAAAACTATTATGGTTGATGGACGTGGAGTTTGTTTTTAACTTTTAAGGAAATTATTTCTTATTATTATTTTCTTTAAATTATAGCACAGATTGATGGTAGAGTTCACCAAAAATTTTACTCTCTTTTTATATTTATGCATAAACGACAAATCTAGACAAAATCAAAAATCAAGACTCTTTGAAATCACAAGAACAAAGCTAAATATAAAAATACCTAAAATTAGTAACGAACTAAAATAGTAGTGGAAAAAGCATGTAAAAAACCAAAAACAAATAGAAGTAGTTGCAACAAAAAATATAATTATTATTTGAAAGCGAATTTCTCATAAAAATTTTGCTTAAATCAATCGCATTAGCTGAAATGCAGTGCGTAGAAGAATCACAATAATTTTTACTAACGAATTAGTATATACATAGAAATGTACATATACAAAATATACTCACAAAAAAAAAAAAATTATAGTAATAATAACTTAAAAATGTACTAACTTTAAATTTGAATACAAACGAGTGAATACAATGTTTATAAACAGGAAAATTAGTTGTAAAAACATTTGTGAAATGTACATAGCTGAAATTAAATAAATAAAAGAAATTATATTATATCAAATGCCTTGATGAGTAGGTATTTATATAGTTGGACAGCTTGTGAAAAAGTAAGTATTCCTATATATATAAAATATAACTGACATCAGATACGGATATCACATGCATACCCACTTCTCAGACTAACATTCGATTTAGTAAAATTTGTCTGCAAATAGATGCTACACACGAGGCGCTCAAAAAAAATGTATCAGTATTTCAACAACAAGTGATGTCACATCAACATAAGATGTCACGTCATCGAATGATATCACATCCAAAAGTCAGACTAATAGTAGATTTTTATAGAATTTGCCTAAAAATAGTCCGGCACACCAGGCGCTCAAAAAAATGTAGATATCAGTATTTCATCAACAAGTGATGTCACATCAACATAAGATGTGACATCAGCGAATGATATCACATCCATGACCCAAGTCAAACTAACAGTCGATTTGATAGAATTTGCCTCCAATTAGTCCAGAACACCAGGCGCTCAAAAAAAATGTATCAGTATTTCAACAACAAGTGATGTCACATCAGCGAATGATAGCACATCCAAAACCCAAGTCAGACTAATAGTAGATTTTTATAGAATTTGCCTAAAAATAGTCCGGCACACCAGGCGCTCAAAAAAATGTATCAGTATTTCATCAACAAGTGATGTCACATCAACATAAGATGTGACATCAGCGAATGATATCACATCCATGACCCAAGTCAAACTAACAGTCGATTTGATAGAATTTGCCTCGAATTAGTCCAGAACACCATGCGCTCAAAAAAATACTGTTTTTTGTGTTGTCAATAGCCGATATCGCATTCGCCAATGCTATCACATTAACGACAGACGAGCGAGGTCGATTTATTTGTACTACAAATAGTAAGTCCTGCTCACCAAGTGTTCGTAAAAAATTATCAACAAGTGATATCACATCAAAAATCTATGTGACATCAACTACCGATATCATATCAGGTGATTTGCCAGTTGCCAAATAAATATTCCTTACCAGGCGCCCATATAAAATAATAAGTGTTCCACCAAAAAGTGATGTCATATCAAGGACCAATTTTGCATTACCTAATGATATCATATCTGTGACCTATGTCTGACCAACAGGCGATTTTGCAAGAATAAATAATTCCCACCAAGCCTCCATAGAAAATCTAGGTGCTTTATCAACAAGTAATGTCGCATGAAAAACCGATATCGCATTACCTAATGATATCATATCTATCCCCGATATCCGATCATCCGATATCAAGATATTACATCAACTAATGATATCACATCCATGACAGATATTAGGTTATTAGCCGATTTTGCAGAATTTTACTGCAAGTATGCCGTGAACACCAGGTGCTCATAAAAAAATAAAAGTTGTTTCATCAACAAGCGATGTCATATCAAAGAACGTTGTCACGTCATCTACTTATTAGTGATGTCATATAAAAGGCCCTTGGAAGATCAACTCACAATTTTGCAGAGTTTGCCACCATATCGTTTCGTTCTTTGAGTATCTGCTGACCTCTGGGCTGTCAGTCGGAGCAGCCTCTAAATAGTCTAAGGACTGACTGGTTTCACTTGCTGCGCTGACCAATTAGGTTGTTGTTATGGTTGTAGCCAAGCCTCACCCTACCTTCTCATCACTTTCGTTAACTGGCATTGTCATCAGAATCTTTCACCTAAAACCTGGCGGCTTCAAGAGGCTTGGACTGGAGTTAAATTGGTGTTAGAAGAGTCAGCTCAATTGAGCAGATAAATAGCTGATTCGTGTCATGAAGAGACACACCGCATGCTGGAGAGACATTAAGCATGTTAGGCCTCAGTCGGGATACCTAAAAGTTTAGTCTATGTATGTCTCCTGTCTCTCTGAAGAGTTTGATCTCTTCTTCAGCAACATATGGAGTTTATACCCAAATAATGGCATTCACTGGGCGAGAGCTGCTAAAGGAGTTTACAGACTTTGTGTGGATGATATGAAGAGTCTGTCGATGTACCTTTAAATCCCACAATAGTCGGTTCTATCGTACCCAGACTTACGAGGTCTCATGCAAGCTCGTCTACTATCCACTCCAGTATCACCCTTATCTTCTTATTTTAAGATACTATTTCCGCAGAACTCGACATTTTGTGATATTGCCCCTCTTCTATATTGGTCAGATTGAACAACTCTTCGACTCCATGTTCATAGAGTTCGCGCGGCAGTGCTTCCTTTCCCGTCACTTTATTATTTTCAGGCAGAGATTTTGACATACTCTCTTCATCATAGTCTTATGGTGGGGTGGTTTTTCAATTGTCAGAGATTGGGGTTCGTCCTCTCCCAAGCAATTTAAAAATCCCCCCATAAATAAAGCAGACTCAGTTCGTGGATTGGCATGCCCCGAATAAATATTCTAAAGGTCGTACACCAACCGAACTCTATTGAAAATATACCCAGAGTCAATTTATCTTGTTTCCGCTCATTTTGGTAAAAAACGTCAAAAATATTCCAATTGTTCGAATAATGGCATTTCATTAAGTATTCTAATATTCGAATAAAAGTAGCTTAATACATATTCGAATTTTAGCATACGATTTTCAGTAGCAAAAAAATCGGCAATCGAAGCCTCGAATATTCGAAATAATCGAATAATTTTAAGTGTCTTTTTCTCAATCTTCGCTTCCTTCATTCCTCACATCCATACAATTCTACATCTGTTCTTAATTAAAACGTATACCCCATGGAGTATGAACCACAAAGACTTACCTAAGGCAAAAACAACTGCGGTGAAGAAGTAAGCACGAAGTTTTTCAAAGGCTCCTCCAACAACAATTACAATACCAATTGCGAAAAGTGAGAGTGAACTGAACTTACGGGTTAGTAGGTCGCAAGTGAAATACACGCAGAGCCAGAAAGCAACCAAGCAAGCAATCATACCAATTGAGGTTGTTGTTGGTGGTTGGTTGGTGGTTAACTAATAACCGCATAATAAGAGGGAGTCGTGAGCGTCAAAAGAATTGCATTCCCAGTTAAAAGTGAAGTTAAAAAATAAGTAGCCAAAGTTGAGCGTTGTAAATAGGACAAATTGGATTCCCTAAAGCGCAGCGGGTTATGGGCATGATGACGGATAAAATGGCAAAATAGGCAGCCCACAACACCGCGGAGACCACAGCTGCAAGTGAATGCAGTTGGAAAATTGCTTTTTGATGAAACCAACAAGAGAAAAAAAATGGAGGAAAAATGGGTCATAAGGATAAACGTAATAAAATTTAAAGCAAAAGCAAGTAAAACAAAGTAAAAGAGCAGAAAAGTGGCTAAAATCTGACTTCAAGTCGTAAATCACTTCATTTAAATTGTTAACGCAGGAAATGGCTGTGACAAAAAAATGGCAACAACAACAAATTGCAATGATGGCATCATGTGTGTGACGCAGTAATGCGCAAGCACAACAATAATAACAACCAAATGAGCAGCGACAACAAATACATACGAACGTGGTGAAGAAAAAATTGAGCAAAGCGCTTCTGTGGCACGTGCAGCGGCATGGAAATCCGCATTGACATCCTGCGCGCCTTCCAGTGCGATTGCGGAATGCAGAATTGGCAAATGGTGGAATGTGTAGCATGCACATACATACATAGATACATATACGAGTAAGTACGTGCATGTGTTTGTATGTGTGCATGTGTGTGCATGTGTGTTACGCATTTAAATTTGCCTGCAGCATGCCCCAGTGAACTAATTACGCGCCGAAAGCACAAAACCGGCAAAAAAGAAACCGAAAGCGTTTGTGGTGACAATACATAGAAAGCATTAAAGCAATGATTTTTTGAAAATAATATGAAGGAAATGTAAGCGGAAATCAAGCAACTAACAAAAATGCGAATTGCTTTCATAGCTGAATTAGTTAACAAAATATAAAGCAAGAATGTATGGTCGCAGTTCACAAAGAAAATGTTGGAAACAACGTGCTTACAGAGCGCCAAATTGCACGTGATTATAATGCACGAGACTACCGGCACAATTGAGTCAAACGTACGAAATACAAACGAAAGCTTTTTTACAGTTTGTTGGTTCGTTTTTTCTTCGGTTTTCTTTGTTTGTGTTTATATACGGCAGCGCTTACCAAATCACGTACCGCGGACCTTGGAGTGTTTCATGGATATATTTCACTGATTCGCAAAAAAGAAAGAAATCTGTTTTCAGCAGCATTCTGGAATGAAAGTCTACTAGCTAAAATGTTGTTACGTTATTTTTCGTTGGGAGCGCTGACATAGCACTGACAGCTGTCAACTTAGATGTATTTCTTTGCAAACCAGAAAATGCCAGAAGTAGTCAGAAATTGACAGAGTTTACTGAATGACAATCCCAAAGGTGGCTTATGCCCAAAAAAAATAATTTCAACTATTTTTCTGATTTCGATAGTTTTTGAGACGCTCTTTCACGTGGTGAAGACTAGAAAGTCCTACCTTGCTTAGAAGTGTACTAAAAATGAGTCATAAGCCACCTTTTCATAGGCCGGGTCACATACAAATATCTAGTTTTAGTCAGAGAAAATTTGCATTGCACCAAAATATTTGTTTAAAAGTCAAAACCAAAAAAAATTTTAATTTTTAGTTATTGAGAATAGAAAGTAGAACTTCTGACAATTTAGAAGACATTTTTTTTTTTGTCCTACCTTAAAAGATGTCTCTACTAATCGGATTTCAATTAATTTCCACAGAACTTTATTTTTCCAAAGAACTTTGTTGTTTAATGAATATTGCATTCCCCTCTTCTAGAACAGATCGCAAGTTGATACAATCTGCACCGACTTCTTAAAGGTATTTGACAAGGTTTCTCACCGAATACTTTTGTTAAACCTGGAGGCTTTGGGGTTTTGCTCCTCGTTTTTGTCAAATCAAGTCTTATCTTTCCAACAGACATTGTGTTGTTGACGTTGATAACGCAACATCTTTGTCCGTCTATTGCATCTGCAGGTGACGCGCATGGAAGTATTTTTGGGCTTCTGGTACTGATTTCGCTTGCGTGTATTTAAACCTAATTAACAATTCAAAATATTTCCTCGCTTAATGATTACCTTAGCCTGTAAGAGTTGTAAATTTAAAGGTTTTTAATTCAAATAAACAGATTATTGACTTCCTGTGGGTTAAAAAGCTTTTCTATTTCTTTGTCTTTCCTTTTCAACTTTTGTGATTTCCTATCGCAGGCGAATTGTCTGCTGGTGTCCTTGCTACTCTGCGACATCTGTTGCAAATAGGGAGCAACTACATATAGCGAAAAAGCTTTTTAGTAAACAGTTACTTCTATAACTAAGCTTTTCGAAGCTTCGAAAGGGTATGGTGACGAAAGCCTTAACAGCACAAAGCACTGCTGGTAAAAGTCAGATTTAGTAGAATGCTGGAAGTAAAACTCTGTACACCAATCTGCTGAGATTTGTGGAGAATATAATTTGATAGGGAATCATGGCAAGGAGAAGCGAGGAAATATTTAAGCTTAATAACAGTGTACTTGAACTTTGGATATATAATTCTAAATGTTGAAGAAACATTTTGGGGCGTTTCACTGAAAAAATTACACTTTTTGGATCAGAAATAGAAATTGCAGTATGTGATCTACAAAAATATTTAGTTTTCTTGAATGACCTCTAACATCTCCTGCCTAAGACCACTTTTCGAATTAAATATGTAAAGTATGTAGTAATTCTCTAATTAGAAGAGAAACTTTTCCTAAGCTACTAATAGCGATATCGCGCCAAAAATGTATTCTTTAAATACATGAAGGTTAAAGGTTCTCCACCCGAGGTAAGAAACATCAAAACACTATAGAAAGATATTTGCCTAAAGATTAGGTCACTATTCGGCTTTTCGGTCGCACCCTGTCGAGCGCCTTTTGAAAGTCCCTATTAACAATTGAGGTACAGAAGAACAGAAGTAACTTTTATCAAAAAATTGCGCGATACATACATATCTCATACATAAGTGTCTCTTTATCCCCATTACGGGTACGTTCACTCAAGTTTACTTTCAGCGCCTACAAGTAGGCTACATTAATTGGAATTTACTTTCTCAACTTATTATGCCCATGAAGTACTAGTTGGGTTCAATTGTAGCCCACTGAAGACGTAAAGAATTGATCGCGGATAATTTTTTTCAGAGATCAACCGCACGATTTTTTGCAAAGTTTAGTTATGTACTGACGATTTGAATCTAGTCTAGAATCAACTGACTAATTTAAAATTATCAAAGCATACAATTCATGGGTATGTTCACGACATCGACCTCAACGGCTTTAGCACTTGCGCCCAGTGTCGAAATTATCATTTAACATTTTAAAATCATTGTTTGTGTCTATGGTTGTGCCTGTGATATCCGCTATACCAAAGTTGAGTTGGGCCTTTTTCGGTTACTGTAACAGCTAGGCTATGGTTTGTGAATAAAATAGTTGACACAGGCTGACTTTGCAAAAATTAAAAAAAAATTCCTCATACCACCAACCAACTTAACAATTTTCCAAAAGGGGACCCTGCTACCTTTCAGTTTAGCTAAAATCTTTGCTTAGTATGACTATGATTTAACAACATTTTAAATGGCTTTTTAAGTTAATTAAATATTTTAAATAAAACGAATGCTAAGCAAGGACTTTGGTTATGGGTTTGAGTCTTTAAAAACAAAATCTTTTTTTTTTAATTTTGTAGTACTATCATTTTCAATGAAATGAAGCATTGTCTTCGAGTCCTGAAATATGACTACAGTTTCAATGGAAAATCACTCAAAAAAATCTATGTTTAAGAATCTCGCTTAGAGCGCCACCTAACGGAGTTTCAAGTGTCCAGCTCATTCAGAAGTTACCTTAAAAGGCTTTGTAAAATAAGCAAGAAAAATACATAATTTTTAATTTTTTGTTAAAAATAAAATTAATTTTCTTCCTTTATTTTTGACAAATTGCTTATATTTTCCCCAGTAAGGTAGTGTTTGCTGCATCACAACTCATACTCCAACACAATTATGTTTATACTTTCAATTCTCAGCATCTCTCAGCAGATAAGAAGCATCTTCACACTTCTGAATTATTTATTGCACTATTGTTTTGTCTATATTGGCAATACATTTGCTGCATAGTCAGAGTCATGGTCAAGTGCATTTTCCATTTTGTTGTTGCACTACATAAGTACATAAGTAAGTATATTATATACATACATAGTTGTGTTTTGTATAATTTCTATGAGCATATCTTTGCACTACACTTGCTCTGCATCTTCTTGTATATAATTTATTAAATGCTGTTTGTTAGATTGCAAGATATTGTTGGGAGTAGTGGAATTGGTCATTGATTTATTGTATGGTACTTAAATTACAACTACATTTTTCATTATCTTTACACTGTCTTATTGCTTATTGCAGGGAATTTTTAATTAAATTGGATAATACATTAAATTGGTGTTTTATTTGATGAGAGTTACATATCATACATACATACGTTGAAGGTATACTCGTAGTTAGGAAGTAAATCATTCATTTCCAAGAAATTTTAATTATTCGCTTTCATTATATTTTACTTTTTGTTAATACATATGAAAGGATATGCATTATCCTGCAGCTTAACCTACTGCTCGTCATCATCAGTCATCTTAGTAGTTTCTAGATAAGGCAGGAATAATGGGTGCGAAAAGGTAGAGAACCACAACCATTTCATTTCGATTCCACTATTTGTAAAATATCAACGATCTCGAGCAATGTTCTACAAAGATATAACATTTTGCGCCTTTTTCTATATATGTAGATATTAGAAGCAGATTCCCATAGATTTGCTTAATCTTTTTCAAAAACTTCATCTGTGAAATGTGAAATTATGATTCCCGAAAATTTAATTTTTTTAATTTTTTATAAAATTTTTTTTTTTCATAAACTATGCCACTAATAGTTACAGAGATGTCAAGTCCCAAATCCGACAAACACATTTTTTAATGCTCAGATCTAAGACACTAATAATATTTTGAGTTTCTCTTTACCAAACAACACAAGGCCTCTCCTATTTACTGATCATCACTGAAGGGACTGATACGACTCTGAACATCTTAGCGGTTCCGTAAAGCGTTCTTAAAATTCATTTGGAATTCCAACACGACCTCACTTTTTTTCTCCTGAACGCCAAAACTAAATTTTTCCAACTAAAAATCATTCTGATTTCGCTCTCTGGCAAAAAGTCGCCTGATTGGTCCCTTAAGAGAGTTATCTGCTATCAGTAATTTTCGCCAATAATCGGATAAAATTGATCCCAACTACTCCGTTATGAGCATAGTACAAATTTTAATTTATGTAACCTACTTATAGGCGCTGAAGTTAAACTTGTCCGACTGTACCCGCAATGGAACAAAATGAGTGTGTCCAACATTACCCTCTTGAGCATAAAAGGGGCTATTGGATGTCTTCACAGGACATGTTCAATCTAAAGAGAGTACACATACCCAGATCCATTCTAGAGTAACAGCGTTTTTGCAGCGTTGTTACACAGGTTATTGTGACGGAAAAACACGCTCAAAAGTATGCAGCACGGGAAAGAAATTTAAAAAGTGAGCCTCTCCGCACGAAATCACTTCGCTTTTTATTTATTTTTTGGGTCTCGCAAGTCACTTTTTGTTCAGATTTCAAGCACCCTATGGCTAATTTAAAATTAAATTTAAATAACAAACATTAACATAAAGCTCTGAAAGCTAAGAGGATATTTTTCATCGTTCTAAAAATATAAGAAATAAAATTTTCAAAAAAAAAATTGTTTTGTTGTGCCACTCTAATGTTGCATTATACAGGCGTGTAACATTCGCGTACAACTGCTGCGCTGTCAAACTTGTTGTAAGCGAACTGAAATCGCAAAAGCTTCAGCCTTCAACATGGCGCAGACTTGCAAATAGTTTACCGGCATCGCTTTCTCGATATGATAGTATATTCGCATTTGGTTGAATATTTTTTTAAATTGACTATGCATATTCCATTGCAGATTTTGGCGCAATATTTCATTTACAGTTACATGCATATTTAATGCATAGGTACAATTCAAAGTTTTTATTTTTTAATGAAATTAAGGAAAAAATCGAAAAGTGCAGCATATAAATATTTTAGGTTCTACGCCTTTTTTGAAATGTAAATAATAATAATAAATATTTTGCAAAAAAAATTATTCCTTCGAGCCGGATTTGAACCAGCGACCTATGGATTTCTATTCTATTAATACATATGTATTTACTCTACAGTCCACCGCTCTACCAACTGAGCTATCGAAGGTGATAGCAAATGACAAGCTCATTTCTTTTATACATACATTCATAAGGTTGCAGCTTTGAACAGCATAAATTAAATGATTAGCTTGCAAAAACTTCTTTGCAATCAAAATATATGTTTGTACACGAGTTCACTAATTTTTATAACCAGTTGTGTTGAGCATACGAGATATTATAATTTAGCGCATGGCGGTCAGTTTAGTGGCATGAACGGATCCACACCATTGCGCCATATCCTCTAGAGTCTAGACCTTGCGTCCTATTAATTCACTATTTCACCTGAACTTTGGCTTCCTTACTTGTTTTAGTTAGAAGAAAATAGCAAGCAATAAGTGGTTTATCTTATACCAATAAGCTTTTTCACTAGCAAATTGTTTCATTCCATACATTTATTAAACCGAAATCATACATAGATTAATGAAGTTTCAATTTAGCTAACGCATTTCTATGAAACTTTTAATGTTGTTTAAATGTTTTTACTAATACAAACAAACAAAACATTACCTAAGATAGAAGCACTCCAAAATGCGTATTCTAGAGATGATAATCCCAATATACCATGCTACTGAAAAATCGACGAACTTCTTGAGTACGACGCTTAGATTTTAACTTAATTATGGCTATTTTTATACCCAGATGTGCTAGTACGCATCATGTCATAGTTTAGTTTATATAAGGGTAGTTTATAATAGTTCATAGGAATCGATTAAGACATGCCCGTCCGTCCGTTCGTGGGCACGACAACCTTAGTAAAAATTTACGTAATTAAAACAAATTTTACACACGGTTTTTTTTTCCGGCCAAATAGGCGAAATTGAAACCAGAACATCAATCCTTTTTTCGATATCGAAAAATTTCGAAAACAATATAAAATGATATAATTCAACAATAATACAATTTAAGTACCTATTTTTTATTTTTTCAATATCGAAAATTTCGAAAAACATTTAAAATAAGATAATTCAATAATAATACAGTTTTGGGAGCTATTTTTTATTTTTTCGATATCGACAATTTCAAAAAACCCATAAAATTCAAGATTAAATTAAATTTTTTATAGCTTTATTTAGTTGTTCATCCGATTGACGAGCCAAGGTAGGTTGCTATATTTATTATAATTTTTTTTTTTTTCGATATCGAAAATTTCGATAAATCTTTAAAATGAGATAATTCAATACTTGAAACAGCTAACACTAATGAAACTTGGTAGACTTATTAACTTGTTAGTTCTATTGACTATTTTAACAAATTTTTGGAAAAGTGGCATGACACCGCCAACATATCGACAGCCACACTGCAAAACCCCGTAAGTCACTATTTTTCCAAAAATAAGGTTCTGAGCCTTTCCCATAGATCGCGATATTTCGCACATTAAAATTCAGTCAAAATCGGGTTACAACTTCCCGTTTGTTGCCAGTGGTGAAATGAAATAACCGTCGCTCATATACATACGTTATAATTATTACAGTTTTTTCCCTCTCCTGAAAACTTTTTGGTTTTGAACATACAGGGTTTTGCAGTGTGGCTGTCGATATGTATGTACATACATATGTATGAGGGAACAAATTCTAAAATTTCGACTGTTTCTAACTTCAGAGTTTATGTTAAAATAACTAAATTTTTGTAGAAGGCATACTATTGTTGTGATACATACATCCATAAACCAAAAGTTATAACAGTTTTCATGTACATACATATATCCTTCAAAGATGAAGATAGAGTGCTAGAATGAGCTATCAAATTCTAGAATGACCTGATGATCTTATAGATGAGTTTTTTTTTTCTACGCCCACGTCTTATTTTGTACCTAGGTTTTCTCAGAGGAATATCGAAAAACACTTCTCTAAAATTTTGTAAATATTGACTAAAGGATGAGAGCAACTTTCACGTTTTTCCACCTAACAATCAGAGAATAATGAATACAAAAATCCCGGCATGGGTGAGGCATCGGGATTGTTTAAATACAAAAATTTTACATCCCTAGTGCATATACATGAATGTAAATATTTATGTACATTCTTTGTACGAAACAGATATCAAGATTACTGTGAATGCACTTTATTAATATTTAAGCTATTTAGGAAAGTTAAGAATGTGTAATACAAACTGTATAATAAACTGCATGTAAATTGTGCTGGTGACACACTGCAGCATTGAAAGTGAATTTAATAGAAACTTTTTCAACTTCTTGGCAAAGATTTATCTTACGTTTTCAAAGAAACTTACGCTTTGCAAAATTCTTTGTTTACTTTGGCGTATCTTAAGCAATTTTCTTACACGCTGTTGGGATTTCTGTAATGTGAACTAACTGCTAACTTCACAATGAAGTTGCTTTGTAGGAAAATTTAGTCTACATATTCAACCGAAATATATTGAATTCGCCTTCAGTCATATTTAAGAATTTTTAAGAATATGAGGCTAGCTACTGATCCAGTTGCGATATTTTAAAATAATCAGAAACCGAAGTTGATAATAAACTTTGAATTTTTATCCAATAAAAAAACATATGAAACACTGAAAAATGTATTAAGGCGAATTCAATGCAAGATGGAAACGAAGCGAATTACAAACACACATACAAAAAATTTCAATACCAATTCAAGACCGATCCTCTGACATTTTGCGGGAAGTAGCCTATCGACTGGCGAGTGGAAGATCACCCTATTTCAAAATATTTGAAAAAAATGTCCTATCTCAGATTTTGTTTCAAATATGCCCTATTTCAGCATATAGTTTAAGAACGCCCTATCTCACAATTTTTTTCAATAAAGCACTTTTTGAAAACTCGATTCATAAACGCCCTATCTCAGCTAAAAATGTATGCAATATTTGGCCAGATATTTCAATTTTGAAATCACAACTTTATTTTTAAAAATTGCATTTTTGAAAAATTGTGGGCTTGGCAAGGTATCGAAATTTATTTATTTTATTTTTATTTATTTATATATTATAAGGTTGTACAAGTAAGACTTTCGTCATTTATAATACATCAGCAAAATGGCATTAACAAAATTTAATCTTAATTCTATTACAATGGACATTTGAAAAATTACAACAGTCCTTTAAGGCTAAGATTACAAATATCCCAACCGCTTTGAACGATTTTTGTAAAAAGAACAATCGAAAAAAGTAGCTCCTGCGTTCATTCAATGAAATCAAAACGCCTAACTCTACGATGTATTATTTATAAAAATTTTCCAAATGGGTCGCTTTAGAATAAATTTACGCTACATATATATATACATATGTACAAGTGCATGTTCCTATTTTGTTCCAAGTTCAAGTCAAAGGAATCTTTCTGTTGAAACAAGTAGTTTGCATCTGGCTTCTTTGAAACAAATATGACATTCGATGTGCTTGTGATTCTTTCTCAAGTTCTGCTTTATGGAACCAACAATGTGCACTATAAATCTTTCAGAGCTTAGTTTCCATTTCTTATTGGTATTTTCAGTATGTGACTTTATGTTGTCATAACGTAAAGATAACCCAAAATACATTTTATACAGTTTAGACATGTCTTATCAGTGTCCAAAAATAATGCTTACGGTGGGACTGATGCCGTAAACGACTTATGTTTTTCTACTCTTAAAATACTTGACTTATAAACTTGAAAGAGCATCTCAAGAGATCTTGTCATGTTTACACCTTAAGAAGGTTTGAAGTTTCTATAGAAGTTTGTAAAATGGCGAAGTGCATGAAACGGTGGAACACCTCATCTGCAACTGCACAAATTTTAATGGCGCCAAACGCGCGCTGGTATGGTATACCCTTTCGGAACAAATCACGTCAACAACAACATGATTGTCTTCGTCAATTTTTTAAAACGATGCCTAGAGGACAACCACTGCCGGTAATATCATCCGAGCAAAAAAGGGATCCCTTTGTCTTAAAATAAGTGGATTTAGCAGGTCGGAAGCGGAAGATGTCAAAATGTTATGTACGAGCTGAGTTCAAATTACCCCATCTCAGTAGAATTTTTGTTCATTATGTAAACATCTTGTGTACTTTGTATTCGCAGTTAATGTGGAACGTCTGTGTTTATCCCTTTACCTAATTAAACTTTTACTGATATTCTCTGTGGTGAAATGTGCTTTGTTCAAAGTGCAACTTAAAATTTCACAGTTTTGCTACGTTTATGATGGTGCATGCAACAAATTCGTAAGCTTTTTTTGAGCTTTTACGATTGGCCGATTTAAATCCTAGCAGCTACGTTTGATATACAACATATCATTCTGAAAAAAAAAATAGTAAATTCACTACGGATTACTTGGAAACGTTTAAAAACGCAAAGGAAGAAGAAGGCTAACAACGAACTATTAAACTTGCGTTGGCATTTTTTATTATTTCTGTTCTTATATTTTTAAGTTCGACGTACTTAAGCTGATAAAGCTCCGCGACATTCAGTCCACCTTTGGTTGATAGCTACTAAATACATGTCAATTGAATTTGGTCATTTGGAGTGGAATTTGTGAGGCAAAATTATAATATTCTACATATTAGAACAACTGGGTATAAAAATCAAATTTTGAAGACGGTCTATGAAACTGTTGCTACTGCATTTTAAAAAAGATTTTGCAAGCTAATCATTTAATTTGTGAAAGCTGCACATTTAAATAAATAAATAAATATATATTAGACTGTGCCAATAAAAAAATTTTTTTTTGCTAAATTATTTTTATATTATTTCTCATACTAATCAAACAATGCCGTCAAACTGCCCGTTCCAAAATCATCAAGCTTAAAACATTGGTATGGTTTTACTAAATTCTTAAATTGATAAAGAAAAAAATTAATACAAATTCCAAATGAGAGTTTTATAGACCAACAACTGAGCTCAACATATTTATCTATAAATTTATTTTTCAAAACATATTTACTGCGGCAATAAAAAAAAAAAAGTCAGCAAAAAAATCATTACTTCGTCAATATGGTTCCTGTATGTTTTTCGTATTTACCTGACTGGTCTTGATTCGATCCTAACCTCAAAAAGCCAAAACAAAGAGCTGACATTTTTTTTTGGCGGGTTAATGCGAAACTGCGTAATAGACCTCTAAAAGTTAACATTAAAGTCAACACTTTTTATATTATTTTTTACGCTGATCTACAAAATGAGAACAATATCTATGTTTAAACTATTTCTTTTGCTCAGTCTAATGTGTATTTTAGTATATCACAAATTTATACATATGTATACATGCTCATGAATGCTTGCATAACAAATTTTGCTTTCGCTCTATTGTCACCTTCGATAGCTCAGTTGGTAGAGCGGTGGACTGTAGAGTAATTGTAATAATAGATATCCATGGGTCGCTGGTTCAAATCCGGCTCGAAGGAGTTGTTTTTTTTTTATGTTGATATGTATGTATGTATAACATTAAAAACAAAAACATAAATAAATATTTTTATCATTCCTTTACAAAGAAATATCGCTTTACTGTTGTGCCATCTTCAGTGTGATTTAACCAAAAAAAAATTCCATATCATTGTCATTTGTAATTTCAAACCAAGGCAAATTGATCTACACCAAGTCTACTTGTAGCCATTTAATTCTCACACAATTGACCTTTAATTGCTGCTGCGACCTCAATGACCCTTGACTTAACACTTCATCTACAGTTTATCGCTCACTCATTTGTTTCACACCAGCCCACTGCCTAACATTGTTTTTGTTGTAGGAAGAGTATAGCGAGGCAGCCTCCTACAGCAATTTGGCATTCCAATTGTTGTGCACTTTTCGCTTTGTGTAGGAAACACAAACTTTCGTGCATAAACATACAACAAAGCTGTATTGTTGACTGGAGACATTGTTGTTATAATTGCAGTTTGTGTTATTGTTATGACGCGAGTAGTGTTCGTTTCCTTTAAGCGCAAAATACTTAGTCATTGTTGTTGACGGAAATTGTGTTCGCTCATATGCACTAGCTCAGTGATGCTCAACCGAGCACTGTGGAGAAATATGAGATAGCTCGCGCCAATACACGGAGCACAATACGGAGGTGGGTTCATTATTGAGAAAGCAACAGTTTTTTTCAGTTGGCTGTCTGTCTGAATGTTTGAACGCGCATCACTCAAGAACTGGTGTATGGAATTGAGTGGAGCTTTTACCTTTGCATTATTCGACATCTCATTTAAAATTTAAGATACTCTTTATTTCGATAACTCGATCATTTCGAGTATATAGGCCAATATGTAGACCAAGTGGAACCTGCTGGCACAATATGGATATCAAATGAAAGGTGATAATGAGTGCTGCAATAAGCGATGTTCCGTAACATATCTGGCATGGGTTATATAACGTTTAAAATCGGGATTTTAAAGAGTTCGAAATTTTAATAAAAAATATTCTTCCGTCCTCAATGTTACTGGTGATACAGTGGAGCCAATTTAAAATTCACTTATTTGATACGGCAATTAAGCAGACATTAAGTAAAGGGCCCTTAAGCAGCTTCACTGTTCCTGTCCCTGTTGTCCATCAAAACATACTTAACCCTTTCACATAGCAGATAGCGCCCCAGCAAAATTTTTGCTTACCTAGAATCGGAGCTGTAATCCAAGGAATATTGTGGAACACATTACCAACCATATGAAACCACCGATTATTTTAACCCAGGCATGTCATTAAGCGAAAGCGCTTGCTCTTTGCCTTACTGAGAAGGATTTTTGGAATGCATATTTAGAATCTCTTTTTTTATATTACTCGCTTCTCTTATGCATTACTCAGAATCGATTCTGTAATGCAATACTGCCATCGTAACTGGTAATGGAAATAATCATCGGGAAGTATTTCTTGATTACATAGGAACTCATTTTGTAATCGATGTTAGGAGAAGCGCTTGCCAAAAATTTTGCTGGGGCCTTGTACGTGTGCGCTAATATGTGTGAGAGTATTACAACCCTACGCTCGCGGGCTAGAGCAAGATCGTCTCTGCATTAAGCTAATATGTATGAATATGTACAGCTTCCGACTGTAGATAAACTTTGGCTTTAGGCACCTTGTAGGAAATGTTTGTAGTTATTAACTGGTGCGCTGAAAGTGAATTCGGCACCGTTGCTATTTCATTTTCAATTGGTGTATAGTTCGTTTATTGGTACTATTTACTTGCTTTCAAAGCAGTAAAAAATTCAATACAATAAAAAATAAAAGGAGTTATTGCGAAGATGAAAAATTAATAAGTTTCTTTGTATCAACACTTGCAACCAACTTTTTATTTAGCACATTAGATATTGTTTTGAGTCAGCAATTCTTTTCACTAGTTACTGCATTTCCTGCAGGGTAAGTTTGTTTGTCGATTTAGCAATAATATCATCAGCTATACAATGACCAATTGCGAGTGGCTTTTTTGTTGCCTTATGAAGGTGTTAAAGGCTGTTGTGTGGCAACAATATCGCTCTAGGCGGACCATTGCACATAATTGGTCATACTACAAATAAACATTGAGACTTGCGCACGCAAACAATATAAATATCGGTTGGTTGTTGTTGACCTTTGTTTGTCATCATCCTGATAGCAAGCAGTACACACACTCTCTTTAAATAAAGGAATTGCTGGCTAAAAGATTTGTTTAAGTTTTTTAGGTTTATTATTGCCATTTTTGTTGATGCACTCGAGTCGAATATGTTCCTATCTGCCATGTGTTTATAGCAGAACTGTGGGCTCAGTCAAAATTGTTTTTATTTAATTCAATTTATTCAATTATTTTATTTTATTTTATTTTTATTTATTTTATTTTTATATTTTATTTTATTTTATTTTATTTTATTTTATTTTATTTTATTTTATTTTATTTTATTTTATTTTATTTTATTTTATTTTATTTTATTTTATTTTATTTTATTTCATTTTATTTTATTTCATTTTATTTTATTTTATTTTATTTTATTTTATTTTATTGTTGGTTTTTGCGGTCTTTCTTGTTTTTACATATTTGTAAGTTTTGCAAGCTCGAGAACCAGAGAAACAATAATTCGTAATGAATTTTAATTGTCAGTTTTTTGGGAAAATTGATAATTGGAGAAAAATTACATTGTTAAATCACAGCGATGGATAGGATTACATGTTTTTATTTTATTTTATTTTATTTTGTATTAATAACGTTAGCGCACAGTTTAAAAGAGATATTTTCTTATTACCCACAACTCTCGTGTTTACCAAAACTGTTTTATCTACTCCTTGTTTCATAGCTTTAAAGCGCTTTTAACTAAAATAAAATTGTTCACTATACTCAATTCCTTACACCATTTTAAGAGATTGCTCCTTTCTACGCTTCTTTCACCCAATTAACACTTAACTACTCTCCACCATAACCGGAATTCGCATATTAAGAACACTTTCAAAGTTCATGAAAACTTTCATTTAATGGCTTCCGTTACGAAATGTGTTGCAGCTGCTTCGACACGAAGAACTTGATTCATCCTATTTGCTATAAGTAAAGGCGCCTGTAGATATGCAAGCCAGGAGCTAATTTCGCTTCATGTAATTAATGAATGTAGGAAAATAGAAAATAAAACACCTTACAAATTAGAATTAATAAACGTTGTCACAAATTGCATCATCTTGGGCACACAAAAAAAAACAGACTTCGTAAGTCAAAAGCAAAAGGGCGAAAATTGAAAAACTTTTATTATATCTAGTACAAAGTATGCATAAAAAATTTATTAGTCATTTGAAGCTTGTGTGCAAACTTTTTAATAAACTAACGTGTTGCTTACTTAACTACTTTGGCCTAAATATTTGTGTAGGCCCTCATACTAGGGTTGTGAATAAATAATCGATTTTTTTAACAATCTATTTTTTTTTAAACTATGAATGTATAATTTAATAAAATCTGAGCTCCGCCTATTGCCTATTTGCCTACCTATTATTTTAAGATATTTTTTACTAGCATGTACATATGTAAATCTATCGTATAAAAATAGACTTATAAACAAAACCCATATCATTCCCTTTAAAAATCGATTTTTCGGACTCGAGATTCCTTCCCTACTTCCACGGTGTAGTACATAACTATGTATATATGTAGTTGCGAACCGTTTGAGAGTGCGCTAAGTTGCAATTTATTAATCAATTTAACTTGTCAGTTAATTTAGGTGCATATTTTTTCAACATTTTCATACATGCTGGTGTCTAGTAGACTGCTTTTTGCTAAGCTTTTTGTGAGCTTCTAAGCGAAGCTGGCAAATTAAATTTATGAGAATTCCAAAATACCTAAATTTGTATGAAATGTTATTTAAATTATGATGAAACTGATATGAAAATGAAGTCGAGGATAATGGAGGATTCGAAGATAGACTGCGAAAATTCGAATTTAGAAAAAACTTGCCCCACCAAATTTTTTTGCTGTTGTGAACTACAAATATATTCCGAAAAGCAAAACGAGCTTCGAAAAAAGTTTACTAATTCACAAAATTTTTAGTCAAAAATATATGAACTTCGAAAAATTTTTGGGGGCCTTACTACACAAATTTTTATTCATATTCATAATTAATGATTTCGAAGTGAAAATAATTTTCCTGCTTTTCCTGATTTTTAGCCTAAAATAAAAAAAATCCAATTTCGCAATAATTCCAAAATTGCAAGATTGAGAAAGAAATTTGACTGTATTAAATGTTAATCCATATAACTCACGTTATGACCCAATTAAAATGGTAGCATCCACAAAGACTACCACACACGCTGTAAAATCGCAGTTATCACCAAAAAAGGAAAGTAGCTTAAAATTATAGCAACGTCTATGCCATGTATGTGAACTTAAAAAGCTTTAGTCTGCATAACCTACCGGTAAAATTAACTGATTTTAAACTACTTTTTTAACTAGTGTTATTACCACAGCAACCAGTAAATAAGTACTCGCTGCACATGGAAGAGGTTCTTGCCGGTAAAACGAAAATTCGAATAAAAAGTTCTGCATGGATTTTTCGAATGTTAGACATTTTAGCATTCTAAATTTGCAGCTCAATATTCTCACAATGATAAAAAATGTCAAGAATATTTAATAATTTTTCCAAAAGCTAGGGAGCTTTGAAAATAGGGTAATAGCTTTAACTTCGAAATTTCGAAGAACTGACATAAACGTGTTTTTTTGTTGTTTTGAACTATACAAACAAACTTCGGAAAAAAAGTCGAACTTCGAAAAATGTTTGCCCAAAATAATTCGAATTTCGAAAAAGTGAGCCAGAAATATTTTTTTTTTTTCTTGTTACGAACTATACATACAAGTTTTAGCAATAAAGTCGAACTTCCAAAAAAAAGTTTCCCACTTCACAAATTTTTAGTCAAAAATATATGACTTTCGGAACAATTTTTTCGAAATTCGAAGTATTTCCGAATTTAAAGGAATTTTGATTATAAAAAAAGGTAAAATTGCTAATTTTTGGGCACTTTTGTTGTTGTCGAATAAAATTTGTATCAGAAAATGTAGGTCCTTGTAGTCTTTAGTTGTAAATAAAAGTTGAAGTGCTTTAAGAATGGCTTAACTACGAAAATAATTTAAATTTCGAAATAATATGGATGCAATAGCTTAAAAGTTGAAGGGCTTTCCCAAAAAATAGCTTGAATTTCAATATATGCAATACCTAACAAATTTAAGTGCTTTTCGAAAAATAGACTGACTATAACTTCGAAAATATTTCGAATTTCGAAATATTATGGATGCAATATTTTTAAGCCAGCAAAAAATTTCAAACCACAAAAACCAGACAGTCGTAATATCTCGCTCCAGTCCACACTTTTTAACCTTTTATGCATTAGTTTCACTTAGGACGCAACATTCTAGTTGTCAACTAGTCTTTTTCGGACCAGTTTGCTGTTTTACTGCAGGGTATATATTTAGTTTGTATGCAAGTATACTTCCTCATATGCATTTTGAGTGTTACAGCACACACGTTTAATGCTGGCATACATCCGCTCAGCAAACCAACAGTCAGAACGCTACGTCAAAGCTCTTAGGGGTGCTAAAGGTATTTCGTGGCACCTCAAGTGCACTCCAGTAAACTACGAAAAACCTAACAATGCAAAAGAAAAACATAAAAGAAGTGCACACAAAATGAAATAGTTACTTTAGGATTAGTGTGTGTCAGTGTGTGTGTGTCTGTGTGTGTGTCTGTGTGCGTGTTTGGGTTTTGAGCATTCGCCAAAGGGATGCAGTTAAAGCGCTTTTTAAAGCAATTTAAAAGTGTAATTTTTGTTGCGCTGCTTTTCTACCGCTTCGACCTTGCCACACATAAAAAAGTTTATGTTTATGTTTTTCATGTAAATGTGTGGTACACGTATATGGGTTTGCTGGGCAAAAAAAAAAAATCTGCGTCATAAAAGAATAAAAGGCATTTCATTTTAGCTTTGGGAACTCATTTTATTTCTTTTTAATTTTAATGCGCTGTTGCACTACAGCGTGAACCGGAAGTTTAGTTATTAAATGTAAGCTGACATTAAGTGAACTTTAGTGTTTAATATGATAGAGGTCCAGAATTGGTAGTTGATGGTGAAACTTTTTTACTAAAGCAGAAGCTGTTGCAGTACTCAAATGTAGTCGCTTGCAGTGATCTTGATCTATTCCCTAAGGGGGGTCCTAATGAGAACTATACTAAATGAAATTATATACTAAAATGTTTCCTTCAAGTGATCGCTTTGGTAATTTGATCTTGAACAAAAAGCTCTCTCAGGGCTGTCTTTCAAAAGAAAATCAATATAAAATATTTCTGGGTTGCATATTTTTGATGCGAAAGGTCATACGTACTACATATACATTTGAAGCATTTCCCTCTTTCCCTTGATCATCCTATGTGGGTCCATTTTCATATTGTCCCTATTCATCTGCCGCCTAATATTTTTAAAATGTTAGACATTTTAGCATTCCCAAAAATCTAAATTTGATATTTTTCGAACTTATCTATATTATTCCTAAGAGTGATCTCACAATGATAAAAAAGTCAAAAACATTTTGTAATTTTTCCAAAAACTAGGAAGCTTTGAAAATAGGGTTATAGCTTTAACTTCGAAAATAATTCGAATTTCGAAGAACTGACATTAAAGTGTTTTTTGTTGTTTTGAACTATACAAACAAGTTTCAGGAAAAAAATCGAACTTCGAAAAATAATTCGAATTTCGAAAAAGTTGGCCAAACAAATGCTCGTTCCTATTGCTATTTCTACTCAATTTCCTTTTCTCACCTATTTCTCTATATCTTCCTCATCTCTATTCTTCTTCCTCTTCCTTTTCCTTTTCCTTCTCTTTCTTTTTGTTCCCTTTCTGCTTTCGCCTTGTATCGTTATCCCGCTCCTAGTTCCCTATAGCTATCAATTTACCGAATATTGTCGGTATAGATGCTGCTGCGTGTGGCAAATCACTCTTTCTCAGAATTACCAACAAACTGATATACATTTCATATATGTATATGTATATGTACATTAGACTGGGTCAGAAAAATGTATTTATTTTGTGAACATTATTTTGATATTTTTTTTAATTTGCCAAAAGTGTCAGACTTTAGTACTAATTTTCAGAAGTCAATCCTTGTCAGTTAAGACTAGAGCATCAGTCCTCCTTAATTCAGCTCCTCGTCGACAGCCTTTCACGGCTTGCTTAACCAATCTTTATTTACACGTTTGAGGACATGTTATCTCTACGGTTTTGTCTCATCATAATTTAAAAAAAAAAAATATATAAAAAAACACTACAAAAACTGCCTCATGCAAGCTTACAACAAACGCTCCTTAAACACAACAACAAAAACGCACGACTTTAGCGCATAAGACAAACGAAAGCAAACGCACCAAAGTGTTTAACAAACGTGAAAGGAATCTTTTAATGAAATCTCTTTTAACACTTTGACGCATGTTGCAAAATAGCTACAAACGTATAGACAAACTTCGACTCTACACGCACAAAACCAATTGTTGTGATTTCCCTCTATTTTGGTATTCCTTACGCTCGAGTGCAACAGTTTAAAAAGTTTACGTAGGACTTAGCGTGCAAAGCAAGCGCGATTTCGAAATAAGAGCAAAGCTATGATGAGCTATGTATGTCACAAAGGAGCTTGAATAAACAAACAAACAACAACAACACAAACAACTAAGCAATCATATGCACTTCGTGATTTTTAGCGGTACCATGCAGAGAAAAGTGAATGTGGGGGAGGGCGAGTGCTTAGAGAATTTTAATTTTTGGCGCTAATTTTGCAAATAGTATTGTCTCTCTATTTTCTAAAAAATAATCCAAGATAATTATATATACAGCTGTGTTGAATATAATAGTAGTAGTACTAGAAGTAATAATAGGGGAATTTTCTTCTAGGCGAGTATGAAGAAAACGCCCAACTTGGCAAAAATTCCCTGTGTTTGGACTCATGTCAACTCTCAAAATTATTTGTTATTGTCATTGACAATTTGTTTGTTTATTTATTTTAATAATAATGCGATAAATAAGCGTTATACTAAAATTGATTGTTTTACAAAAATTGTTCAAAACACAACAATTAAATTTCACTGCTATTATATCGAACGCAACTGCCTTTCTGCCCTCCCCTAAAATGCGTATTTATTGGTTTAAGAGTAATGCAAAATATTCGAATACTTTGCCCGATAAATGGAAACAAATCACAACTAAATCAGACTAAAGAGAAAATATGTGGCTATTCTCGGTGTAAGGTTCAAGCATTGCCCAGCAAACCATCGTAGTCATAGAAAGTCAGAAAGGATAACTAAATGGCAGCGACTAAATATTAGTTTCGAAAACGAAAACCAAAACAAAAAAAGCACGCCAAGAAATTTGATCAACTACGTGATGTGAGAAAAAAATACATTCTCAGCTAAGCAGAAAAGTCATGGGAGGCCTTCAACAAGTTGCTGCAGCAAATATTCATTAACAATAGCAACACGAAATGGAATTGAAATGAAAGTTTTTGTGTGTAAGGCAGCAAATAAATTTATTTATTTTTAATTAAATATATTAACAAGAAATGATTTATTTTCTGATTTTATTCAATTTCGAAATACTCGCAGCACAATCTCTTTAGTCATTTTGTAAGATAAGAGCAAATGAAAATGTTCCGATTCCATATCGTTTCCCCTGTGCTCGAACATAGAATTAGTAGGAAACACCTTATTGTTATTTCTCAATAATTTTCTTATGAATTTAAAATGTTTATTTCTTATTGTTGTTTTTTTTTATAAATACTTATTTCAAAGGCAGTGGAACCGTAAGACAAAAAGCAAAGAACTGTGTCGCTTTCATGAAAAACTATTAATCGTTGACCAATAAAGAAATATGACACGAAAACTCCTTAACCCTTATGTGTGCGAAAATCTTTTCTTGTTATGCCTTGGGTTTGTCTCAATTGATGGCTTAGTCATAGCACACATCAGTCAGGTTCCTCTCACCAACTAGGAGTCGTTTAAATTTCTATTCCAAACATTGTGCTCATCTTTTAAAAGTTAAATTTTCAGTGTGCTATAACTATGAAACGCGCTACATACACATACCATGCGTTTGCATATACATAAATATCGAGCCAATCTATATACGACTAGTACAATAATCCCAATGGAGTTTGCAGCAAAATTGAAAATTTGTTGATGTCTGTTTATCACAAACACACAAATACAAATACACTGTAAATTTAGTGCGCAAAAGTTTCTAGAGTTGATCAGTGCTGTTGAGGTTAGAATACCACATTCACCACACTTTAAGCATTTCCGCTCAATTAGACTAAAATTGGAGCAAAAGAAAAAGAAAAGAACTGAGTAGATATATGGGTAAAACGTTGTTCTATTTTCTATTTTGTTTTTGTTATATGAGAAAGATGCAAACTAGGAAGAAATACAAAGAATATATCGACACTATGCAGAACCCACAAACACAACTGCACAAGATTAAGGATATGCAGATGTTTGTTTGTATGTTTGCACACAAGACAAGCACGAACATTCATGTAAGCAAATTTAAATGCGAAACATTTGTACAATTTAAATTGCATTTTACAACAGTTTCCTGCAAGAACTACAATTTCCTTTTCCGTTGGTTTGCCTTTACTTCCGTCGCATATTTGTTACATCTCAGCAACTTTTTTTCTTTTCCTATTTCATACGAGTATGCACTATTTGTATCATTTGATCATGTGGATGCCATGCAAAAAAGGTAGTTTGCTGTTTAGCTCAAAGCATCAGAGGTAGTATATGTATATGCGTTTGAGAGGGGATTAGCAAAAGTTCGATGAGTTTGTCAGAAAGAGCTCAAATTTTTAATTTTAACACGTAACTAGCAAACCTGGCAGACGATGTTATACCCAAACATTTACTTGACTCTCCCTTCTCATATTAGCTCCACATTCCTCTGAATGCCCACCTATCACTATCACTATCACTCTCACTATCACTATCACTATCACTATCACTATCACTATCACTATCACTATCACTATCACTATCACTATCACTATCACTATCACTATCACTATCACTATCACTATCACTATCACTATCACTATCACTATCACTATCACTATCACTATCACTATCACTATCACTATCACTATCACTATCACTATCACTATCACTATCACTATCACTATCACTATCACTATCACTATCACTATCACTATCACTATCACTATCACTATCACTATCACTATCACTATCACTATCACTATCACTATCACTATCACTATCACTATCACTATCACTATCACTATCACTATCACTATCACTATCACTATCACTATCACTATCACTATCACTATCACTATCACTATCACTATCACTATCACTATCACTATCACTATCACTATCACTATCACTATCACTATCACTATCACTATCACTATCACTATCACTATCACTATCACTATCACTATCACTATCACTATCACTATCACTATCACTATCACTATCACTATCACTATCACTATCACTATCACTATCACTATCACTATCACTATCACTATCACTATCACTATCACTATCACTATCACTATCACTATCACTATCACTATCACTATCACTATCACTATCACTATCACTATCACTATCACTATCACTATCACTATCACTATCACTATCACAATCACTATCACTATCACTATCACTATCACTATCACTATCACTATCACAATCACTATCACTATCACAATCACTATCACTATCACTATCACTATCACTATCACTATCACTATCACTATCACTATCACTATCACTATCACTATCACTATCAATATCAATATCATTATCAATATCACTCTCACTCTCACTGCCACTATCACTATCACTATCCGTATCGTTAATCAACACATTGAATTCATGTCCATATCGTAGAATAGGACCACACCAGCTCCACATTTTGTTCAATATCTCGAAAACCAGATCTCACATGGGACTAAGCACGATTTTTTGGTCATTGTCCATACGATAGAAAACTAAAACGTGTCATCAGAAATGCTTTTTCTTTTCATCAAACTATAATATTAATGTTACGAATCATCCTTCGTATGTATGTGTGAGGAACTAACGAGGCAAACTTTCGTTAGTAACGCCGTAAGTCAGCATGCCAATTGCGGTCAGCACAATGAATCTTTTTCAAGTAGTAACTTAACTCAAGTTCATGAACTTAACTTTGTTTCTACACACAATTATGCAAGTTGAAACGATGTATATATCTGTAAATCGGTTTATATATGTACATATGTATGTATGAAAAACAGCAACATTTTTCTAATTACCTATCACAACTTACGATTGCTAGTATTATGTTGGGAAAATAAGGGGTATAGCTTATCCTTATTTACAGAAATACAAAGGACTAATCGTATAATTTGAAAATGTCATCTGTCAATAAATCTTTCTTGTTTATAAAAGTATTACAGTGGTTTAATTAAGGTTGAGAGTGAGTTGTTTACTACCCTTGTTTTCACTAGGTGACTTACGAAGTATATATTCAGAAGAAGATATGTATGTAATCATGAGTCCATATTTATCCGAACTAGGGAAGACAATTCCTTCCATGCTCTTAATAGTGAAATTTTTTCGTGGTCTGAACTAACCGCATATTTAAAATTAAATAAATTTGTACCGTAACACAACAAACAGAAAAGCTTTCAATTGAAATTATTAGACATAGCGTTGCCGTTTATTTTGTCATCAAATTGAAGACCGAAGAATTTATGAAGAACTAAAGGCTTCCCCTGATACAAGTTCAGTAGATAAAAATTTTTATTCCTGCAGATAACTAGCTAGAAACATTTCACCGCAGTTTCCAGAGATGTCCTTATGTTCCGGCACAAAATAGTTGTATAGATTTTATAATTCAATTAATGGAACATTGTTGAGCTAGTAGAAGACCTTCAAAAGTGCAAGCAACTCATTTGGGCTAAATATCTTCAGAAGGGGGTTTCCATAATACACTGCCTCTCGTTCGTTGCCAACTCTCTCTCCCTGAATTATAGTCAGTCATACACCAGTACGAGTTCCCTAAAACGGATAACACGGTCAAGACGTTGAACTCCATAATAACAATAATAAATTTGAATAAAGTAATAGTTAGACTGCCCCTTATCATAATCATATACAAACTTCTTGAATAGTCGCCATTGCTTCCATTGGTTTTGAAGCATATTATGACGAATCATGCGGCCCCTAGTCAGTTTTTTTCACTCTCTCCGATATTTCCATATCAAAGAACTAAGAAAAAATTCCTTTACCGCTCTCCTATTCAATCCTGGAATGTCGTTGTATATCTCGTTTTAAATTTGCGTACCGACATACATATGTATACTAGTTAAGTCGCATTCTGGTCTGGATAGTTTAGAATTTCATCTAATTAAGTATACAGACCAAATTTGAGCCAAAGAGATTCTAATTTCCATAAGTAGGTCACTTCATTTTTCAGCTTTCTCAAAAGTTGTTGGAATATTGGTCCACTGAGATGCATCAAGATCAATGGATTGTCTAATTTCAACTTAGTGCTTCCGAAAATATTACCTCAATTCTTAACTGTTCACACATTTTATTAAATTCCCAAAAAAGTCGACTCAAAACAAATCCAAAAATTTGTAACTAAAACATGAATATTTTCTTAGCCTTTTTAGTCACTTTGCATACATATTAAGTACCTTACATTCGTTGAGCTTACATGCATCGTCACCAAGAGAACAATGTTGAAATTTTTTTTGGTTTTTTGTTTTGGCACGGCCATACAAAATTTGTTGTTGCATAAAAGTGAAAATGCAAAAATATGAAAAGAGGCTTATGAAAGAAAAAGTGCATAAAATTCAGGTTGCATGTCACCGAGCCATACTGCATGCCAATCATGCCGGCAGATAGGCAGACAGAGCGACAGCTCGGGCGATGATAGTCAAAGTAACTTAGCTGACATAAATATATATGTATGTATATACGTATGCTTATGCGATATAGTAACTATGCTTGTAGTGTAAACCTGGTAAGTTGAAAAAATAGTTTTTGCTGCAATTCGATAGTGTAGCATTCCTGCAATATATGTATAAAATAGTTTCATGCGAGCTTTCAGTTGTGTACTATCAGTGGAGCGTGTGTGTGTTGCTCTATGCTGAGTGAGAAGCTAGCGTTGAAGAGGCTTATCAGCAGCACTTTTATTCGAGCATGTCTGGCTATCATATAAGTCGAGTATGTGAGAGTGTACCTCTATGTACAATATACATTAGCCCGGCAGCAGAAGATACTGGCATTGGATTTCGAATCACCAGTGGTTTATATTTCGGACAAACTCAGACATAAGCTACGCACTCAAGTGATCACGCATGTGCCGGCTGTAGTGCATATTCCTTGACTGAGAGGATGAATAAACGACGCGAATAAGTACTCCTTGTAGACTAGCACAGACATACAAGCGTGACTCCAACTTTGTCGAGATCAAAAGAAGACTTTCTTAGTCTTACAATCTTCTATTTTACTTAGACTTTTTTCTGCTAGTTCGGAAATATCGAAAAAGTGATTTGGAAGATTCTAGTGCAGAACGGTAATACCGGATAAAAGGTATTGAATATGAACTAGTACTAGTTCCGAATTCATCAGAATCTCAGCAGCTCATAACTACAGATTTCCTCTGCTGAGACTTTTTCTCTCAGCCCTACATATTTATGTGCCTTCTGTGCGAGTTTTTGTACGACTTGGCGTATGAGTGACATGATGTGCAGTACGAGTTCCATGCATTTGTTGTTGCTGCAGTTAAGCACTGAAGCTGTAGTGGCGTCGATTGGCTTAACAACCAAACGAAACTATACAAATGACGTTGATGTTAACACTTTGCTAAATGAATTTTTTTTTTAACTACTATTGTTGACATTTTCATGTATCTAACATGTAAGGCCCAAACTTTAAATGCTCTGAATAAGTAAAGCTGGCAACATTGTGACAAAAGTTTAGGTTGTTGAAAATGCCGATTGCTTAAAATTCAGTTAAAATTTAGAGCAAATATTCATAGAATTTTTTTTTGAAGAGCTATCACCTAGAGTTGCCACCTTTTCCAATATATTTTTTTTCTACGGAATATCCAGTATAGTTTCGAAAAGGCTTTGCCCGAATTAAGTGAACTTTTGAATGAATTTTAAATTTCACTTTTGAAGCTCTCCTCCTTCAGTATTGCTTTTGGGAGTTTTTAGGGGGTTGCCATTTATTTGCATTTTTCAAAAATTGCGTCAGATACATATTCTAGTAAGGTTATGAAAAGAAATGTGTCTTACTTCCAATTTCCAATATAAAAAGCATTTCAAGGTACAGTTGGCACGTAGTGTTGCCACCTATTTCTAGCACATTAATTTTTTTGCATATCTCCTATTGTTTCGAAATTCCATCGAATTGAATAAAATTTAGCATGTTGTAGTTCAAGTACTACTACATAAGTCTTGCATCTGGGAATTTTTCGCAGCGTTGCCACCGAGCTGAAATTTTAGAAATTTCGTGAAATCTGGTAATATGGTTACTAAACGAAAGGTATTTTAGGTCATATTGTCTCGAACATGTTTCATATCTTCCCATTATTTTTTGTATAAATTGATTATGTACAAAAATCTAAGACCTCTCACAAAATTTTTACAGAGTTGCCATATATCGGAAATTTTAAAAAACCTTAAACAAAACTATGCGAGGGTGGGTATCAAAAAAAAAGGTACTTTGCGTAGAATTACTTCAAAAATTATTTGTAGATAGTAACTCAAACTAAGTTCTCTAGATATTAATAATCTTGAAAACTAAATGAATCACCCGTTTCTAATATACTTATTTATTTCTGTATTACCTATACGTTTATCAATTGGATTAATTTACATGCAGTTGAGAGAACTTTAATTTAGATATTTAATGTAGAAAATGCGTTAAAATTTTGAATATAACTACTTGCCCCTCTTAAGCTGTATACTTAATCACAAATTTTCCAGCGCTTAAAGTTTCCAAAGATTTTAATGATTTTATGCAGCACTCATTCATGACTAACCATTTTAAATTTCCACATTTCGGTAGTATGCGAGCATATACATATGTGCATATGTATGTATGTGTGAATACACTCAATAGTGTCAACTAGGGACAAGAATCCCGGTGCCAAAAATTTCGAGATTTTTTTTTACAATGCGAACATTTTCGAGATTGAAATGTATTGTTAGCAGCTAGTTTTTGGTAATTTTTTTGAGAAAGTTATCAAACTTTTTTTTCCAATATTCAAATTCTTTGCATATTCTTTTTTTTATATATAAATTATTTTTTTTTTTTTTTTTTTTTGAAGCGTTAATTCAACCTATATCCAATATCGAAATTTTTCTATCTTTATATTCTGTATTCTTTTTTTGCTTCAAAAGTGACTTATTTAAAAATTATTTAATTAATTAATTTTAAATTTATCGACTTGACCTTTTACACTTCTCTCAACGGTTCAAAAATTCTGTTCGAAAAATACATACTTATTTTTATTTGTTTTGGTATTAGTAAAAAGACTAAGGGTTTAAACAAAAAAAAAATTTGTATAAAAAAATATATCAAAAAGAAAAAACAAAAAACAAATAATAAATTAATGTCGGAAAATTTCTCTAACTTCCCTTTTTTACGCTAAACTGTTAGAGAATATCGCTTAGCTAAACTTCGCGACAAAGTTTAGATTTTTAATTTCAAATCCCGATATTTTCAAAATACAAAAATATTTGCATCCCTGATCCCCTATTCCCCTGGTTCGCCACCATAAGCGTTTTTATTAAATTTCGCTGCTCCCAACTCAGCACGTGTTTGTCGACAAATATTCTTAATTAATATTCCGATTTCGAAATATCTTATGTCAGGAATTTAAGCTATTCGAAAACTTAAGCATATCGACATGGTTGTGTTCATATGAAGAAACTTAAGCATATGTTAAGGCATTCCTAACCAACATGTGTACGAAAGGCGCATTATATTTGAATAGCGCCAGGACACCAGACCACCCTTAAGGACAGCTGAGCAAAAATGACGCGCTTTCTAGTAGAAGTGAAAAGGGATTGTCATTAAAAACTCTTTAGCGAGCGATACGTGAAGGGAGGAAACCAGAAGTTTTTTGTACTTAGTAGTTAGGATGAAATTTCATTAACTCAAGAGAAAGCTATTTTTTATCTTCATATTTTCAAATATCCCGAGAAACTACGTGACTCTAACTAATGACGCTAACCGATAGAACTTTCTTCCTTTTGTCTTTCTTTTTCAATGACCAAACGTAATTTTTATTGCTTGCCCTCAAAATCTATGCTGGAAGCGATGTACATACATATGTGACATTCTCCCCTAAATATTAGACAAGTTGAGTGTAAATCGAATAAGTCATTTATGAAAGTCATCAGTTGTGATGAAATAGTAGCTCGAGGCAGTAAATTAACTATTTTTGTAGCAGACAATTGAAAACGATCAAAGTTCGGTTCTCTAAATCGATTATCAATTGCAATAGTAAAATGAAAAGGCACACATACATTCTTTAAAATTGTTCAGCTGAATATCCATAATTAAATTATATTACATCTTTATGAGGTATTATTGGAAATTCCTGAAACTGTTTGAAATTTACTATGAAAGTGCTCAAGCTAAAAAGATTTTGAGACTTAAAATATTATATGTATTATATTACAAACATTTAAATATAGTAAAAAAGAAAAATCGTATAAAAGTTGCATCGTTGGAAATGCCATTGCTTAATAGATCGTGTAAGTGCACGTAGAGTTATTTAGTGCTTCATAAATGGAAAGTCAACATGAGCCTCGATTTTCACTTTACTCCACTATACGAGTACTACATACGTATTGAAGAAGACTCGCGGTAAGAGAATCCAAACGCATCATATCTTTGTTTACTTGAAATTAGTTTTTTCGGCTCAAAAGAGTCCTATGTTATGCCTCAATTAAGCCTCCCTTCAAAACTCAACCGGTTTTACCAATAATAACGAGCGGTAAAGATAATTCGTGTGTGATAGAGCTAAACCCCACTGTCACAATCCAAAACATAAAACAAACACATTGTTGGTGGATGTTGATGATATTGATATCATTGGCCCCAAAACAACTGCGCTTCACCTTCCACCTTTTGCCATTCAATGCCAAAATTTGCAATGATTTTAGTTTACAGGTCACTGCTTATTTTCACTTTCATTCACCCACTGATATGTTTATAAACAACTGCGCTATTAAGCTTGCGTGTCTTCAAAGCAACAGAGGTATGCTTCGTGTACTCGTATCAGTGAGCTTGTTATGCTAATTATGAATTTATGCGTCTATTAGGTGGGGGCCCATTTTGAATTTTATACGTAAACAATAAGGATGAATTTGAGGTTAAGTTTTAAAAGTAGGTTCTAAAATTAAAGGAAAGTGATGTGTAGCTTTAACAAATTATCGAATCACACAGACTGTAAAGGAACAGCTGTATAGAAAGAAACAAATATAATTCGAAAAGAATCACATGATCAAGTACAGTCAAGAGTTGCTGAAGATGGCATCAGTCGAAATATACATGACAAAAGAAATAAAGTCTTCTAAGTTTCATTAGACCATTGGGCCTCAAGTTCGCTAATTTAATACAAATAATATGTTGAAAGCCGTAAACAACATTTATTTTATTTTATTTTATTTTATTCTATTTTGTTTTATTTTATTTTATTTTATTTTATTTTATTTTATTTTATTTTATTTTATTTTATTTTATATTATTTTATTTTTTTTTATTTTATTTTATTTTATTTTATTTTATTTTATTTTATTTTATTTTATTTTATTTTATATTATTTTATTTTATTTTATTTATTATTTATTATTTTTATTTTATTTTATTCTATTTTGTTTTATTTTATTTTATTTGTTTTATTTTATTTTATTTTATTTATTTTAATGTATTTTATTTTATTTTATTTTATTTTAATTTATTTTATTTTATTTTATTTTATTTTATTTTATTTTATTTTATTTTATTTTATTTTATTTTATTTTATTTTATTTTATTTTATTTTATTTTATTTTATTTTATTTTATTTTATTTTATTTTATTTTATTTTATTTTATTTTATTTTATTTTATTTTATTTTATTTTATTTTATTTTATTTTATTTTATTTTATTTTATTTTATTTTATTTGAATACTCTGCATTATATACTCTGCATTATATCCGTATACTTCCTTAGGTATTTGCTGTTCAGCTTATACCACTTACCACTCCCTAATGAGTTTATTTGAACTTAGTCAATATATTTATATATCCACGTGTATTGTTACCACTATTTCAATAAACCTTTGTAAGTCTATTATCTAAATTCACACACAATCCCTTCACCAACGCAAGGGTAAAAATACCGCAATGTGCATGAAGGGTTGCGCAAAGATCCGATAGTTAATTGGAGCGCATTTTCCAATTGACTAGATTTGTCGCGCGGTACTATGTTTAGCTGTTAAAAGCAAACTACAATTTTATTTACATATACATACATATATATGTAATCATGTAAATGTGAGTTTGAGTATATAGAAATTGAAATATATATCACATTCTGCCATGCGTGGCCGTGTTGAGGGTTAAGGTTTGAAGTGTTTCTGTTGTCACAGAATAATACACGTCATCTGAAATTTTTTGGAAATACTTTCTAATGTGACTATTTGATTTTTCAAGCGGAAACAAAAAAAAAAATTTTAACTTTATTGCTATGTGGTTTCTGTTATGGAATTCGCTACTATTATATTGAACACAGCTGTATAATGTTCACTTTTAAACCAACTCGAACTTCCTTACTTTTCTCTACAAAGCTTATTAAAAATTAAAAAATCTGCATACTTGCTATTTAATTCTTACTTTTTCGTCACATCTGGGTATATAATTACAAAACACAAACTATAAAAACCACTCGTCTATGAACAATTTTTTTTTTTTTGGCGTTTTCACAACTTTCATCGTCACGTTGGTTGCATCTGGTCTACCACAAAATTGTAACTTTCTTTTTCTTTCATTTTATTTATTTGTGCCAAAAGTTTTTGTGCAACCCTGTTTCTTCATCTAGCATTTCTTTCTTTCTTGTTTTGTTTATTTCTTCCTTGCAGCTAGACAACTTTTATATCATTTTTTATGAAAATGCAAAATTTTTTTGTCAACATTCTAATTGCTTTACTATGCTCAGCATGCAGAAAGCGTCCATAGTTAAGCTCCTATTTTCGGTGATGTGTTGAGATAGTTTTTTATATCCTCTTACAAATGTGAGAAAAGTTTTAAATGAACTTAAAAACACTTTAGGTCATTTTTCAAAGTTGGTTAAGGATGTTACTGTCAGTGTGAGGGTTTGTTGTTGGAATGGATTTTAAGAATAATTCAAATTGTTTACTTAAACAAATTCTTAGCTAAAGCTGTCATTTAAATACACTTAGTTAAAGTGAAGCACTAGGTTTACTAGATGGCTATCGGTCTGTTAAGCCCTAGGAACATATTTCCGTTGACAACACAATCAACTAACTGACAATTTTGCGAAAATGGTTCTTTAAGTTCGCTGATGTATCACAGGAACTTTCGAATAAAGATAACAAAGTTTTTACTCGACTTTAAATTTCCAATGACAGCAATTGGGAAGCTCTATAAACTGGTTATCGTTAAATTATCATCCCTATAAAAACATAGTTCGTACGAGTATGAGTTCAATGTCCCACCTCCATCTTACTACGTTGTAAGGCGGCTTCGAAATAGGTGGACCAGAGTGAGATTGGTGATAGAAAAGTATGCGTGTCAGGCTTCAGTCTAGATAGATAACAGTTCAATATGTTACAGTTTCCAGATCTAGGACAGGCCACTGTCTGACTCTTGTCTCCTTTGCGAGCTTAACTTCCTCTTAGGGAACAGGTGGACCCTGCGCCTTAATGACAGGCAGACAAAGGAGCACCACTGTGGATATGATGTCCGATGGCATAAGCAGACCTATGCGTAGCTCAGAACCGAGTTTTCCCAGGTTTTGGTAGTGATTGCTTTCATTTTTCAGGAATGACAAAAGTGGTCACGGATAGATTGAAGACCGACGTTAAGTATCTTACTCCTCCATGGGCCAGATCTTTTACCAATGGCAACTATAGTCAGTCTGAATCTATTGATTTACAATTCCTAATGACTTTGTGATCCTCTGCAATGAGCGCTTGACTTTTTTTTTGTGTTGTCCCGAGTCGCGTCCAATTTCCTTGTCCACCGCGGCATATAATACATATCGCCTTCAAAAATTGCTTGCACGTTTCCTCGGTTTCGACTAAACTTGTTATTCTTAGTCGGATTTGGTAAGGCTTCTACTGTGAGCCATAACTTGCCAACGTCAGCAGAGAGGTTGCTCCTCGCACTTGGCGTACGTGAAAGCATCTTATGTTCAATTTTCAACAAAAAAGCTACCAATTACCCATTTAACTTCCACCCTACATTTAAACTTTAGCGTGATTTTTCATCCCTAAGAAATTTTTTTTTTTTTTGTTGTCATCTATAATTCAAAATCAAACTATCAATACAGTCAACATAAGCCACAACATGCACACATCGAAGAACAAAATTAACAGTTAGCAAATATGTATATCACATCCTTCTGTTGACGCGCTCTAGCTGCTCAAGTGAGTCGAACACTACTGAAAAACACCTCCCAATTTACAACAACTTTGTAAATGTCGTAGCTACATACCTCACATCTTTTTGCTTGCATTTTCTATTTACGCTTTGCTTATTTGTTACGTTACATGTTTATGTGCAACAATTTGAAAGAAAAAAAAAAGAATCTCCTATTTGAGCAGGTGACTTAGAGCTTGGCGCAAAACGTATCGCATTATGCCACTTGTTCCAATAATATTTACGGGGGCGCAGCCACACAGCCGTCTACACAAGTTTCTAGAATTCATAAGTAGAAGTTTCTTTGCAGCCAATAAATATATGAATCAATGTATGTTGGTGTAATATTTTCAACCACACACATTGTGGTAGTCAGAGTTGGGCAAAGAGTACTGACTTGGCCTCCATTGATTAGGTGTGCTGAAGCAATGTCGCAGTCACACTCAATTCACCACAACAAGGAAAGCTTTGTAGTACAAAAAGTGCTTACAGTTTTGTAAATGTATGCGTACACCCCGTAGAAAAATGACACAGCTGCAAAAATTGGCAACACCAAGTTAGGCCAAGTGACCCTCTATACGTGCTTTCTTACTCAATGGGACCTCTTGCAGCGTGGGCTGTTAGAGCTAAAAGTTTCAGCTGCTTCGCCAAACTTACTCCCAAATTGTATTGTTCCATCACTTTCATGAATATCAAATTTGTATGGTAGGTTCCACGCCCCCTTTTCTGTTATCATCATTTTTCTGGCGGTATTACCAATTCATCTCGTATGATTTTTTACCAAACTTCCGCCCTCTATCAAACTTCCGTCCGCTATAATCACATAGGTGGAGAGCGTGAAATGCCTCATGGAAGGTGCCACGCCCCCTTTCCCTTTACCGTCCATTTCTCGGGATGTGTTAAAGGTTAATCTCATGAAATGCTCTTCCAATTTAGTTTTTCTAACTCAAATAGCCACTTATCCCTCCTCTTTTAGTCTCCAAGCGCTCTACACACTTGTTCATAAATCACATTCTCCTTGAGTTTTCTGCTCCATATTCTCAATATCCCAGTGGGGTATGTTAGCTCATACCTGAAGTTGTAATAATCCTTATCATGCGAGCAATGCTTCTGACAGTTGCACATTGCAAGAAATTTGCATATTCTATCTCTGATAACTTATGGTATTCTGTGTGACATAGTGTGCTTGTTTATTATAAAGTGGGTCTTGGGTTCAACTCCTGGCTGTGATCGGAAAACATTGATAGTTTAAATTGCCATGAAAATGCTTCGCAGCAAAAATCCATCTAACATAACAAAAATCGCTCGCAGTCGTCGTAGAAACTTAAAGTTCCGTTGTATAATATTCCAAACTGGAGAAAAAGAAGCTCGGCCTAAAATTCCTCGAGCTAAATTATTATTATTATCAGCTCACTTATTCATATTTCTTATTTCCATAAAATAAGTAGATAGCTGAGTTCTGTGTAGATTTGCTGCATCACAAATTAAATGCATTTTAAGTGACTGTAATGTTACGCGAGTTTTACGCGGTTATGAGCCAACAGTCCCAATTGTCGCTTGCCAAAGGCATTCTACAGAAAATCCTCAATCACATCCCGCAGAGAAAAATATTTGTTAAACTTTTATACGCATTTTTATTGTAGGTTTGTGGATTATACATGTGCATTAGCGTGTCTCAATTTCAAGCAATATTTATTTTTAAAGATAAACATTACCATTAGTTCTTAGATTATGGTAAGAGTATGATATATGAAACTGGTTATGTTTATGGTTAGGATTACGGCAAGACCTACGAGATTATATAGCGGTTACGGATTTTAACCAGCTACGGTTTTTTCTAAGTAACGATTTTAATGAAAATACGATACTATTTTGGATACCGTTAAGGGTATATGTAAGTTTACGGTTATAGGTGTAGCAATGCTTAGGGCTTTGGTAAAAGTTGGGTTTATGGTAATAGCTAGAATTACAGGTACGGTTGCAGTCACAACAATGTATTGCGTTAAGTTTATGGATATGGTTAATATTATGTATACGGTTCAGGTTTTACTATACTGTTAAATCTATCGATACTCCTAAATTAATGAAAACGGTTAGGGTTATAAAAACGCATTCACAACCGTAACCGCATCCACATCCGTAAGTGTATCTATAACTCTAATCGTTTTCCCAACCTCAATAGCTTCCATAATATTATAAATACGGATAGAGTAATGGCTACTGTTAAAATTATTGATACGGTTATGGTTGTTGATACGGTTAAGATTTTTGATACTGTTACTGTTATGGATACGGTGCAAATTAAAGTTACGGTTACGGCTAAAGTTATGGATGCGGTAAAGTTTTTAGATATGGAGAATTTGTATGCAGTTAAGGTTAAGAATACAGTTAAGATTATTGATACGGCTATGGGTACGATTAAGATTATTGTTACGATTGCGGATGCGGTTGCTGTTATTCATAGGTTTCAGATTATATGTAGATGTAGTTACTGCAATTTATACGGTTACGGTTATGGATACGGTTAAGGTTTTTGATACTGTTACTGTTATGGATACGGTGCAAATTAAAGTTACGGTTACGGTTAAAGTTATGGATGCGGTTACGGTAATGGATACGGTTATGGTAACGATTACTAAGGTTCATAACCAACAAGTTAAATGGTCTCTTATGCCCATGCTTAATATTCAGCACATAACATAAGAAAAAGTTCTTTGCAAGATTAACTGCTTTGCGTGCAGTGCCGACGTCGAATAGCGAGCAATAATTCAGCAGTACCGCTGGCCACTTCATATTGAATAGGCTATAGCACAGAAATCAAATACATTCAAAATAAATAGTTTTTAAGTGATGTTAACTTACTTGATTTCAACTTGGGATTAATATAACCAATACCGCAATGCAGCCATAGTTAGCATCTGGGCTGCAATCACAAACTCAAACAAGCCTCATCCAACATGCACTACCTTGGCATACAAACAGATTTTGAAATTGTCAATAAATGCGCTTTGAGTGATTTCCGTAAACTTTTCCAGAAGTATGCCAGAAATTACAGCAAAGTGCAAAAAGCTGTAGCAGAGAAAGGAGAAGCAACCACAGAAGAACGAACAGCAAAAGCCAATAAATACATTTGTGAAGACACGGCAACTCGTATAAATGCAAAAGGAGGAGAATATTCACAAACTCATGCGGTAGTTATGGATAAAATCAAATTTTCCACATAGCAAAGCAAGCAACAAGCAAACTTCACAAATGCAATTTGCTGCCAACAACAACAAAAAAAAGGAAAAAAGGGAAAAACTAAAATCCATGGAAAACAAAAAGCTAAGCTGGTAGGGCATTAAATGGAAGTATGGGAATATATCTCAGCCATTACAGCTGATGAACGATCAACACAACCAACAGCTTCAGCTGCCGAGATGCTGAAATTAAATTTTCTTGCTTGCAATAATTTTAACATCCGTCAAAATGAGAGTTGCAATAAGCGAGAAAGGCAATGTTGGAATTAAAGATGTTCATGGTTGAGGGGGTGTGATGTCGCACCTTTTGAATTTTGCTGTTTTACGCATGGATGAATTGATTTTATGAAGATTTATATGCAAGCCATTAGAATTAAATTTGCAAGAAGTGGCAACTAACAGCCTTATGTGTCCAGCTAAATAATCGGGCATCATGCTGGCAATAATTGGTGTTGTTCTTGTTAAAAGGCGCGCACTTATGGGCAACAAAACTCGCTTAACTGGGCTAACAAACAATAATTTAATTTTTTTTTTTCTATTCACACTATTTTGGAAACCGATTTGGATTGCATTTTATGTATCGATAGTGCACTACATTCTAAAAAATTTCAACCTAGGTGTTGCTACTCAATTTGTTTTTTGGAGTTACCACCTATGTTTTTTTGTTTTACACTGAAAAGAGATATGCCGATATGAGTATCAAACGAAAGGTATTAGAACAAAGATAGTTTTTTGGTAGGGTTGCCACCTAATCAGATTTTATTATATTTTTCCCATATCTGCTTTCATCGCAATAACCACTTAATTGAATTGTCCGCCACCACGATTGCTTAAAATGGATCGGTCCCTGGCCAACTTCCCCGAAAAAAAACCATCTTGATTATTTCGGTCCCTGGTCCACTTCCGGAACAAAGTAACCCAGAATTTTAAAAAAAGTAAAGTGTTAACTTTTGTATGAAATTTGAAGAAAATCGAACTATAAATAAAAAAAAATGTGGAATATTTCGGTCCCTGGTCCACTTTCCGTAAAAAATTTACTCCAAACTTTAACAAAAGTAGAGAACAAACTTTGTACCAAATTTGAAGAAAATCGTCCTTTAAATAAAAAAGCTTGGAATACTTCGGTCCTTGGTCCACTTCCCGGAATAAAACTTTACATAAACACTCTCCGGGTTCCTACTGAGTCTATAACATACATATGAAATTTTGAATTTTGCTACATTTAACCTATACAAACTTTGGGTTTTAGAGATTGCATTTTTGAAAAATTGTGGGCGTGCTAAGGTATCAAACTATTAAAAAAAAAATTACTGTAATAGGTACCTTTTGAAAGGTGTTAAGTGTTTTTAAAGATTGTTGTTATTTCGGGAGTTTTTCAGATATTTTTGGGGGATTTTTGTCGAACAATTCGGTACGGTTTCCAAAAATGATTCCTAAAATAAGTCCAAAATTGTCTCAAGGAATTCCTAATATGTAAATAAAAAAAAATTAAGAATTGGTCCTGAAAAAATTTCAAAATCATCAATAAAACTATTCAGAAATAAAATTTTATTTGTCATAATTTCGTCACAGCTCGCTCCAATTTTTTAAAACATCCATTTCTGAACCCATCATATTCCGGCAAGCACAGAATTTGTTTTGTTTCGCAAACAACTCTGCATGCATACAAATCAACGTTGTTGTATTCTCAAAACAAACCAATTCAATTTTAGGCAACCCATACAAAGCTTCATAAAGCTCTCACTCACCTTCATTGCACAAAGTGCTTTATTGTCAGTATCATACACGCACTCACACCCCCTCTTCCCCTCAGTTTTTTTTTCATATGCGTTGAATGTTAATCGGATCGTAATTTCCAATCGACTACATTTCTGACGTATTGTCATGTGTGAAGTTGAGAATGAAGTTACATGACATCCAATGTATGTTTGGTATGCGTTTTGAGGTCACACGTCTATGAATGATATGACATAGATGAAGAGGAGTTGCGTTGAATTGTCCGCCACTATGTGTATATGTATATAGACACTAGATGATACTATGATTTTAGAATCGCGGCATGGCGTGATAGTCCCGTAATTTCGGTATTAAGTAGCTGTTTTTCAAAGCTTAGGTGAAGGAGTAGCTTTTAGAGATTATCTTACCTTAAAAATTATAACAAATAATCAGAAAGAATTGTATTTTTTAAGAAAATGTTTCAAATTTTTGCCAAGTAAAACAGAAAAAAATAATGTTAATAAGTAAATTGAAAAACTTCTATAAAAAGTACAAACACAACACAATGCTTCCAAAAAAAATTAAAATATTCAAAACTAATTCACATGCAAAAAAATTAAGATAATTTTCATAAATAAACCACACATATTTAGATTTTAGTAATAAACATCGGGTTCGTAACAAAATAACTCCGAGATCTTCTATCGGGATCGGCATCGCTCGTACTTACAAATATAGGTATGTATGTATGTATGTATGCGTCATCCTTTGTATTCACTTCAAAGCGGAAAGGAGCTTCATAAAATTAACAGCGTTGCTGTGTGGTTGTAACTATTTATAACTACACCAGCACAAGTCAGTATGTATGTAAATGGGTCAGCGGTTGTTTGCCTGCTTGCCAGTGGCTATAGGCTCATTATATGACTTTAAAGTAGGAGTGAGTTATAAACTAAACATAAGAGCTTTGAGTTTATACAATTGCTTTTTAAAAAATAATTTTAATGGCTTCAAATCTTCTTCTCTTCGAGCTCAAAAAAAATCGATCAAATTTTGAAGATATCTCTGGAATTTCTAAAAAAAATTCTATAATCATTTTGGTAATATTTGAAGGGCTCATATCCAAAAGGATCTAAGTGACATTTTTTTTGAAATTGAGTTTTACCCATATTTGTATAGTGAAATATGGTGTTTATTTGTTGGCAAAGAGATCCGAGTCCTTTCGGACATTGTAGTGCCATATATTTGCCAGGCCAAAAACGTACTAAATTATATTGCATTAATGATTGGAGCCAAAAGGATCTAAGTGCGCTCCTCCAAGCAATAAAATGAAATTGCTCGTCCAAAATAACATCCCAGCAAACATTAAGGTTAGAGGACGATTAGAAAACGACTCGAATTCTAATGTTATTCTCTAAGGTAGATGGTTAGAGAACGATTTGTGAAACTGTCGCGAATTATAGCATTCTCGACAAAAAGGGGACTTAGTTCTCGATATCGAGAAAAAGGTTAGTTATCGATTCGAATTCTAACGTGAAATTCTAATGGGATTCTAATGAGAAATTTCTAACTGAAATGAAATGAAATCCAATTGTTCTTGTTTAATTCTATTTCGATAAATTTATTGCTTTAAGGGCCACTTTCATAAAAGCCGGTTAAGCCTAATCGGCGATTAATTTGACAGCTAACCATACAAAATACGTCAATTAAACTCTGGTTAGCGGTTACCGGCTTTTATGAAAGCGGCCCTAAATATGTTTGACATGTTTTAAGCTTAAATATCTAATGGGAATAAAATTCAAAGTTTTTATACCTTAGTTTATAAATACAATACTTGACAATACACGCATCTTCGCTATTCGAGTGTTTCTCTAATCGTTCTCTAATCGTCCTCTAGCCTAGTTCTCTAACGTGATTTTCGATTAGAGATACATTAGAGAACTACATTAGAATTCTAATGTAAAACTACAGTATTTCTCTAACGTTAGAGGCTGTGTTTGCTGGGATGTAGAATTTTTTTGAGTATGCAGTTTTGTAGCCCGTTTAATTTTAGTGAAATAAAGTGCTAAACTTAAGTTCGTCGCTGATTTTTGGAAATTTTTGTATTAGATATTAGCTCATATTTGAATAGGAAATTATATAGAACTATAGACGTCCTACGAAATTAAGTTCAGCACTTTATTACACTAAAATTAAACGGGCTACAAGACCACATACTCGGAAAGTTTTTAAATCTTATTTTAGCCGAGCAATCAACGTTCGAAATTTTATTGCAATAATTTTTGGAAATTTTTGCAATAATTTTTGTAAATTTACAGTTATTTTCCATCTTCAGTACACATCCTTTGAATTAGCTGACTAACCTGCATTCATTTAGACAGGAATCATTTCAAATGCATTTACCCAGAATTTACAATAAATAATTTACTTGAACCTTAATTATCTCAATTCAACGTCGATGTTACTTAGATCCTTCTGGTTCTAAGCCCTTCATTTGTTAGCTGAAATGGAGCTCCTCAATTTCGTTGAAAAAAATTTTTTTTTTTTTTTAATTTCAAAAGTTAGTAGGAAAGGGTTAAACTTGATTTTTCAAATTTGGCTGAAGGGACGATATCTTCTTCAATGTGTTCGGATTTTGTGTTTTATAATGCTATTGGAATTAATGTTATTGAAATTAATTCGCCTTTTAAATTATTTGGAGAAAAAACTTCATTGGCATTAATTCACATTTCAAATTATTTTGAGAATTGACGTCATTGACATTAATTCACATTTAAAATTATTTTGAGAATTACCGGCATGGACATTAATTTACATTAACATAATTACCGTAATTCACATTTCAAATTATTTTGAGAATTGACGTCATTGACATTATGACACGTCACCGTTCACATCGACATAATTTAAAATTCTTCTTAGAACTTGGCGACGATAAAATATTTGATGGGAAAAATCGAGCTACAAAAAAACGTTCTCTATTGGCAATCCTAAGATCGGTTTTAAATAATTTCTCCTCTGACCTAAGAGCTTGAAACTCAACCACACGATAACGATAAATTTTCGAAAAGAATGGGAACAATTTCCAAATCCAAAATCCCAGACAAGAATCAGAATTTAACAACAAGCCTGCACCTGCTTGGCTATCTGCTATAATGACCATACATTGATGTTGTTGCTGTTGATAATGTCTACGCTTTTTGTTGTTCGCCGCAAGCAGTCCGTTGGCTAGGGCATTGCTAACCTACTCCAGTGCAGGGAATTTATGCACAGAAAGAATTCAAACAGTTCCAAATCGATACAAGAATTTCAGTTCAAGGAGGTGGGCCATATTAGCAGTAAATTAATTCCATTCCAAGCGCAACTGGCCGATGCGACTGCCATGGAATCTCACATTGTGGATAGTTCATAATATCAATGCCTAACTCATCGATTCAGAGCTGAACTCAAGCCTTATGCTGTAAATGGTAAAATAAGCTATCTAAGGGAATACCAAAGTTACTAAGACCTCAATTGAGGATGCCAGCTAAGGGTAGTGGTTAGGTATTCAAAATTTCTTTCAACCAAAAAATATGTTGCTCATACGTCACGTACAACCGTGAATGTACAACCCATTAAGTTAGAGCAAATGGGGTGAAATGAGGAAAATATCACAGCTAATGCTAAATCCTGGGATGCCAATACAAGATTAGGTACTAGCCAGCCATGGTTCTGCAAAGAATATTAAGTTCCCAGGAGATAGCGTATTCCACTGAAGCTACTGGTAGACCCAGCTTTGGAAGCTGAAATTAGTTAGACTTCCGATCTCACCAAATACTCCGTTTACTACAAAGGAACTATGGCTCTGCCCATTCCAAAAGCACACATTCCAACCTAATTGTTTGAGTGTTTGTAAAGTAAACAGACAGATTAATGAAGTCCTTCCCTTTTTTGACTACACCAAAATGGTCAATCTCTCATGGCCATGTATGAATGATGTGCGAAAGCATTTCAACCAATTGGCTATCTTTGTGACCTGTCGCACTTCAACTGAAATGTCATACTGTCATTCGAGTGGCATCAAGTACGGAGTTCAACTTTCGATTTCAAATTAATTCAGTCAATTGACTGTTGATAAAGTTGTATGCATGGCATGCATATATTCCCAACGAGCATTGTAGGTACAAGATTGCCAGCCTGCAATTCGTTTGCATTTAAAACAAGAAATGAAACCAATGAAATGAACCACTGAACGTAGGGGAAATTGTAACCGTTTAAACGAGTCGCCTCATTATTTAACACGAAAAAAACCGATAGCTTATTCAAGACCGAAAATGGAATGGAAATTCAGTCGGTTTCAATATGTGAACCTATTACCGATACCAAATTCATTTCAATTTGGGGCGGTATAACTTTTCAAAACCTTAACCGATACCTAAATGATAACCGTTTCATTATTCAAACTCGTTACTGAAATTGAACCCGTTTAATTATTCAAAGCCGAATCCAATACCGAAATCAAAGTTGTTCGGATCGTGTATAAACTGCAATCCGAGAAGGCAATTATTATTTTCTTAGGCTCATATTCTAATCAGTTTGAAGGCATTTAATTTTTCAAAACCCTAACCGATACCCGAATCGTAACCGTTTTATTATTCAAACCCAAAATTCTAACCGTTTCATTCTTGAACCCCGAAACTGGGAGACCCGTTTAACGAACCTGTAACCGATTTTAAAATCATTTCAAAATCAAATCAAAACCTTAGCCGATACCAAAAATTTAATCGTTTTAATTTTCCAACTCGATATTTTAACCGTTTCATTCTCCAAACCCAAAACCGGAGCTGACGTAAAACCCCTTTAATTATTCGAGCCTTTGACCAATTTCAAAATCATTACAGTTTGAAGCCAATACCGAAATTCTAACCGTTTCATTTATTAAACCTGAAACCGGTATTGACGTAGCAATACGGAAGACAAAGTTTTTTATATTCGTAATCAATATTTTCTAGTCGGTTTAAAGATGTTCAATTTTTCAAACCCGATGTTCTTACTGTCTCATTGGTGAAACCTGTAGTTATAACCGGTACTGAAGCTGAACCCGTTTTATGATTCAATCCCGAATGCAATAACGAAATCAGAATCGTTTGAACTCATGTATAATTCCTAAAGTTATTCCGAAGTTATTCGTTCTTATCTCAGGATCCCATTCTAATCGACTTTATTAAAATTAAAACAAATACAACTTTAAAAACTCATCTCGAAAAGAACTCCTACGATAGAAATCATCCCGTGACTAAGGATCCCGATGGAGAATTTGTTGTCTATCCGAGAGACCAAATAGAGTTCTTACTATAGAAAAAGTTTTTAGGGCAGTTTCTTATCTACTTTTCTACAAAAGTTTTAATCCTCAAACTTCAGATGTCGATTTCTATTAAATTGGCTCTTCAGTCATGGACAAGCTGAAGCAGAAGAAGAACATTCCTTATCTGCTTAGTCAATTTTCAATCGAAGAAAAGTCTTGGGCACCAGACAAAACACCGTTAACTGCATAGCAATTGTTGTTGTTGTTGTTGCTGAAGCATCTCTCAATGGAATTCCCAAAGTATGGCGGTCATGTATGATAGGCGTGCTGGACACGATTGCTTTTTCATACAAACATACTCGTACATACATACATACATATGTATATACAAACTAGATGTTATTTTTATGGGAGTGTCTGTGCAGAATATGGTATAGTTTCCAACTTTTGTTCTGATTGCATGCGTTAAATGTCGAACGTATTGTTTGTCTGATATGCAGCGCATATTTATATGATGCTAGGGATGCTGCGAATGTGTTATGGGTAGTCGAGTATATAGGCGAATGGTGTACCCATTTATACTTATGTTGCACAATTTCAAAGATAGCAAGTTCGAAACACCACTGAAATCCAAAATGTGTATATATTTCATGAACATGAAATCGAGACCCACCAATGAATTTCCTAAAAAAAAAAACTTTCGATAGGTTCTACATAACATTCGATTTCGCAATATCTCTATTATGTTCATAGATGTGTGCCATTTGCCCCTAGAGCATAGTAAATGACGGGAAGCGGATGTCATTGTTGATGTGAAAGTCAATTTAAGTGTGCGCTTGGTTGTTCCAGATTTGCGGTTAAGTTGTCGATGAATGAAATCAATTTTAAAAACAAATTCCAATTGATGTTGAATTGGATGACCCTTTTTTGTGCTACACAAAGTGATACATAAATATTTGCATTGAAACACGAGTCAATTAAAAGTGATACTTTCGCTTTAACACACTGCATGAGCTTGAAATTGTCAGCTATTCGAGATTAAATTGACTTTGTTAAAAGTAAAAAAGTTATAGCTTTTAGCAAAAGTTAGTCAAACTAAAACGCTTAGCAACGCATTCCACTGGAGAATCAATTTTCGTATACATAGCAACCTAAATAAAAAGCTATTGGATGAAATGCAAAAAATAAGAGTACCTACTTTTATGGCCACCACTGTAATCTAAGCGAAAAAATTTTGTTTTGCAATCAAACATTTTTTTAAACTTTATATTAGACATCTAGCGCTACTTCTGTGAAAGTTGCATTCAATTACAACCAGTATTTTTTAATTGATGCGCGTACAAATTTTTAACAATATTTCTTTGTCTGCGTTTGTACGCGCATCAATCCGAAAATACTGCATGTAATTGCATGCAACTTTCACAGAAGTAGCGCTAGACGCCTAACATAAACTTTTATCAATTTTCTATTGTAAGAAAGTATTTTGTTAGCGCCAAATACAGTGATGGTCATAAAAGTAGGCTCAATTATTTTTTAAAATTGCCTCAAGTCGATGTGTGCCTGGCTTAAATTTGAATTACTTTATTATTGTAAGAAAATATTTTGTTAGCACAGAATACAGTGGTGCTCATAAAAGTAGGCTCAATTATTTTTTGAAATGTTCTGTTTTGTCTGTTTGTATCTAAGTTTGAGCGCACATCACGCAAAGTCTTTTAAAAGTATTTGAACGCAACGTTCACCGTTGTCTTGCTAGGCGTTTAGCTTAAAATATAGTGTATCCCTTGTTTTGATAACTCAAGCGGTTTGAGAGTTAGCGATCAATATGTCTACCAGAGTGACCCAAAATTTGTTAGTACAATATGGATGTCAAACGAAAGGTGTTAATGAGAGCTGCAATAAGCGATGTGTTTCAGTTCCATATCTCAACTGGTGTTCGAAATATAATATTTAAAATTTGACTTAGTCTAATTTAAGTTCTGAGACGTAGCGTCAAAGAATGATGATAATTTCAAACACAAATGGGTATAAAAAGTATATGTATATAAATTTCTTATAACGAAAGGATTAAGTACAATTCAACATTTGCTTTAAATTTACGAAAGCGATTAATACAAGTCGACCACAAAATGACTTCAGCTGAATCAGCACAGACGATAGTCTCTTAGCCAAATACATTTCATTATGTACTTATACATAGACAAAGAAATATTTCTTTTTTCATACTATTTACCGAAAATACCCGTTAGGATGTTTCATGCAACGTGTACATTTACAGGTGGAAAGCATCAAATGTTCAAACAATTTTTTGTTTACTTCCCTTTTACAACATCGAACATGTTGCGTGTTGGCATATCCTTTTTCACACCACAACAACGGTAAAGATGCAGCAAATTTGAAATACTTTGAAACAGTCAGCCGACAGTATTTGAACGAAGTGGACGTGGTAGCGGAACGAGCCGAGTGACATTTCATAGAAAAGTGTGAATACAATAAAATTGATCCATGCAATATTGGAGTTAAATATTTATGTGTGTGTGTGTATGTGTGTAATATCTACTTAACATTTATTCACGTTGCACATACGCGCTTGCGTATTTCATATTACGAGTAAATCGCATTAAGGTAGGCAGACGTGTGTAAAAAAAAATGAAATGTGTGATAAATGAGCGCTTAGCGGAAACGGAAAACGAAAAACATCTGCGTCGCTTAACTAAGCGTTGTGTCGTGACACTTTTGGCGCACTTTTTTTTAAGATATGTAAATGCGAATGTTTGGCAAACACAAAAGTCAAAAAAAATTTTCAAGTGCTCACATATGAATTTAATTTCCGCTAACTGAGCTAAGCGCAAGTGTTCAAACCTTAATTCTCTGCTAGTGTTAGTGCTAAATGCTCTATGACAAAATTGTGCAAAAAAATTAATCATCGCTCTCTGCATAAAAAATGTTCAGTTTAGTGCAATGTGCAGCTTACTAACACAAAGAGAGTAAGGAAAAGCATTTGTTCCCGCCATTAAATTATCTATTGTCTGTGTGTGTGTGTGTGGCAATCAACTAATAACTTATTTAACGTCGTACTACAACAGTCAACATCCTCTTAATGCAGCCCGTCTCACATCAAAGTGCACTTTGTTGATCGTTCATATAAATTACTTGCTCTATCTAATTAAAGTCAAGCATTCAGGACACGTATTTCATTCTTAATTGGTAATGGCAGTTTTTTTGTATTTGAATTGAGTGTGGAAATTTTGTAGATAGACAGACATAACTAATGTGGAATTTAGAATATCAGTACATACTTAAAAGTAGTTACACTGACAATTCAATTGTATTCTTTGTACACTAAAACCGGACGCTTGCGGTAAGTCAGTTCTGTCGATAAAACAGGCACGCCAAAAAATTCATCATGATCAACTACCAGATGGCGGAGTATTACTCATAGATATCGTTAAGTGAATAGAAATGAAGTTTAGCTAGAAGAAAATCAGTGCTTTGTCAGAGAGTTTCTTTGTCCACACATTCTGGTTTCACATACATAATATGACCTAAGTAGTGAAGATGTTGGGACTTAATTTTGTTATCGTTTCGATGAGAGAAAAACGATTTTTTTTCGGAAAACTATTTTGTTAACAATTAATTTTTATTTTTAATTCACTAATTCCAAGTCTTGAATGGTGTGTGAAAATATCTACTTCGGTATGTTCGACACCTAGCGGAATTTTTCTTAGTGTGGTATTGTAAACGGGATCTTTGTTGTCTTCAGAGTTTTAAGGGTCCAGCTCCAGGGGAAGTTGCTCAAAAAGCGAACGCAACATTCCAAATTAATTATACGAAGATTTTTAGATTTTTTTTGAAAAAATTTAGACGGTGGTGCCGTCTAACGGAGAATTTCTCGAAGCACATTTCATCGGTATTAATTTCCGATATTTTTTTGCAGAGTCTCAAGTTTCTTCATTATTCGAGTAATTATATCGGCGATTTTTTTCTTTTCACTGCAGTGTCACCGCGATCTGAATTTTGCACCAAGCTTCAAGTTTCTGATCAAACGGGAAGTTAAAGAAAACACAATCAATCGCTCCCCTTGATTTTGGGTAACTAAATTTCAATTTGGTGCTGGATCTCATCATATCAAATGCTTAAAGAGATCTCCACTTGCATATGTATCTGTGTGTAGGGTCAGCTTCCAACACATGTATTAATTTCAGAATAGTAAATTATATTTGAAAAGCTTTTAAACTATTTTCAGAACACCTACAGCTTTTCCAAGTGCTTCAGAAATTTGTAAATGTCATTCAGAATATTGAATTCTAGCTCAGGCATGATATAATGTATTGCAGCAACCATAGATTGTGTTTGCTGAACTAATAAATTATACTTCAGACTAATCAGTTTTACTTCAGAAACCCTTAATTCTGAATTGAAATATATTATTCTGAAATACAATTTATTGTTTCTGAAATACATCTGACTATTCTGAATTACATTTTACTATTCTTAAAGTAAATTTTACGATTTCTGAACTACAACTGGCACTTTTTAAATCCATTTTATGATTTCTAAATAACAATGGACTATTCTGAAATACATTTAACGAATTAAGAGTTACGACTGACTGATTACTAAGGCACATTTGATGAGTTCTTATGCTTTGCAGAAAATTTGCTATCATGACTTTTGTATAAAACCCTATTTAAGTTAGCTTATGTGCTAATCAGCGTACAATTTATCGTTCATAATTATTTGAGCGCATTTTATTTATATTAAAATAGTTCGTGATTATTAGTGGTTTATATTTTGTGGAAAACGAGATAATAAAGTGACCAAAAATACAATAAAATGTAATGTTTATAATAGACGAAATACACACACACATATACATACATACACACTTATGTAGGTACATGTCAAAGCAAATACATACATTGCCTTAAACGTCCTACAAAAACATTTTAATTACGTTATTATGCGCGAGCACCCCACAGTTCCGAATGTTTTTCGTGTTTTGCACAATTCAAACGCAACCAGACAACCACAAAATCAAATGAACTATGGTGAACAAAACCAAAAGCATCATCAGTCACAGCAGCAAACATTAATTAATGCATCAACTTCAACTAATGCAATCATTACAACAACAACAACAACAACAAATGCGAACAACATAAACACAAACAGCGACGATTTAAAGGTTACAACACAGCAAGCAGAATTTCACAACCACAACGCGAACAGCAGCAAGAGTCATCATAAAAACAACAACAGCAACCACAACAACAATAATATGCAACATAACAACATTACAAAAGCAACTTTGTTGCAAAATCATACACAGCAACCACATAAACTTACCGCAACGGCTTCAATCGAGCGTCCAAGTTTTGTTGATGGCAGCAGTCACATGCAAGCTGGACGTAGAGAACAATTCCTACAACAACAACAACAACAATTAAAATCACAACAATCACTCTATGGCACACTTCCGCGCACATTAGCAGCAACAACAACAACCAGCCTCGCCGCATTGCCACAACGCAACACTAATGGCAACAACAACAATGCAAGTAGAAATATGAATGGTATTGCCACGTCCGGTGCTATTCACACAATTTCAGGTAGTATGCCATCTACAGCTTCAACAGACCATAATGCCAACAAAAACAATTCATCGCTTTCGAGTGATTTGAATGGTGATCTCAGTAGTAGTACATATTCGAATTCGAACAAATTGAATGGCGTTCAACCACAACAAATGCATAAAGCACGAGAATTTCTAGTTACAAGACCGGGTGGGCGCATCAGTCAATATCAACAACAACAAAAACAACAACAACAACGTATGCGTCAATATGGCTATAATAATGCGCAACGTTATAGTAACGGTGGTTATTTGTGGATAATGACACCTGTTGCTGCAAGGTAAGTTATAAAAAAGGTTTTGCGTTTGCGATGGTTGAAAGAAGTTAGGAAGGGAAGAGCTTCCATTTATTGCATTCGAACAAAAAAAATGTCAAATACTTCTTTCCAGGTGCACATACAGTGCTGCTCTTTTTTTATTATAGTGGAAATCCCGATGCAGTACAACGTCTACTGGATAAATTTGTTAATTTTGTGTTGTAGTTAAATTTAGAAAAAAGTTAAACATGGCGGAATTAGGCAGGTGTCGGGTCATTTTGGTTTTTAAGTTCCGTAATCATATCGGGATTGTTTTCAAGACTTTTTAGACATCATTTCGGAGCATTGTGGACATTTTCTGGATAATTTGAGGACCCTTCCAACATCACTTTGGGTTTAATTTTTGAAACATTTTCGGGATAATTTCGGAATTGTTTTCGCAACTAATTCAATAGGACATCATCTCGGTATTGTTTTTGGAAATTTTCCTGTTTTTTATACCTTTCATGAACATGAAATGGTATTATAACTTTGGTCCGATGTTTGTAAGTGTGAGAAGAAGAAGAGATAGACCCACCATTAAGTATACCGAAATGATCAGGGCGACGAGCTGAGTTGATTTAGCCATGTCCGTCTGTCCGTCTGTCCGTCCGTCCGTCTGTCCGTCCGTCCGTCTGTCCGTCCGTCTGTTTGAACGCAAACTAGTCCCTCAGTTTTAGAGATATCCCGATGAAATTTTGCAAGCAGGCGCCATTTTGCATAGGATTAATCATTTGTCGGAACCAGCAAGATCGGACCGATACAAGGCATAGCTCCCATACAATCGATTGTTCCGATAAACGGGTTTTGGCCTATAACTGTTGCAATTAAAAAGCTATTAGAGCGAAATTTCGCAGGTTTAGTACATATTATATGCGTAATGTGTGTAGTGAAAATCACCTAGATCGGATCAACATAACATATAGCTCCCATATAATCGATAGTTTCGATACATGGGTTTTGGGTTATAAATGGTGCAAATAGAAAGCTAGAAACGTAAAATTTTGCAGGTTTGGTACTTATTATATGAGTAATGTGTGTAGTGAAACTCGTACAGATCGGACTTACATAACATATAGCTCCCATATTACCGATTGCTCCGATAAATGTGGTTTGGCTATGTATTTTTAAATTAATAGTTTTGGAGAGTTTGTAAGTAATTGTAAGTAAGAAGCGAACACTTAGAAAAGTTGTGCATATTCATGAAAGGTATAAAGACTTCGGCACAGCCGAAGACAGCCCTTTCCTTACTTGTTTTATTACCATTTCGGGTTGATTATATTATGATTTTCTGTATTTTCAGTGACCAATTCCTTTCTATCTGTTATTGATTGTTTATGGGACTTGTTAGGAAGCACTTGGGGCTATTTTGTAAGAGTCCCGAAAATCAACAAAAAAAAATATCACGAAATGATTTGAAAACAATGACAAAGTTATCCTCAACGTGTCCTAAAAACAATAGAGAAATAATAGATACTGACATGGTTCCGCAAAATTTCAAAACCCATGACGAAAATGTAAGAAGTTAACGCCGACAATGAAGAGTAGAACACATTTCTGACGACTTCGGGTAGTTACGATTAAAACGAAGTTGCGATCAGAACGTATTGCGTGTGGCCAAGGGCCTTTGTAAAATAAAATGTTGACCGCATTTAGTTGTGCATTTATTCGTAACTCAAATGTGTATTATTATAATTATTTCAATTTAGTTTTCATATGTTTTCTCTTTCCCCTTTTTTCCCCAGCATATCCGTTGCCATTGTGATGGCTGCAATTGCTGGACCACAATGGCTTTTTACAGAAGAAAAACTGCCAAATGTCAATTATAATGGAACTGCCAATTTTAATATGATGGACGATGGCGCCTATATAACAAAATACACGAAATCGAGCCTGTGGATATTATGTACAGCTTTACAAGGTAACTTCTATAATGTAGCTGCATGGACATTAGAGTGGATCGCTATATTTAAAAAGTTTAGTTTTATAGACATACATATAAATAAGATTAAAAAAAAGTTACAAACAAAAAATATTGTTCATTTAATATTGACTCAATTGAGATATTAACCCATGGCACAAACGTGTTGAAAAAAAGAATCAAATAAGACTCATGCCTCGTTGCATTTGCATACATTTGCCTACTCTTTTGTGTTGCTATTTCTTTATAACTGTGTACGTATGTATATAAATTTATCTATTAGTGTTTGAGTTGTATAAGCTTTAACTATTTCATTCGCACTGCATGCTATTGTAATTCGCAACCAGCTTATGATATATTCTCAAGATATTAACTATGTTTATGGAGATTTTTCTCAGCCAAAATGAGGAGGTCAGAACAAAATCTGCCTACTACCAATTAATACATATGTAGATATAAGAAGAAGAAGTTTTATTATATATTAATAACTTGTTGGAACCAACAAGATTGATTCGATATAAAATCGATATAAAATCGATATATAATCGATCATTGCGAAGTTTGGAAAGTAAAATTGTGACGTGCATTCAGCTTTAAACATTTTCCGAACAGAGGAGTTGCTATATAAATTTCCTGTTTTTAAAAAGAAGAACCACTCTAATATGCCCACATCAATATATTTATGCGTATTTAGTTGATTTTATTGAGCATAAAATATTAAGGTTTTTGGTGCACTGAACATCAATTTTTTAGTGATAATATTCTACTATCAGTTCGTCTACCACTAGAAATTTGATGCATTTTGCCCATCCATGGCTATAAAAAAGTTCGATAAATGCATTTTAAGTTATTGTATAAATAAAGTCTCTTTTACACAAATGCTTTTTGCATTAATAAAATCGCCAAACAGATTTTTAGTTTTTGTTGATACAAAGTAATTAAGTACCTTTATATCTGGGTATGACAAAATATTGTGGTGTGCAGGCCATCCCAAGCAATTAAGTGAATTTACAATACTTAAGCGTAGGTAACTGCGAGGGATTATTGTGTTAAACCATTCAACTTTTTTTTATAAAGCCAGATTGCGAGTCACTAAAACTAAAACGTCCTCATAAAAAAAGATTTATTTAGGTAAAAGTGCTGGTAGAGGGTAAAGGTAAGTTGTTAAAATACAAAGTATAAGGAGGAAGAGAAGGATAAGCGGAGTGAAGAAAGTTCTCGGGTTGGGCAAAGTCTCCGGATCGGCTAGTATTTTATAAAATTCCGTTATTAAATATTACAGAGAGTGAAATCAGCTTCTTTTCGCGTGATGCCAGACTGATACTATTTTCAAAATACGGATTTTTTTCATAATTTGAATTAAGTGGCAACCTTGTCCGTGGTAGCAGTAGAAGATCTTATAACTAACTATTAAATAATCTATAAACCTTGTCCAAATCGAGAATACAGCAAGCATAAACAAAATCATGTAAAATTAAAAATTATTGGGGAAGAGTTTAAAACACAAATATACATAAATCTACATGCATTTACCAATCGTGCGATGGTACTACTACGTTCGAGGTTGAATGAACTTTGTACTTTACAGGGCATCACCAATTTCTAGTGATAGTTTTTGTGATGTTAGTAGCACTGTCATGCCTCACATACAACTTCTTTGAATTGTCGAAAAACCATTGTCTCTTGTCATCTTCAAAGCAAAATGCAACGAGATTAGGAAACTTTGTTCAGCACAAAGAAAGCTAATGCGCTACGCAGCAATACAAACTTTCGAAGTGGAATCAAATTATTTCCATTTCTATGATTGAAGACTATGTAAAGTTGCGCAGGTATGCATATTTGTTAGGGATGTTGCGAATATGAAATTTTAGGTAGATGGGAGTTGTGCTTTGGGGTTGGAGTAAGCCACATGAAAACAAACACCAATGAATTACCAAAACCGCTCTTTTCTAATAGGCTGGACATTGAAAAGCTGAATCTGCTGGCAATGCCGGAGTACCTACTGACCCAAGGTGTCGAAGAGGGGAGGCGGTGACACGTCTGACTTTCGCTTATCTTCAATTTTTTTACGGATAACACGATTTTTTTAACCTGGCTGAGGAATTAGCATGAGTTCTTGCTAAACGGACTGTCATTCCTAAATCCCCTAAGTGGTTTAGTACCATCGTTCCGTGAACCCGATTGCTAACGCAAATTCATATTCATAAATTCGGTATATCGCTTCTGTGGCTAAGTATATCTATACGTAACTAGACGATACTTAAAACTCCAATAAGACAAATCTTTACTTAACTACACTAAAATGAAGCAACTTTCAAGTTGTCGAAATTTCTTCATTTGCTGACAATAACTTTTAGATTCTCATAAAATGGCAGCCAACTTACGCTGTGTAAAACTGCCTCGTGAGCAATAGTAAAGCAGCTTGACAAAAAAGTTTTCAATTCGCTTATAAAAGTAGAACACTTATACCGTTGTCTATGCGTACTCGACTTAAAACAAAAACAAAAACAAAAACAAAACCATCATCAAATATTGACGACTGGCCATACAATAAAATCGACTGCAGTGACATCATTTCATCATTATTTTTCCGTTGTGCGACAGTGCAGAGTCAACTGAAAATGCTGTGTGAAAGTACGAAATTACAACAACAGAGAACTGTGTTAATCGACAGAAAATTGCTTCCGTTTCCGTTCGTCTAACTTCATTTGCTGGCATAAAAGCGAATTAAACAAAAAAATTAAAGATTTTTCGGAGGTGATTAAAATAAATAATTAAAAGTGCAATTATGCTGCATTTAATATTAATTCTGTCAATGAAATGAGAGTAAATATTCATATTTTAACAATTATGAAATGTATAGGTGTGAGTATTTGTGGCGATACTTTCTAGAGATGTTGGTTATTCGCTCGGTTACACAGTTAGGTCGACGACACTGTGATCAAATTTTCTCCCATTTATTTCATCGTTTCTTATTCTGGAACCTGGTACTCCAGATCATCCAAATAGCCCCTTTGGGAGATGTTACACCGTAGAGACCAAATTTACCACCTATAAGACGAAAAGGCTCCTCTCTTATCCGGGTTTTATCTCATAAAGTAAGGAATATGCAGGCTAAAAATGTCCATCTGGCAACCCTGAGCATTAAAGTTTTCTCAAGTATTAAACACTTATCAAGTTTGGCTTATGTTCACTTAAGCTTTTATTGCACAGATTTCATCTCAGTAATGAAATTCAAGAATCTCGCAAAGAAGTTTGACTTAATTTTTAAAAATTAAATATAAAAACAAACACTCAGACTTTGACTGCTCTTATTTGCATTCGTGAATGGTGTCAACTGCATTCTTGGTTTGTCGGATTATCAGTCGCTTTGTGGCAGTAAACATATACATATGTACTTATATGTATGTGTGTGTGCATGAATGAAAGCTTTTTATAAGCTCACTTCACAAGGGAAAAATGCTGAGTTCCTATTGCAGACATACATATTGAAGTACGAGTATGTGCATGTGTATGTACATATGTGTGTATGTGCGAGAATGTGGAAACTAAAAATAACTACAACAGTGGCATGAGCGTTGCTTTCAGCAATGCTACTACATAGATATCTTTTGGGGATGCGAATATTTGGATTTTAGCGAATACCGAGAGTTGAGGGGTCTGATTTTTTGAGTTTCAAAACTTATAATAGACAAAAAATTATACTTATCAATGAATTTGAAATTTGAAAGAAAAAACAACACTTTTTTATGTTTGAAAACTGTGTTAATGCGTCGTTGTGTTGCTTTTTAGTTGCTGGAAAAGCTTATGTTTATTTTAAAAACCCAATAAAAAAATTCATTAATTCAAAACTATTGCACATCAACAAAAAAAATTTATAATTTTCAAATTTTTTTTTTTTTTTTCTTTTTCTTATCAAAAATTTTCACAAATCTGTTATTCGTGGCTTTGAGCTAATTTATAAATAAAAAATCACATACGTTCGGGTTGTTTTAGAAAACTGAATTTGAGGTTATGCAAAATTTTCAAAACCAAAGGACGCCAAATTTTTTTCCAAACTTTTGAGTTTTTTTAAGTATTCGAGTTTTTATCTATTATTTGTGTGAAAAAATTAATGTTTATGTTTTTGAAAAAAAAAAATAGTTAAGATAATATTAAAATTTTTTATTTCGATATTTTATTTTTTTTATGAAATGTTTATTAAATTATTAAATTATTTCTCTTGGCCTTTTCAAATTTTTATTATTTGTGTGAAGAAATTAATGTTTATGTTTTTGAAAAAAAAAAATAGTTAAGATAATATTTAAATTTTTATTATTTGTGTGAAAAAATTAATGTTTGTTTTAAAAAAAAAATAGTCAAGATAATATTTAAGTTTTTATTATTTGTGTGAAAAAATGAATTTTTATTTAGAAAAAAAAATTTGTTAATATTCAAATTATTATTTTTTTTGTTCTTGTTTTTTTTTTGTATGAAATTTGCATTAAATCATTTCGCTTGGCCTTGGACTCATTTAAAACAAAAAACTTAAGCTTATTTTGAAAATTTTTTATTTCTTTATTTTTTTTTTTAAATAAAATTATCATACCATTTTTGCATAGTCATGGATACTTTTCAAAAATAGATCACATACATGTTTATTTTTATTAACATACACATTTACACTGCGCTATTATAGGAAAGAAACCCCGAAAATTTTACCATCTGAATACCATCCAGTATTGTTATGCCTAGCATTAACATATGTACATATGTATGTAATCACTCATTATGGGAGTTGAGGTTGCACGAATATCCGTGAAAGTAGCTTTCGTATATTTTATGTTAATAACGTTATCCTACATGCTTGTGCATGAAGAATATTATTTTCGTAGTTTCGGTTTTAAATATTACATACTTAATTTCATGTTTACTACGGCTTTTGATTCGCTCATAATTACTTTTGTTATGCGCATGATTAATTTCGTCAGCTTCAAGCGCTCTCTTGGGCATTTCTTACTGGACAAATATGCAGTTTCTTTTCGAATTTTATAAAAATTGCAAAATATTGCTATAAGTGAAAAATTGCTAAAGGTGAAACAACTTAATTAGTACCTGAAAAAATTTGAACAGCTAAAAGTGTCCTCATAAAATTTTTAATAAACGAATGATCAAGGTGGTAACTTCATTATGGAAGCTGCTTTTATTAATTTTTAGAACTCTAGATGTATCTCGATTATTTTATAACGTTACAAGTTTTCTTTGTATTCCACGGTTTCCCCATCCTATACCCACTATACTAGTACTTCCGGGTATAAAAATTTCATTTCGAGTGCAGTAAGTGTAGTGTTATGGAGCATACCAAATATAGAGCTAAAATCACTCTGCAATGTATTTCATACTTTCGATTATAACAGTAATTACATAGTAAACAGTAATTTTCAAACAGAGTATCAATGAAAAACTATTCAGTCATCGTCATACATAGCTGAACGCATGATCCAATACGGCAGACGAAATATTAACAAGCCTCGGTTATATGAGTTTATTGTTAGACTAAACTATTTTGAAATATTAATTGCATGTATGTACATAAATGCATGTTGAATTAGGTTTACGGTAAACATGGACTTATAAATTCAATTAAATCATGTTGTAGGCAGCAATATTTGTGTACACGGCGTATGAGTAACCTGTTGAATGTGAAACTTCATATCACCAAGTAAATTGATGACAGGGCAGTTTAGATTGTTTTAAAGTTAAAATATTAAACTAAAGTAAAATTATTTATATCTAGTAAATCTTTGGGCAAATAGGACTACAAAATATACATATGTATGCACATTAGGGTGGTCCTTATAATCGAAAGTTGTATTTTTTACAGTCTCACCCCCATATCGGTTGCACCACGGTCAACTATATCGCATAAAAATGTGTAACCCAATTGAAGATGATTTAGGCTTTTCCCAGGGGGGTAAAAGCGTAAGGCGTGTCGCAATCTGAACTTCAACCCCTTGCGACACCCCGTAGGCGTTTACAATCGGGACAAGAATTTGCATCTGATATTTTCTACCATAGGGCTACCGATTTCGAGTATTAGATAAAAAGAAAAATCAGTTATATTTTTTGAGTCTTCATAGGGTAGTCTGAACGTCAACCCCTCTGCGACACAACTTAGGCGTTTACAATCGAGATACAATTTTTTGTGTAATATCTTCGGCTATATTACTATCGATTTAGGGGTTGAGACTTTGGAAATCTGATGATAAAATTTACTCCATACAAATAAGGACCACCCTAATGTACATAGATGTGTATAAATGATGTAAGTTTTTTCATTTTTAAAAATTTCGTTATTTACGGGATTAGTGCCAGTACATGGGTGCAAGATTTTCTCAACAGCTTTGTTTGAAAAAAGTGAAGAAATTGTTTCAAAAAATTGTCTAAATACAAAAGAATTGTATTACGTTTTTGTTCAACTCAAGCCCTTTTTAAATTAAAATACAATATCGAAAATTCAATAAAAAAAACTTCGGATAAAATGAAATATTTAAAATCTGTTTAATATTCTGCTCCAATTTTAAAAAGCTCAAAACTTAAAAAAAATGTAATAATTGAAGGGCAATAATAATAAATAAAAGTATTTAAATATTGAAAATAATTAACCAAAAATTCGAGTTTCGATATATTTCTTTATTTATCTTAAACGATAGTTTTTTCATTAAAAACAAAGCAAGATAAATTCCTTAACAAAATTTTAAAGACAGTTTTTAGTCCAATCAACAAAAGAAATGTCTTGATAATCATTATTTAAAAAACAATTTGTGTTTATGTTTTTGTAAAAATAAAATAAATAATTAGCGAAGCGTTTTTGTTCCAAAATTATTAAATTTTTGTTCCAAAAATGTTAAATTTTTTACCCAAATTTTAAAGACATTTTTTACCAATTTTTAAAATAGATAATATAGATAAACATCGCCTTAAAAAAATGGGTGTTTATGTTTTTATAAAAAAATTTACGTTATTGAAAAAAATATAAAAAAAGGGGCACACGTTGTTAGTTTTAGTAGCCTATTTCTAATTTCGAGCATTCCGAAATTTGAATCCCGTAATTTTTTTCATGGAAAAAAGCACGGCATTCCGGGATTGGCATTACTAATTTGTATATTCACAATTATCAAATGAATTACGCAAGAAAACAATTAAAAATATATTAAAAAAATTAATTTTTAAATTTTCTCTTTCTGTATTTTTAATCTCACTAAATAATCACAATTTCATTTCAACACTAAAATACAAACCAACAAAAACAACGTTGAACCATTAAACCATATCATCTTGTGGCATTCAACAAACAATGCAATAATAATAAAATAATGACAATACACAACATCGACGACAATGTTAACAACTTGCAAAACTTGCATGTACAATAATAACAACAACTAACAACAAAAAAAACCAACGTTGCAACAACGTTGTGGAGAAAATAAATAAAAATCGCACACCATAAATTAGGAGTGGAGAAATATAACTGCATAAAAATCGACTACTTCCCAAAGGAGGGCTACCAACCGGATCCGCACGATTCAACTGCTGCGATACCATGTAAGTTGATATACTACCATTTTATTTGCTTGTCGTAAGTAACCCGTTGAGTATTTTGTTGTACAGTTATACAGTTACGTGGAGAGTGAATGCGTATTAAAATTGCAAAAGCACCCATAGGAAACATGTGCTTGTAGCATTTGTGTGTGTGTGTGTGTGTGTGGCATGCAAGGATGTCTGACTACGGGAATATTCTGTACCAAAAGTATTTTACATTTGAAGGATTTAGCAGGCATTAAATATGTATCGTATAACAAAGCTGGCAGTGTATTTAAGAGAGTTAAGATAAAATCCGTGATGCCATGGGAGTGCAAGATAAAGGCTTGCTGAACCAATATGACTGCGGATAATCCTGCTATGACTCAACTCCGCATATTACCTTTCACTTAATTTTTTTATTGTATTTTACTTTATTTCATTCCATTTCATTCCATTTCATTTCATTTGATTTTATTTCATTTCATTCCATTCCCTTCCTTTGCATTTCATTTCATTTCATTTCATTTCATTTCATTTTATTTTATTTTATTTTATTTTATTTTATTTTATTTTATTTTATTTTATTTTATTTTATTTTATTTTATTTTATTTTATTTTATTTTATTTTATTTTATTTTATTTTATTTTATTTTATTTTATTTTATTTTATTTTATTTTATTTTATTTTATTTTATTTTATTTTATTTTATTTTATTTTGTTTTATTTTATTTTATTTTATTTTATTTTATTTTATTTTATTTTATTTTATTTTATTTTGTTTTATTTCATTTTATTTTATTTTATTTTATTTTATTTTATTTTATTTTATTTTATTTTATTTTATTTTTATTTATTTTATTTTATTTTATTTTATTTTATTTTATTTTATTTTATTTTATTTTATTTTATTTTATTTTATTTTATTTTATTTTATTTTATTTTATTTTATTTTATTTTATTTTATTTTATTTTATTTTATTTTATTTTATTTTATTTTATTTTATTTTACTTTATTTTATTTTATTTTAATTTATTTTATTTCATTTCATTTCATTTTATTTTATTTTATTTTATTTTATTTTATTTTATTTTATTTTATTTTATTTTATTTTATTTTTGGAACGAAAACTTACACTGAAGATGGCGGATCGCCGAAACCGGTTTGTAAACAAACAAAAATTGACAAGGGATGACGGAAAATCGTTCCAATATAAATCTATTTTATTTTATTTCACTTTTTTATTTTATTTGATTTTATTTTATATTATTTTATTTTATATTATTTTTTTATATTTCATTTTAAGAAACACTGTTAGCAAAACTGTTTCACACTACTCAGCTCTTACTGAAATTACAAACAGTCCGCACATTTACTTTTTACACAGAGTGCATGAATAAGAAAGTATGAGTGTTTCTGATTTTCTCTTACTTTCTCCAGCACACACATGGTCGGTCCATGAATGGCGTCGCGTACCAACTGTGTGACTTGCGTGTCCTTGTCATTTGAGTTTGCCTGTTAAAAACCACTCTGGTCTAGAGTTACCAGCAAATTTATTAGATTTTTATAGTGTGTAGCTTTGTTGTGGTTGTGCTTTTCTTAAGCGTTTTGCAGGATTCCTTCTAGTGTTCAAATACATATTTAAAAGTTTAAGCTCGTGGATTTTATTAAATCGCTTAGAACTTTTCACCTTGTAAATTTGGTGCCAGCTAAAAGCCACCTTGAATGCTTATCAATCTATTAGAGTCAACAGGAGATATTTTATGTACCCTGCCCAAATGTCTGGGAAAACGAAAGTAGGCCAACTTGATATAGCTGATTGCAGTTTAGAGATTAAAAAGGCCTAATGGATAGAATTATGGACAATTTTTTGAGTTATTCACTTCGGGTCGCGTACAGTCCCGATTATGAAAGTGATAGCTAAAAGATACTATAAAATCTCGGATATCAGTTAACACTCATCCATAAGCAGAACTACCCCCAAGCTATCCGAAACTACCAAACTACCTCAACCTAAAATTAATCCCCTACACCGGAATTATCCTTTGAATATTTTTAAATGTTTCAGCACATTATTATCAGAAATAAGATTGGATTAAAATACAAACTGCTCTAATATTAGGCGTACAGAAAAAGTTACTTTAAAAAGCTCACACAAAGTAGCTAAAAATTTAAGTTTCTGTATTTTAAAAGCAATAGGTAAACAGAATATCCACATTGAATTGCTACACCTCACACATGAATACTTATACATACATACAAACAATACGAGTATGTAAGAACTTATAAGCGTGTCGACAGATACAAGCTTTATAAATACTAAATGTGTTTGCTTGTATGTGCTCACTGCTGGTGGTCATATTAGTTGGTCATCGCTCTATTTTGGGGTTATCCAAGCGTATGAGTAATAGCACCATAGGGTGCTGGTAGCAGACACTTTATGGTCGTGCCAATCAATGCCTACATACCTTAATATGTACCTATAAATATAGATCCTAACGTAAGAGTATAATACGAGTATATACAAATTTTCAGCTTTATGTTAAAATATATAAAAACATAGTAATTAGAGCGGAAGTGTCAATACTCTTCAATGAGCACACTGGCATTCCAAAGGATACTAACGGTATGTACATATGTATGTAGATGTTGTAGCAATATGGGCAAGTCCATGGTAACTCGTGTTACATTGGCGACAGCAGGTGATTCTTTTTTTAAAGCACTTAGCGAGTTGTGAATAAAATACGAAAATAAAATTTTTTTTAATATTAAATTTTTCTCTTGAGAATGAAAACTGAACTAATTGCTTGTCTATAAGAAAAACGAATGCTATAAAATAGTAAAATTAATAATTGAAACCGTTAATAACCCATGAAAATACGTTCTTTTAATGAAAATTATTATTTATTTTGTTTTTATTTTATTTTTTTTCTTCTCTATTCCAATAAAATTTTTTGATAAGCAGTAAATAATAATTATTAAAAAAATAAAAGCAATAATATTTTTCATATCAAATATAAAAATTATTGTTACAAAATAAACAACAATTCAATTGAAATGTTGACACACAAACTAAAAATTTTATTAAAATAAACACAAAATGAATTTTCATTAAAATTATTATTCTTGGATTATTGACACCGTACACCCAAAAACTGGTGGAGACATCATTTTGATTGAATAAACGATTTTTAGAACGATCATGGACGATTATTATAAACGAAATCTCAGCGAAAAATAACATAATATCAATTACATTACGTTTCAAAAAAAAACAAAAATAATAATTAAAAAAAATGGTAACTTCTGAAACTGAAAATGGGCGTGGCCCTGCCCCTTTTATCGTTGGTTATTTCGCAGCACTTTTAAGCCCATAACTTGGACGAAAATTGATTTGACAAAACGAAATTAATTTAAAATGTTAATTTTTTACCGGCAAGTTTTAATTGTGAAAATATGCAAAATCAGTAAAGGGTTACGCCCACTTTTCAATTTACATAGTTCTAAAAAAATTTGGATGGTATGGCTGTGCGCTGTGGAAATGCCTATATGTAAGGGATACTAGGGATACCGATTGCGCGATCGCAGCATGCAGTGTGTTTTTGAATCCCGAAATATCGGTATTCATTTTAACAGAAAAAAAGTTTTGCTTCAGTAGCAACAATTCATGTAACAATATAAATTGTTGATAATATTAATTTTTTGCATATTTTTGGTTTTAAGCTATCATTGACTCATTCGATTTATGATTTAAGAATTTATTAAAAATACAATTATTTTATCTTTTTGTATAACTAAGATAAATTCTCAACACTTTTTTCAAGTTAATCTTTTAGAGAATAACAAACATTCCAAATCCCGTGTCCCGTAAAATCGTATTTTATAAGTACCAAGATTGTGAAAATCGCAAAAAGTGGCATCCCTAACATGTACTTACACACATATACATATATCTACATATACCCGTCCAAGTGATGCGCTATGTGAACCAGCATTGAAAGTATGCATGAAGCCACTAGTGGTTTTCACGCTTTATATTTTTTGTAAGCCTCGCATGTAGTATCTTTCAGTTCACATACAAATTTAGCTAGCCGTACTTATATCGATATCGAGTTTAGTGTAGCGGGATTCTGTACAATAGCAAAAAATATCCGTTAGATTGTTAACTAGTTCGTAGGTACAAATATACATACACATACATACATATATATGTGTAGGTATGCAGGCTTGACCATGCACGTGTGAAGTCTTCTTCAATGTACTGCTGCTCGTTCTTTTATTTAATTTAATTTCACAAAAAATAGAAAAATAAAAAAAGAGCTTGGTTATAATGGGTAGAACGGCTAAGTCGATACATACAATGTATTAACGAGAGTTTAGAAGAATAAAATGTACAAGTACATATGTACTTACGTGAGAATGTATCAACAAGAAAAGTTAAATTTTTTCATCAGAATTTTAAATTTTTGTATGCTTTAAAGAAATGGATAACAGTCGAGAGCGTAGTGATCCAAAAAGAGTCCGTAATTTTTTTTTACTGAAATTTTAGGAGTATGCATTTTTGTGGGGCATTAATTTTTAATATAAAAAAGTATTAATCTTAAGTTCGTGACACATTTTTGCTGATTTTTGGCAATTTTTTTATCTGACGAGCTAAATAAAACCTTATTTCTAAAAATTGGAACTTGCGCGAATTTGGCATACATTTTAAACAAAATAAAATATTTTATACTTTGAAAAAAAAACTTAAAATTCCGATAAATATCTTACAATTTCGCATACATTTAAAAAAAAGTTTATTCTGGGAAAAAAATTTCAAATTGTGCTAAATTTCTTGGAATTTTCTCGAATTTTTCATACATATGTTTTAAACAAAAAAAAAAATTCTGTAAAATTATTTCAAATTGTTATCAATTTTTAAAATAAAACTCATTGTTTTGGATATAAACACATGCTTTTACATAGTCTTTACTAACATAATTTTATTAAGGCCAAAATTTCGGAAAATCGCAGCAAATGACTCTTATGTCCGTCACTTTATGTAGACAAATGATATTTTATTTGAATTTTAGTCCATTTTAAAAACATTCTAACAATTACGTTATTTGATTATGTTATTTAATTTGCTTTTTATCTAAAAACTAATTATTACACAAAATGCCCAAAGAGTTATCAGAGCTGAGCAGTGACATTGAACAAGTAAATCAAAAAAAAATTTGGAAACGCTGCAGGCATTTAACTTATCTTTACTAAAAGGTTGTGTATTAATTGTCGCTTTATTGCATCAAAATAAACCAATTCCAATAATCTCACAAAATAGTTCTAATGTTTAACAAATTACTGTCAAATTCATTAAAAACGAAAATGCATTTAAATTAGATTGATATCGGCAATGCGTTGCGCAAAATCAATTTAAAATGTATAAAAACAACTTTTTAGAAATTTTAGTATGTTTTTAAAATATTTATGTACATATGTACATATGTAAATAGCTTTTAGATCATATTCTTGTTGAGTTATTTGTCTTCTAAAGCCTAGCAAGAGGAATTAGAAAATAATTTGTTTAGATACTAGTCTCAGTGTTTTAGAGATAAATTCTCTATTTTCCGGGAGTTTGAGAATTGTAAAAATGTATAGCACCCATCACAGCAAATGTGGGCAATTCTCATTGGAAAATTGCAAACATAAAATTTTGAAAACTAATATTTTCAGTCCGAAATTTGACAATTGACATCACCATGCTAAAAATATTATTTACTTCTATTAAAAACAGCCAATTGGTTGACTACGCCGCTTCGTACCTGTACTAGTTCCTGGTTAGTTTAAAACTAGTTATGTTTCCCACCATTTCCCACCGATTTCATACGACCAGACATGCACAATGAAAACTCTCGCAATAATAATTAATGGCGAATACAAAACTGAAATCCTGCTAGACCATTTGACTTCAGCTAAAAAACTTCGTAAATTTGTTGTTTTGTTCTTTTGTGAAATTCATTGGTTTCCAAGTTTAATATCAACTAATTTGTATGCATGTATATAATGCATGTACATATGTACATATATTATGAGTATGTATGTATGTACATATGTATGTCAGCTTTTAGTGTGTGGTAATTAAATCAATAATAAATGAGTGAAAATTGCGTGTTTAGCTCGTTTAAAATTTACGAACAACATTTGAAAAGCATTTTTAAATTTTATATTTCGTTAAAACACTTTTTTGATTGTTTTTTGTTATTTTTTATTTTATTTTCATTTTTTTAATTACTAAGCCGCATGTGCTCAAATTTGTTTGCAACAATACGAGTATAACAAGTAATCAAAAGTAATCAAAAACTGTCAAATATAACTAACTTTACAAGTAAATTTTTGATTATGTTTAATTATTTTTAATTATGCCTTAATTTTTATTTTTATTTTATTTTTTTTTATGATCTTTTAATTAAAATTTTTTTTTTTTTAAATTAATTGTTTTGGGTAACTTTTTTTACCCCCATAAATTCAGACAAAAAAAAATTTTATTTTTATAAGGATATTATGAACGATTTCTTGGTTAGGTTTGAATGGGTTATGCTACACTTAATTGGTAAATATTTAAAATTATAACCCATGAGCGGCCATACGTTAACTCATTGACGACGTCAATTTTCTTTTAACTCTGAGATCAAATTTTTTCACATCAAAATAGTTTTACATAGGCTTAAGTAGTTGATTTTAAGCGTTTTAACCCTTTAAACGCCATGCCTTTTATATGAAAAAATAAATTGCTCTACACTTCAATAGTAAATATTTGATGTTTTAAATGCATGCATTAACCCATTGACGACCTTAACTATTTTATTAATAACGAAATAAAATGATTCACATTATTTTATAAATTCTCAAATTTTTTTTATGTTAGACCTATTACTGCGCACTTAAAAATTAAACGTTTACATTGTTAACCCATTTTTGGGTCATGTATTAACCCATTAAACGCCTTTATTTTTTATTTAAATTCTGAAATAATTTTTTTTGCCGGTATGTTCAGCGTTATAACACAAGTATTTAATTATGCATTAACCCATTGGTGACCAATCTTTTTTCTTTAGAATTCAAAATCAAATTCTTTAAATAGGAACTTTAGATCTGAATTTCACTTTCTGAATATTTACTTCTGAATTTGGTTTTCTGAAAAAATGTGTTTCTGAATTTTTGTTTTCTGAATTTATGGGGGGATCCGCTTATATTTGTTTCAAACAATACAAGTAGTCAAAAGTAATCATAAGTAATTAAGTAATGAAAGACAATCAAATATAATTTAAAAAAATTGTTGGTTGGGTTTAATTATTTTTCTTTTTTTTACTTTTTTTTATTTCAGTTTCTTTTCAGTTTTTTTTTTCAAATTAATCATTAAAAACTGAAATCATCAGGTAATCAATCATCTGCAGCCTTTTCCAAAAAAAATAGTCAATCAAACTGTTAATCATTACGGTTATAAATCATTACTTAGAAGGTCTGGGTAATAACACTATTAGCGACAAAGTACCATTGAATTAAAAAAAAAACTCTTGCGGATTGTAATAAAAACCTATCCAGGACCTAGCTTAAGTATACATTTGCCTAAGCTATTTTCTACATGGAGAAGCAATTGGAGGTCAAATGATGAATTAAATGTTAATTAAATTTTTCGTACTGAGGTGTTTTATTATTAACCAAGCATATACATATGTACATAATTGTTTTTGTTTATTGGAAAGACGGATTTTGCTAACCACTATTATGGTTAATCTTTTATCACAAAAATGTTTTGCTATTTAATATTTCTACAATATCAATTTTTCAGACACTGTCACCAAGTCTTGTCCATTATTTTTGGCTTCCGGAATTATTCTACTAATCAGCTTTATCGTCTTCCTAGTGCCAACGTGCTCACATCAGAATAATTTATATTACTTTAGTGCGGGCATAATGTTTATTGTATCAGGTAAGTTGAATATTGATGAAAATTTTAATTGTAAAGTATTTGTATACAGTGTCGGGCATAATTATTGGGGCAGTCGTTATCTGCGATTTTCATAAATTTAGGCTTTAGTAAAATTATTTTTTTTAAAAAGACTATATAAAAGCGTGTGTCAATATCTAACAATATACTTGTTTTTTAAATGTACTCAAAATTCGCAAAATTTTCCAAAAAAAAAAATTTATCTGACTTTTAAATTTTTTTTTTAATTTTTAGAATTTTTTTATTGTTTTAAAATTTAATCAACACGAAAACTGCATATAAAAAAACTCAAAAACTTTGTGAAAAATATTTAAAATTTCTTGGAGTTTTGGCGAATTTTGCGTACAAGTTTGATAGTTTATTTTTGTCCGCCACTGTATATACTAGAGATGTTACGGAAATCAGTATGCTGTAACCGAAATTGCAACCGAGTGTTTTAAAGATTAGTTTAGACTGAAAATAAATTATGTAAAAAAAACCATCGTGGCTAAATTCCAAGCATTCAGAGCCTGTATCGGAATCAGAGTACTAAATCGATGCAATTCTTCGACCTTTCGCAATCAGAATCGCAGCTCCGTAACATCCCTAAAACACAAATCATTTGTTGCCACTCAGCACACCTCCATAAACCCTCAATTTTTAAACATTTTATTTAATTGCTTTCAGGTTTATTGATGCTCATCGGCTTAATTGCCTATATATCAATTTTGAAAGCTGAAATTGGTTCGAAGTTACGTTCACGTTCCAGTTTGCAACCCGCACTCTTCAAAGTTACATACGGTCAAAGTTTCTTTTTATTCGTTATAGGCTTCATAACCACCGAGTTTGTGGGACTTTTGAACATTTTCCTTTTCATTAGTTTGCAAGAAATCGGTTATCATAATGTGAGTATTAATAATAATTTAAAATATACATGTGCTGAGAGTAACTGCTCATATGAGTCAAAACGCCCATGTATGATTTAAAACCATATTTCTTAAGAAGATCCTAAAGCGACGGCACAGCGGAAGATGTCGCTATCTCCACAAAAGAATGAAAAATTGTTTCCCAAATAGCCCTTATAACACCCAATGGGACGTACGAGAAATATGCACACATAACATGGCCGACGAAGACGCTGGATTTTGGCTCGACTGCTGAGTTGTTCGAGAGTAGCTAACCATCATAAAGCCATGTTATCCTGTATGTCTCTCATTTGGAAAGACCTGGCCTAAGAAACTCTGTTTATTGTGTTCTTAGTGGCACGAAGTTTCAAAGAGGGCAGAGATACATATGCCTATCGAAACATTTTCCGAAATTGAAGTAAACACATCCGCTCCCCAATTTCCTTCTCTACCCCTGTGTCTGGATAATTCGGTTGATACAGAAGTGCTGAGCTTCCTCGTTGAGAGATATGCGGCGTTCAGTGTTAGCGTTTTGTTGACGGCACAAGAGTCCAAGGTCTTTATTGCGCCTTGGGCGTCTCTGAAAACAAAAATCCGACTCCCAGCGTTGGGCATCGATACCAAATTATTTAAGACACCATGGATCTAGTATTTCTGCTTGGTATACACTAAAGTGAGCGGGAAGGAAGAGAAAGTTTGCTAGCTCCAAATACCTCTGAGTCAAGCTTCGATTCATTGGTGTATATGTTGATGACACGTTGAACAGTTGGAAAAAAAAAATCGTCCCATACAATTCGCTCATTTTGGCTGACATGTCAACACTGGCATCCGTTTCCTGTTAACTGCAATATCCTCTCTCTCTCTTTTATTACACAACTTTCATTCACCGCTGTATATGTATTTTCATTGTTTACATTTCGGCAGCGTCTGCCCTGCTTCAATATCACCAATCTACCGGAAAAGCTGAAAGAGGGCGAAACCTCGCATAGTCACACCTACAAAAGCTACAAACATGCAATATCCTCAGCCACTGTAGCGCCCATCGTACGCAAACCACAACAACGCACACGACTAAACAACAACAACCACAACAATAACCAATATCAGGTGCATAATAATGGCCTAACATCGCCCACAAATGAAATGGAATTGGAAAACAAAAAACTGCTACAACAAATGCCGGGTTATGTGCCATGTCGCAGGCATCCCAATGCAGCGGAAACTTTTGTCAACAACGAACAAGAACGAAGGTGGGGAAATGTGATTTTTTTCCACTTTCTCATAACTCATGCCATCCCCCTCCCTCTCTCTCGCTTTCTCTTTCTTTTTGTGCTACTTTAGGTATTATTTTGCAAAAACGCCGCAGCCGAAATGTAACTTACATTCCAAGAACTTTGCCAAATCTCTTAATGAACTTTACACTGACTCGTCGCACGGTCTACCACCGCCACCACCGTCTACGATACGAATGGGCGGTGGCACGTCACAAACATTGCCTCGCATGCCGCTTCAAAGCGCACGTTTACACGACTTTACAACAGATTTTACGCCGCTCACACGCAGCGTCTCAACCACGACTGACATCTTCCCCAGCAACTATGCTACCAGACATGCAACACCGCATAATGAGCGTAAAAGTCGTCGCAACATGGCGACAAATACACGACCTTTTGACCCAGCTGCGCAAAGTGAAAGCGAACGCGAATGCGGTGGCGGTGGTGGTGGTGGTGATGAAAGCGAAAATGAAAGTAATCAACAGCGACGGCGACGACAACAATTGGTCGACAGTCAGTCTGATAGTTTTTACGATAATGATGATGCTGATGATGATGGTCCGCCACAACGTTTGTGCGGTTTGAAGCGTGGCATACGTAAGACAAAGGATGAACTTTTTCAAGAGTTTTGTAAACGTGCTGGCATGCGCCCAAAACCGAAAAATATTTACTTCATTGCCAGTGAGGAAGATGCAATGGCGGCATCAGACAATGAAATCCAGCGTAGTCAGCGTCAATATAGCGACACAAATCGTTTTGGCAATGAACAGCGGAATGTTAATGGACGTAGGCAATTTCACAGAGAAAATGGTGGCGTGAATGTTGAAGATGATGACGAAGGAGAGGGAGGATTCTCGCAGTTGCACGCTGATGAGGAACGTATATATGTTATTCAAGGTAAGTGTTTGTGGATAGTTTTTATGATTAATTAAATTGCTATATGAAATATTTGAAACATACATACGAAGAATGCACATTAGAGCGTATCGGATAAAATTTACATGCAACACCCAATGTGATGTATTCGAATCGTAGCCCTCTTGGCGGAAGCATGAAGATTCGTTATTTCGCTTTTCCTTCAGATCGAAACTCAACCCAAAAGCTTTATTTTATTCCTGGCCGTGACCTTTCTTTCTCTTCCTATCTTTGATGCTTATTTCCTTTAATATAACCTCCATCAACAAACTATTTTATTTTATTTTGCTTTTTTTTTTTTTTTTCTCTTCCTTTATTTTATTTTATTTTATTTTATTTTATTTTATTTTATTTTATTTTATTTTATTTTATTTTATTTTATTTTATTTTATTTTATTTTATTTTATTTTATTTTATTTTATTTGATTTGATTTTATTTGATTTTATTTTATTTTATTTTATTTTATTTTATTTTAATTCATTTTAATTTATTTTATTTTATTTTATTTTATTTTATTTTATTTTATTTTATTTTATTTTATTTTATTTTATTTTATTTTATTTTATTTTATTTTATTTTATTTTATTTTATTTTATTTTATTTTATTTTATTTTATTTTATTTTATTTTACTTTATTTTATTTTATTTTACTTTATTTTATTTTATTTTATTTTATTTTATTTTATTTTATTTTATTTTATTTTATTTTATTTTATTTTATTTTATTTTATTTTATTTTATTTTATTTTATTTTATTTTATTTTATTTAATTTTATTTTATTTTATTTTATTTTATTGTATTGTATTTTATTTTATTTTATTTTATTTTATTTTATTTTATTTTATTTTATTTTATTTTATTTTATTTTATTTTATTTTATTTTATTTTATTTCGTTTTATTTTGACATTTTGGTATCTACGCAGCCCCTCGTCGAGCTGTTAAAAGCGGTTTCGATTGAATGTAATGTTTCTACCCATTCATAGCTTCCATGCAGTGCTTCAAGACGAGGACATTCACAAACTTGCTCTTCTCTTTCGCAGATAATCCGCAATACGTGGCCAATCCAACACTTCACAACTTTCGTCGTTCCTCTATGCGCGTCGATCCGGCACAGTCGTCCAAACTAAACTCCCATCTCTCACTGGCAACATTATATCCACCCGAAAAGCCTAATCAAAAGTCTTCTTACGATATCGAGCGTAGCGATTCAGCAATCGAAATATGGCCACCACCGCCCAGCTTCAGTAATGGAGAAGCTTATTATGCCGCCGCTGCCAAAAGTGCCTATTGTGGTTCACAAAATCGTTTACACCAAGATTACCAAGCTAACGTGCCAATCTATCAGAGCCGCACACTACCACGATCATTCTTGAAAAGCAACAACAACTCACAGAATAGCATTGGTTCGGGCTCGTTGCATGCTAGCGCTAGCGCTTTGCACAATGCTTATAGCAGCAGCCAAAATCAATTGACCAATTTAATGCTACGGCAACAACAACATCAGCAACAACAACAACATAAACAACAGCTACAATTACAACAACAAAATTTGTATTTGTCACAATCGCATGCTGCTGGCATTTATAATTCAGCTTTAACATTGCATAAATCCAATGACGAATTAGCTTCAGGTAAAGCAAGCAGCAACTTTGACGAACGTCGTCAACAACGCCCACAAAGTTCAACCGTCCACAATTTGAATAATGATAATCGTTTACAACAACCAGCGGTGCATTGGCCTGCCGCAATACCATCATCTCCATCCGGTTATGCGCCTAATTATCAACAAATGCAACAACTTGCTGCACCCACAACGCGTCCACACCCAAAGGCGCCACATTTGGCACACACGCTTCTCACACGTTCGTTCAGTAGCAATACTAGTGGCGGTGCGGATAGTGGCATCGGTAGTGGCGGTGGCGGGAGTAGTGTTATAAGTGTGCCACAAAAATTTCAACGCGCTTATGCCTTTGACGAACAGCGTCGACCGAGCGCTTTGCTGGGTGAAGCTTTTGACACGGAGGAGCTACAACTAGAGCGTCGACGTTCACATGCCAGTATCTATAGTGGTATATCACTGCTAGGTGTTGTTGGTGGTACGCATGGTACTGGCATACTCAGCAATGGCAATGCAGACCACTACGATATGATTAATGGTACTGCGGTTTGAGTGGAGGCATAATACGTCAACGCTGAGCGGCTGTAAGGAGGAAAGCATCCTGTGCGCAGCAGCAGCAGCATCTTTTGTAGGGGTTTGGACTGCGATTGGCGCTGTGTTTTTGTGTAGCGCACGAGATGAAAATTGTTGAGAGTCGATTATCAATGGTTAATACGTCATCCTACAACCTACCCCTACATTCACGCATACTAACCCAAAAAAAAGGCCAAGTCGCCAACATAGTTTAATGGAAATTGAAACTATGTACACAAAGTTGCACTGCCAGTTTAGAAGTGAAGAGCAATCGTGTTGTAAGTTTAAGTCTTAAGCTGAGTGGACTACTTATTGGAAATTTATGGTTAACGGACTCGTATTTAGTTTATAAGTAAATGCACTGATTTAAACAATGTACTGTAATTTATATGTATGTAACGCACTGACAAAAATAAATGTTAAAGTAGAATAAATTAATTTCTTAAATGCTTGTTTGAATTATAGGAAGGAAGCTAAGGACGAACTAGAACAAGGTCGCCGTAAGATTTGCAGCTGAGACATGAAAAATCTGATACACATATGTAGGTGCTTGTGTCCATGTGATATGGCATATCCTTCTGATAAAAAACTGTAAGATATAAAAAGCTCAAAACTTTCATTACAGACGCATCCTCCTTTGTGACTCATTGTGGTATTGTAATAAGCTAAACTAGTACCTATCCATAATATACTGCCCGACATGAGCACCAGGTTTATGCATTACAATTTAAATCTTCCGTATACACAATTGCTTTATATTTTGTCATTTGTAATTTGTTACAAATAATTTGCGTTGAATTTTATTGAATCAATTATTAATTTGAAATTTATAAAAATGGATAAAAAAAATCTTAAATTATAAATTTTGTTACCTGATAAATTAAAGTGTTAATACTTCTGGTTATTTAAAATGTTTCTTTCGGTTCACTTTCAATTAAAACTTTTGTGCTTGATTTACATATTCAATACCGCTCCCGCTGAGTGTTTTCGCAAAGATTTTAGTATTTTGATCGTACTTTTGGATCATCTTCTTTTTTTTTACTCCCAGAAATCGCTGCCACTATCACCATGCTTTGCAGAATCGGCTGCACCACCACCACCTCCACTAGCTGACATATGTAAAACACTGCTTGTTGTAGAGCTCGAGTCGGGCTCCTCTTCAATTACAGGCGTTTGTACTGTAGATTGTGGCTTAGCATCAAATCCCATTGGTTCAAGCTCCTCCTCATATTCCTCTTCATCTTCTTCTTCCTCGTCAGCTTCAGCAACCAGTTCATCCAATTCGATTTCCTCATCAACTGCTTCAACCATGCCAGCTATTTCGAGGGATGACGCACTTACGATTTCTCTTAAGTTGTCATCCAAATTTATTGAAAATGTTGTAGAGGATATTGTGGTGGGTAATTTTACATGCGCCGATGCTGCATCAGCTGTGACTGGTATATTATATTGTGGTAGTATTGCTGGTGTTGATGTATTCTCAATTTTGGCTGGCGCTGCTGTTTCTATATTGGAAAAGGTGTTTAAGGATTGTTCAGTCTGCTTAGGACTTGTTGGTGAATTGCGCTCCTCCTCCTCTTCCTTGCGGTGTTTTGAATTTTTTCCTGTTTTTACATTAACAGCACACTTTGTAGATGTGCTAGGATTTTCACCATTCAAAAATTCAGTATTCTGTGCTGAGTCTTTATGTTGGCGATTGGTATTTATTGTTGGCGCTTTATGTTTACGATTTTGTGGACTCTTTTTACTTTCTCTGTGAGGTTGTCTTTTATCTATATTGACCTTACCCTGTGTCCATTTGCCTCTAGTCCCTGCCCTCTTTGGGATATCAATGAAGAGTCTATGCATCCGCTCCATGGTTTCCATAAGAGTGGCATTACCCTGCAAGAAAAAAATTCTTAGAATTCGAAAACTAAAAGACAAAAAACGACAAAACAACTTGTGAAAAAAGATTTTCCTTCGGATGGTTAGGAGTAAACAATTTTCGATATCATATAACTTGTCTGAAACCTAAGAAAAAAATATAGTTTCATTAATCACCTGTGGATTTATTTTTATTTTAGTTTTCGCCGCGTATACGTCTTCAAAACCTCCTTCTTCGTGTATAAGCATTCTTCGTTCCACATCCGGCATATTTACAGGCACATAGTGCCCACTTTCCCTACTAGTACTACTTCGTTCACTGCAATCACTTATACTTTGATTTACTTCAGCTATTTTTTTATCTTGAAAATCATCATCATCATCATCATTGCTGGAAGGTGAGGTGTCAGAACCCACATCTTTCAATAACGTATAACGTATCTGATCAACATCACTAGCAGTACTCGCACCATTTTCAGTCGCAGCGACTCCAACAGCATCTAGCATTTTTGTTGATGTCTTTTGACCAAATATTGTTGGAGTTGTTGCGGCTGGAAATGGTGTTTTGCTTAGTTCATCTGCATTTTGTTGTTTATGTCTATTCAGACGTGGTTCTCGCTTTAAAATTGATTTCGTCGGCATAATTTGTGCTGTGTTTGGTAATATTGTACAGCTTTTGTCTAGTGGCGCACCGTTACTTCTTGCGGTTAAAGCATTTGGATATACGGTATTGTTTTCACACCCTCTTGCCGGTACAGGTAGATCGGACAAGGAAATGGTCGTTAGTGGTGAGGGATGAACCACAAGTGATGATATTACGTCATTCAGCTGATATGAGCTAGCATCACTTGAAGGCAAGTTAATATGCGATTCAAATCTGCCAAAATTACAATTGTAATAAAAAGGCTCAATACGCGATAGATAAAGCTCTTCTGCATCATCCGTTTTAGTACCATTCGATTTTTGACACGTTCGTTGTACTTTGAAAAATTCCGTTTTAGCATCAAAAATTGCATTACGATGTTTCAAATTTGGATTTTTATTTTCTTGATCTACCAAATCGATCGCGTGATCTCTGGGCTTTATTGACACTTTCTGAGGTTTCTTTAATTTGTAATCGCGTTTTTCTTTTTCGACTCTCACGGCAGTTGGCTTCTGTATACTTTGCATAATTTTATGATGTTTCGCGCCAACTGGGGTTGGTTTTTTTTTGTGATTTTCTGAAAGGCTAGATACAACTTCGCGCATCGTTTCGGCCTGTATACGTTGGCGTTCTAGATAATTGCGGAAGTTTGTCTCTAACTGGTTGCTCTCGTTTTCCAGTTCTTGAATGCGCATTCTGTGTGAAAGAAAATGTAAGATGTAAATTAAATCCATCGTGATTGATATTTCGAGACTGAGAGTCTTATCTATCGTAACTCATATGCCAGGCAATCTCGATACTAGAATGTACATTTACTTACCTAGCTTCGTACACAATTTGATCTACGTTGCGCTCTTGCTTCGTAATGGTTTTTACCATTTTTTGCAATTGCTTTTGGGTATTCGCCACATCCTTTAACATAGGATCGCGGGTTTTAGTGTCATAAAAATGTATTTCTTTAGTACGAGCAGAAAAATGAGCTTCCGTTGGACTTGCTCTAGGATCCTTAAAATAAGATAAGATTTTAAGCGTAATTCCAGAATCAAGCGAAACACTTAGTACTTAACAATTACCATTTCTTTAACAACTCTTCGCACTATCGACTCAGTAGTTTCTTTTTGTGCATTAGCATCTGACATACCTTCCGTTTCTATATTGGCTATGGACGCATCCACTCCTTTCGCTCCTAGCTTATGTACATCTTGAATCCGTTGCAATAATTCTGAATGTCGTATCTCAAATTCTTCTAATTGATGACCGATACTTTCGTTAAGCTTGTGTGCTTCTTTGGAAAAATCATATACTGGTAGACGTGTAATATGCTGTCGATAGAAAGAAATAATGTGGTTAGGAAGCTAGTATTTAAAAACGGGGTCGCCCTTCTGCAGTGGGCGGAAAATCGCCGAATGCATTTGTGCTATAAAAAAGGTCCGCAGTAAAAAGGCAAATGTCTGGGCAGATGCCGCGCAAGCTCAACATAACGCTGATGACAACCATTTGTAGGGAAAAATGTAGCGGCACGCCACAAATTGGAAAGAATTTCTTCGACGTCATGTCGCTCCAGAATTAGTATTATTATATTATTACCTCCATCAGCTGCTCCTTATATTGTAATCTCAATAGCTCTTTCTGATGAAGCAATTTTTCTTCGGACTCCTTCCTTATAAGCTCACGTTGTTTGTTAAGCGCTTTTTTAAGGGAAGATTCAATCTAAAATATGGATACATATAACAGGTTTTAAAATCAATAAAAATCTTAGTACTTACTCGATCTAAGAATTTCTGTCCATTCTTTGTATGTCGCATCTCGTGTACCCAGTCGATGTAGGTTTTTTCTCCGACGCTCTTTTTTTGTTCACCAGCTTCAGCACGTAGATAGGAGAGGTCTACTTGTACTGCAGCCTGTGCGTTCATTGGTTTATGTGTTGTTGTTGTTGTAGGCATTTGACTTTGGTTGGAAGAAATAAGCTCTTTCGATACTGATTTAAAATTCTCAACACATTTGGAGAATTCTGTTGCCAATGAATCGATCGCTGAAACCACTGCACCAACTTGCTTGTTCTTTCGTTTCGTATGTGTCATATGCTTCAGCTGCACCGTGATTCGTTCCAGACTACGATTTAACTTGTCGTATCGACGAGTACGCACGGATTTTGCTATTTTTGTACTTGGTATATTCAAGCGTTTGTTGCGTAAGGCTTCAAATTCTTCGGACATTTCTTTTACTTTATTAGATAATATCAGCAGGTATTTGTTGAGATATCTTATATTTCCACTGGCCATTTCAGGTTTGGAGCGTCGCGTTGACCCCTCGGTATTGTTTAGCTCAGCATTAATGTGTGTCGTCTGTGTACCTTCCGTTACGACTCCTGACTTTATGGCAGCAATTTTCTTCATGCATTGCTCTTTTTGCTTCAACAGATGTCGTAATAGCAGTAGCAGCAATGAAACATTTTTATTGCACTCATATTTTTTAATCATACTCCCTTTGAATGCCGGCTCATATGATGATTTACCAAAAATAGCCTCTAAAATTTCTGTGATTTCCCCAGGTGTAAAACGGAAATGCTGTGCGCTTTCAAAATCCGGAAGTGTATTGCGAAATGGTACCTCAGTGCAGAATACTGATAGAGAAAAGTGGCAATTTTGTGCATAGAGGAACTCGGCAACGAGGGTATTGAGAGCCAATACCAGCGGTGATAAGGTCAACCGTTGTGTAGAGCCACCAGCAGTGGTTGTGGACGTTTGAGCCAAGATTTGGCGCCCTAAAATAACGTAAATCAAATCAACTCAGTTTGCACTGCATTGCCGACTGTAATGTTATCGATAGCAACACAAGTTGCCATAGCAATGCACTACAAGCAAACGTAAACAAAAGTGTAAACAAAGCAGCATGAATGAATTTGCCAATGGCACCTAATTGGAATTCCATACGCTAAATTCGTTTTCTTTCTTTGTTCTGACTTACCCAATGCAGTTTTGTTAAAATTTAAGATAAGGTCAGTGCGTAGTTTTGCTTGCAGCGCCCGTGCGACATCATCACGTTCCATCCAGTCGCGAAAATGTGTTTCGAATTCTTTAGCTGGTATTTTCGTTAGATCTGTCAAGTTCGCTTTCATATCCATCTCTGCGTTAGCCATACTGAATACTGACTTTGTTAACACAAATAGTTCTACGTTTTGTTTTAAGTTTCGAAAGAATACCACCGTCACTTTTTTGGAATTTTGTGTGTCCACTTCAATGAAATTTAAATTTGTGCAGGCGTTCAAGATATTTTTACAACTACCGCTCCTCTTTTTGGTCAACCACTTTCAAAAGCGTTCACGTTAAACGACGTTAAATGTCAATGACGAGAAAATAAAAATTATTTACATATAGGAGTGTGTTCAGTGCCGTTGTTGCTACCCAGCAAGCCATTCACACAAAAACAAACTACACGATACAAATGTATTCGTATTGCGTGTACAATTTTCTTCATTCACGTCGAATTTGCATGATATGTATATTTTTTCTCAAAACGTGTAGGAACAGCTTGTTTATACATGAAGCAAGACAGAGTTGATAAAAAAAAGTATATCGTATGTTCGTAAATTTGAAGCTAACTGGGGAATGTAGACCAATTCACTCGCCATTGTAAAAATTGCCTCACATTCAGTTCCATTTCCGATGAATCAAATATGGTTTATTTAGGGCCACTTTCATAAAAGACAGCTAACCGTACAAAATACGTCAATTAACCTCTGGTTAATGGTTACTGGTTTTTATGAAAGCGGCCCTTAACTATTTAAGTGGGTCGGTTTTGTTTGTCAAACAACCCAGTACATTTGTCTCGAGAGCATAACCTGTTCTCTGACTTTTATGCAGTTTTGTTACACAATTGCTTTTTTGAAAAATTTACAATTGAAAACGCGAATATAAACTCAAAGATAAACTAATGATATGGTAGCATCGAAATGCAACTCTGTTGTCTTGAAAACATCTGTTAGTTATACATGCATTTGACAACTCATCCTGTTTACGTCTGAAAAATAATATAAACAACGCAAATAAATAAACAAAAGAGCAAAAAGTAGAACGAACTTGTGAAATACAAAACAAAAGTTTTTCAATTGATTTTCAATAGTCTAAACGAAAACTGCCGGCTTTCCTTCTGTGTATAATTTTGCAACGTCATGTCACATATAGACAATATCATTATACAGGTTAGGGCACGACTGCAACAATTGGGTGTCAAATTATGGGAAGAACCATATTATTACACGGATATTGGGAGCGTAGAGTCTGAAATTGATGTAAGTAACTTCAAATAGTGTATGCTCTAGATTTGGTTGTTATTTGCACATTTTTTCAAGTCCCTAACCCATAGTTTTGATAATTCTTATGACTTTCTTTCAGAGACTCGCACAAGATTTCAGTTCAAATTTAAGTCTCAGCGTGTCAAATTGTAAACTTGCCTTGGCAGAACTGCAGGATGGCGCTCTACGGAAGTTGGCAGCGCGCAAGGAATACAGTGAGACTGGTAAGAATATCAGACATGTTTTTATACGCACGATGGCATGTTTCATGGGTTTGTTTTTAAATTCTATGTGAAAAGGTCTAGCTACATTCAGTGTGAGGCGTATTAATAACCAAGAAGGCACACAAAATATGTTAGAAGTTAAATGTTCTTTAAGTGCGCTGGGTTCAGACCTGCAAAAAATTATTGCACAAAAACTGCAGTTGAGCGACTCAAATCGAGTAAAATGTATATCTTCCGGTAAAATAATTGCTGCAGAAAAAACCCTAGACTCGCAAGGTACCTACATGTATCCAATTTAATTATTTTTATAAAATATAATGTAAAACTTCCCTTTTAGACATTAAAAACAATCAGCAGCTAATGGTTATTGTAAGTGACGTTGATCGTGCTGAGTCAAGTTCCGAAGAAGCAATGTACGATCGCATACGAAAAATTAAAATGGATGTCGAAGCAATTGTGGACTCAGAGAGACAATTATTTGAGGTATGTAGGTGTAGAAACATGTAAGACTAACAAATTTTTTTTACCATTGAAATCCTTTGTTTTTACAGATGGAAGATCAAGAAGGCAATCCAGTATTTTTACCACCAAATGAAAATCGCTCATTGTTAATGGCAATGGGTTATTGTGAGAAGGCACGGGCTGCCATGAAGAGGCAACACTACGACGAAGCTTTGATTTTACTACTGGAGGCTGATGAAAAATTCACCACATGTAATTCGAAATTTTTAGAATCAGTGGACAACTATGCATTGATAAATCTTGATATAGTTTGGTGTTATTTATGTCTGAAGGTATACTATTTCTCAAAAATATATAGTACTTAACTATTTAATATTTGTTTTATATTCAGAACGTCACACAATTACCGGATGCACAACGACGCTTAGAGATATGCGAACAAAGCTTTCGTCGTAGCTATGGTGAAAATATGAATCGTTTGATTGCACTCAAAGGAAATGCCTGTCCGGAGCGTGCTCTTCTGATGCGTTTACATTTGCTTCAAGGTGTAGTACTATTCCATCAGAATAGACGTGATGAAGCCTATGAAAGGTTGGAAGTGGCTGCATCTGAGCTACGTGAATTGAAAGTTGATGACTCAGCGGTAGAATCACTTGTTGATATGGGATATGAGCCATTTGAAGCACGTTTGGGTTTACGGGCATGTAATGGTAACGTGGAGCAAGCAATTAACTATATACACGAACGTAGGGATAAGAAACGTGAAGCAAGAGCGCGTTCACATAAGGAGCGTAAAGTGAACACAAAATTGTCCCGTACAAACACTGACAAAGATTGGGTCAATCCGCGTAGTGTATGCACGCTTATGGAGATGGGCTTTCCACATGATCTTGTCGTTGCGGCGCTTAGAAAAACTGATAATGATGTACAGCATGCGGTAAGCTTGTAATTTGACATTTGCATATTGCAACTATGTAAGTTGCTTTGTTTATCTTATTTAGTTGGACTTATTGCAAACGAATAGCGATGAGCTTTTAAAAAATTTGCCCCCAAAGGTTACAAATATTGAAAACGAATTACTAGAGCAGGTAAATAGCTTAGTCATAAGACTTATTCATTACTATAATAACTCCATCCTATTCTAGTTAAAACAACTCGGTTTCAGCGAAGACTTGGTGCGCGTTGCACTTGAAACAACTCAAAACAATATGGACAAAGCACTCGATTTTTTAGTAAAGTCATTTGGTAATGAGGAAGATTTACTACAGCAAATGAATCGTATGGCCGAAACTGCAGCAACTATGGCAGGCGTCGATGGACCCTCTACTTCCAGTGGTATTAGTTCTATAGTTAGCATGGCCATGAGTAAAGTAAACAATGAAATGGAATCTCTATAAGCTTATGAACGTTTCAATGAAGATATAACTTCGAATGAACAGGATTACCTCGATCTCCCATTACTACAAGAAGAGCAAATACTTGCTGAATATAAACGTTTTTTAGAACAATGATTAATATTGTTATGACTATCAGTAAGTCCGTGGTATATTGTTTGCATTTTTGGACAAATTTATTGTGCATTATATGTTAAGTACATCAAAATAAAAATGGCATACGTTACACTATCAAATTTACGTTGTACGTGTTAAGTAATTAGGCAAATGTCTAAGAAACTGGAAGCTCACAAGTATTGTTTTGTACTTTGCCCACTGCGAAACCCCTTTAATGCATGCATATGTACATATATGCAAAATTCAAATATGCAAAATTTCTAATAAAATGAAGTAATTATTTTCTAAGTGTAAATATATTTCTTGTTTATTAACCTTTGAGTTTGTTGAAAATACGCTTAACTTTGAAGAGTATTTATTCATTTCATTTTTTTCATGACTCATTACATGCATTTCAGTTTTTTATACTGTCAAATACAAAATATGGTCGGGCTAAGGCAGACCATACGCTAAAGGGCATTTATTTCATAAACACTTAACAAAAAAGGGGCATTCTTGAGGCAGAAGATAATGATGATAGCTCTGTGTAAGGAAAGTGACGACTAGTAGGAGGGGAATCATCGCCACAACATCGTTTCATTGGGCGGTGCAAGATGGTATTTCAATATTTCGATGCACCTTTCATTCTATGTCTTAAGTGGTTGCGATGTTAGGCTACGCCTTTCCCTCGCTGTGTAACTCGATCAACAAAATAATCATGTTCTTGTCAACATTGACAATTTACTAAAGCTGATATAACATGACATTAATTTGCAACAACCAGAAAATCTTCAGAATAAAGTACAAAAGCTAGAAATTTGTTTTCGCTTGTCATTAGAGTTAAAAGGTTTTCCGGGTACATGAAAGCGTGTTTAAATGAGGAGAAAAATGCAACGCCCACTTCACGCTGACAGGAGTAAGAAAATACATAGATTATGGCTTTAATTTGTACTGGTGATGCAGCTTTATACATAATAATTATTTACGATATTCACTTGTACTACCTATATAATTTGGAAGAATATTTCCTATATCGATAAATACTAATTAATTTGAAAGCACGCAAAATTTTGGGCGCGCTGGGGATAACAATAGGGATGTGACGAATATTTGAATTTCGCATATATACATTTAAAATGTGGTTAGAAATCAATATACACTTTTTGGAAGCTCGTAATTAGCTCCCAAGCATTTTCTTCTACTGCAAAATGTCCTTTCAAAAATAACTTCCTGCACTCGACCAGCTAAGAAAGGCTGTTCGTAACGACAAAAACACCGGCCGAAGAGTAAATTTTTCCAATAACATGAAAAAAAACCATGCAGTCGAGCCCCAAAACGAGGAAATTGCCTATGAAATTTTTTTTTTTGGATTTTGCCATAAATCAACCAGGCGGTTAAGCCCCCAAAGTCAATAGTCAAAAGAAGTCTCAATCGCAAAAAATTAATTTTTTTATTTACAATATTTTTTTGCCTGTGATAAAACATTTAATTTTAATTTCTAGTTGTTTTTGCTGAGACTTATTATTTTGTAATTAAGATATTTTTCACATTTTCCCATTAATAATGGCTTTGGTTCTAAAATTCAGTCATGTATGAAGTGAAGTGAATTTTTTTGTAGAATAATTCAAATTGATGCGTAACTAACAAACCATATTGAAACCACATTTTGTTCCTATCATTTGGACAATAATTTAGGCCCTCAACAGCAGTGGAACAATACAAAGGTTGTTGTTAAACAGAAAATGAAACCAATTGCGGAACAAATGGGCAAATAGAATACAAACAAAGAACTGCTTAATATAAAAATATGGACAGACATACATACTTAATAAATTTGATGCGTCAGCAAACGTGCTAAGTCCAAGTCATCAAACTCTTCTAACAGAAGTCCAAGGAAACAAGCCTGAGTGGTGTTTAAAGTTGTACCACACGTAGGGCAAGAATTTCATATGGTGAGGTTCAGGCTGGATAAGTAAGAGTTCGACATGTCATTAAGAGAGGAAGTTTAAAGTTGCTGCGGGGGAAATTTCACTCAATGTCAGGATAGAAATTTAATGGTATTTTAGCCCAACATGTTATTTTGGGGTGGGGCCTGTTTTTTTTGTTTAAGATTATGCCTAAGCATGTATTTATAATCTACAATAAAACAATCCGTCTGTTTTAGCGACTTAAGCAATTTCTTTCGCTTATTTCATTTGCGCACCCTTTTTATAATTCGCAACCAGCTTATAAAATATTATGAAGATATAGTTTATGGCTGCATAACCCAAAGGGGGTTTTTTCCAAGCAAAAATTAGGAGGCCATCCCGCGCTTTTACCTCAGAGCCCCCGGTGCCCACCCCCAATGAATAAATACAAGGTGTGACAGGTGCCCTGCATCCTCCCAGTTCTATATAGAAGAAATAAATGGAATATAATAATAAAGTAATAATTTTCCAGTAACATGTGCTCCACCCCCGATCTACTCTTAATAAATTAAACAATAAAAATCTCAAATAAAAATTAAAATAAAAAAAAACTACTCGCCCTCTCAAAGCTTAGACACCATCTTACAAACATCAAATTAACAAACTTAACATGAAAGTTCGTGCAGTTTTAACGTCACACAGTTGTCGAAATTGTTGACATTACATACTCAAAAGTCAAACGGCTAAACCATGATGAGCTGCATAAACTCTCTATACATCACCCAACAATACCAACAGCATCAGCTATGAGAGTCGAAGCCACTGCAAGGTGGAGTAGTTTTTGCATTTAAATACCGGCAATATGCATTTCTCACAACTAAACACTCGTTTATATAGACAAGTCAACAAACAGGTTTGAGCCCACAATTGTCTAGAATAGCAACTGCAGCAACAACAACCACAAGGCAAGTACGTTGTTGAGCAACAATACGAAACTAAGCAAATAATAGACAAAAAAAAATACAAAAAAAAAGTCAGAATCATGATAATGATGATCAACGATGACGATGACTGTCTCAATCGATCGTTTTGAATATGTCAAAGGAGGAAAACGGTGAGGGGTGGTCATCAATATACGCAATAACAGAGCCGGCGAAAAGCTAAACAGATCAATATATACGAGTAGGTATACATATGCGCATATTATGGACTGTGTGCTATGAGTGGTTTGAGCTTTACTAAGCCAAGTTGATGATTTTTCAAGCGCCAAAGCGTAGCACAGTTCAAATGCGGCAACTTGTGACGGTGGACGCGCAAAGCGGAAGAAATAACTAATAAATACCAGTGAAACGGGCGTTTAATAAATATAAATATAATTGGAGTTTATTCGAATTTACATAACTGCAGTGCAAATGGATTTTGTAAAATATTAATTTCCAAAAGGAAAACATTTATTTTATAGGTACATACCTATGTATGTGAAGTTTGAAATTTTAAAAGTGGTTGTCCTTTTATGATTTGTTGTTGTTATTCTAATACATACGATAATATTGATTAACCCTGCAAAAGTGCGTCTGGTCTAAGACTGTATAAAATACAGTCTTTCGTTGACATACTACCGGACCAAGTCTAGACCAATCTCATGTAAAACCATAGGACCAATTTACACGGAGCATGTCCTAGGCTTGGTCTACCATTCTACCATTTATGCCGTGTACAGTCCAGACCAAAGATAGACCGTTTGGTCTATACATAATTTTTGTGCTCATTAACATAACAAGTGAATTGTTTCTTCAATTCGGCAAAGCAAAACTACATGCGCACAACTAGTCATATTGGTCTAGATAAAAACTAGATTTTTCTAGCTATCTATATACCACTAATTTTGTGTTATAGGACCAATGCTTTTTGCAGGGAATTGTTACTAAAATTTTTTGTATTTGTGTTAATTCTTGTAAATGTCAATAATATTATCCACTACCTACATTTGAAAAAAAAAAAGTTTTTCAATTAATTTTTGCAATAACTTCAAGCGCGCCTTAAACTGATTCGAATTGCTTAAAAAGCGTAACGCAGTGCGTGGCTACCGTGTATCAAGTAACAAGTAGGTAACAGCTTAACACGCCGTGTGAAATATTTGAACACCAAAAAAAAAAGCGCCGGAAAGGCCAGTGCAACTTAGTGTCATAATCAATCGTTGTTTACGTTTCGAACTCCGGTGCAGTGGCTAAAAACACAAAAAATAGTTAAAAAAAACTCGATCTAAACATCGAATACGTGAAGCTGAAAAACTAAAAAACGGAAAGCAAAAATAAATTGAAATTAGGCCGTACAATTGATAGTGGATTTAGTGTGAAGTCAAGTGTTTTGCACAAGCGCCGTTGCAGTGCGTTGAAGAAAAGCAAAAGTTTCTACTTTGGTAAACAACTTTTTTATATAATAACTAAAAATTTTTTTCTTAATTTCCTTTTCGGCCGCTATTTTCAGTTATACTCGTATTCGTTTCTATGTAAGTTAATATTTTTAGTGCACATTCGTCATTTTGCTTTTTCATAACTTACCTTTATATTCAATTCTTTTTTTGTGTTTATTGTTTGTGTTTCATTTATGTTTGGGTTTTATTACATTATTTACATACATTTTGTAACGCATCACACGTTCAAAGCTCATAAGCATGAGCGGTTAAATACACTTGCCTGTCATGTGCAGTACAGTGTAACAATTAGCCATCATTCAAATATTAAAAAACGCACTGCGAGAATTTTCTTTAATAAATGTCTGCTGCACATAAGAGTTGTAGTCCCGTAAAAGCTGTTAGAAATAATAAGAAGATTCTTTCTTAGTCAGAAGTTAAAAGTTTTAGTTCAAAGAACTTCCTTTACGACGCTTACTTTTAGTTCTATTCCAAAAGAAATTTGTTCGTTTTCGAGTGATTCGTGATCTGTAAGAAATTTTCAAGTAGAACGCATTCGTTGTTTGTGTTCCATTCTATTCCCTTCGGCTTTGATTTATCACCTTTTCGATTGTAGAAAATTTTGTACTTCGATTTCAAAATAAATCTGTCAAACGATCAGCTGTTGTACAGTTGATGAAACAATTGTAATTTCATATTTGGATAGATATTGAGAATTAATAAAATTGAAATAGAATATTCCGAGCATTTTTGAAATGGCAAATAAATTGGTTTTGTTTATTTTTTTTTGATGTGCTTTTGTGTCGTTTTTCTTTAAATCATTAAAATTTCAAGATTTGGACAGTTTTAATCAGAGAAGCATCAACTTATTCTTAATTGAGGTTATGTTATTCGATATTTTTGTGATTTAAATTAAGTTAATTAAAACTTCTGTTGAATGTAAATCGTTACGGTTTAACATCTAGTCTTCAATTTTAAAACTCATCTACAGGCCACTAGAAATATACTAAGAAGCCGTAAATTGTTCTTCAAAAGCTGTAAAATTTTCTTCAAAATAATCATTTTTACTTCACAACTCTTAAAATCTGAACTATAATTGATTATCTCGAAGTACAATTTATCGTTTTTGAAGTACAATTTACGGGTTCTGAACTACAATTATTTATTCCGAAATGCATTTCACTATTATTTTATGTGAATTTTATATTTATCCTCCCCTTTTTAAGTACTCACTCGTAACCTTAGATTGACAGTGTCATTTAAGGAAAAGCAAAAGGAACCAATTGAACTAGTTTCGTGCCACTGTGCAGATCAACATCATTTTTAACATAGAAAAAGTGAAACCAGATTTATTACTGGCTTAATATTGAGAGAGAGTAAATTAGTGTGCCACCAGGGCCGCCAACCACTAAAAAAAAAATTGGTGGTGTTTGGTGAAGTTGCGAGGGCGTTTTCTTCGATTTAAAAAATTAGACTTTTATACCTTTACCTTTATGGAACTATCAAAGTCCATACAAAATTTAGTTAAGTTAACTGTTAACACCTTTGCCAACAGCCAAGTGCGGAAACCTCTCACCTTTCCAGCAATTGGAAAAAGTCGTCAGCAGCTTTTACCTACCTCGATTACTACACAAATATTTCAATTATTCGCAAATGGCACGTTTCACGTTTGATAGGCACGTCCGCTCATAGATAATTGATTCTCCAAAGTTTTATCAATTAAAATTTTTATTAAATGAAAATACACCGTAGTAAAAGCTGCTAAGTACACTTTTCTGTGAAAATGGCTTTCGGAGTTAGGAGCTCAAAACGAAGTAATAATAAAAGTTAGACTGACACTTGTCACTCTAAGCTAAAATAGGGATAACACCCATAATATATTTTCGGAATATTTTTTTTTTCGCTTTACCCGAGGTGGTTTGGTTCAATATGGGTTTGCTCTATTGCAGCTTATAACTTTTTCTACTGCATTTCCTCACGTCTTAGAGAAATGTACTGGCACTTGCAATCAGTGTTGCCATAGCAATAAAGAAAGAAGTTTCCAAAAGTGGATAAACACCTACTACAAAACTACCATTGTATACCACAAATGTTGTTTTTTTATTTTAGTTTGGAATTATAATATTGAGTAAACATTATTTATAAAATTTCCTATTCTTGACAAAAATTTGTAGTATGCTTTTCAAAATAATTTTACAAGCACACCCTCATTAAGCATTAACAAAAAGTGATTGCCCCTAAATTAAAATATTATCCATTTCAATACGATTGTGTCCAAATGGCAACCCTGAATGCAAGTTGCAGTAAAAAAAAACATAAAAAATTGGATCAGCTGGATAAAAAGATAACTGTGTTTTGATTTTTAAAGCTGTTAGTTTTGTGATATTTCTTTTTTTATTATTAGCAAGCCTTTGTTGTTCTCCAGTGATGGCTGTTTTTTGTTGTTTTACAACAAGCATTTAAACTAAAATATAATAGCTACATATATTATCTGTTTTAATTGTTGTTCGTTTTGTAGCAAAAAAATATAGATAATAATTATAAGAAATTAATTTTCATAGTCCATAACATATTGCAAAAAAAAAAACACAAATGGGGAAGTGTTTATAAAATGTGTACGAGTATGTAGGTAAGAACACAGACAAATGGCACTTTGCAATCAATCAAAACGTATGGCAATGACAATGCTTATAATGGCTAAGAACAGCCGCAATATGAATATGTTTCTCTAATCAACATGTCGTGTAATTGGCCGTAACTTCGTGAGGTAGCAACATTAGTAAGATTTAGATATGCATTCACAACGCTTCAAGTAAGATGAGCAGGCGCTGATAACCAGCTGATTCTCAAATCAATTAAAAACATTAATAATTACTCATAAACTTGATCTATGGCTTCTAGCATTAGATACCATGTTTTTGTTGTTATTACAGCTGCTGATAAACAGCTCATTATATTTCAAATATACTTTTAAAGCCAACTAAAGTAGTGTGAGAATAAAATAAAGTTTAACGTTTAAGTTATTCCAAGACATAATCGAATAACCAAAGAACATATATTAATATATATGTATATGCTCTTTGGAATAACTATGTCCTTAAATTAGTAGAATATCAAAACTATTACGATACAATCTTCGCCGTATAGGATTTCGAAAAAAATTCCAAACAGCTGTTACTATTTTTATTGGTTAACAACTCAAAATGTGAAGTTTTTGTTATGCCACGATCAGCTGTTTTTCATTTGCAAATCTCACCGAGTGAAATTCCCCAGCAGATATTTGCTTGCAACTCTCTCTTCCACTGGAATGTCAAAATGCGTTCTCTACCTGCAAATGTTTTATGTAATCGAACACTTTCCAATTTATTATCCTCGCCGAAACACGATTCTAAAATTGTATTTTTAAAATTTTGCTACGTTAATTGCATTTTTATGACCATTTTTGCATATTAATTTGGGTTTTACCCGACTACTTGTAAATAGACTTTGTTTTATAGCAATTTATTTTGAGAATGTTGAAAAAAAAAAATGTTAATTATAGATAGAGCGTATCCACCGTACCGTTTATTACAACATGGAGCGTATCAACAAAAAAAAAAAAGGTTGGCGTAAAAATAAAATTTTTTTTTTTCAAAGATTGTTTCGATCAATAAAACAGGTAATTAAATTTAGGAATCTCATTAGGATTTTTCGAAGATATTCCAATAAAGTTAAAAAATCTCCATAAAGCGTAAAAAAAAAAAACTCGTAAGCTGGTATGAAAAATGAAGTAAATAACTTCAGATTAAAAAAAACTTTTTGCGCTAGAACTTCGGTTTAAGCCCGCATTCAATCTATTTTTCAGCTGCATATGACCATCGCTGCCAGCATTTTTTCAATTTCATTTTTTCGTTCTTCATTTAAAAATATAACGATATAGGTACATAATTATTTTATAAATTCAATGCAAAAAATTAAGCTGTTCGTACTGAAAATTTTCTAAAAAAGTTTCTTACACAGATGCTTTGTATACGAATATTACAGGGACGTGAAGTTATATGTATTTTTTTCCTTTACTCAAGAATGATTTTTATATTTTTCAAAATAAAACTCAAACCAAAATAAAACTGAAATATGCGGAATTTCACCCGCACAATTTGCTCTGAATTGGCTCATCCCAAAAATAAGTTATTATAAATTGTATTAAAAATGGTGGAAAATGCGTATGATAATACTCGTACTCGTGCCTTTATTTCCATACCATAAACACCCCTACCCACCATAAAATTTATTCATAAAGCCACATCAAAGTTGTATAAAAAATCTGTATAGTTTTTGAATCATAAAAAGAGCCACAAAAAAATTATAAATTCCATACCTGTGAAAGAATTTTTAATTTTTTATCATAGGTACAAGAAATTTTTCCAAAAATAACGCTGAAACCATGCTAAAATGTGACATACATATGTATGTATGTATGTATGTATGCTTGTGTGTATTATCACGATCTCGTTTGCCAGTACCACAAATGTTATCAAATCAGCGCTTAGCAGCAATACACACTTTGTTTTTGTTTGTTTTTTTTGAGCAATTTACTCTCCTACGTTTTCTTTTCACGCACATCGTTCATAACATGAATTTGGCGCGCCAACGATAAGACCTTCGATAGCTCAGTTGGTAGAGCGGTGGACTGTAGATTGTATAAAATGCGAGAAGTAGATATCCATAGGTCGCTGGTTCAAATCCGGCTCGAAGGATTAATATTTTTTTTTATTTTTTTTTTAAATAACTTGTTAAATTGCATGCTACTTTTTTAATAACTAGGTACAAGTTTAATAATTTAGTGAACTCAAAAAATACTCTATCCATTAAAATGGAATTCGCATATACATTTGTGGACCTTTTTTTAAATCATACATTTAATTTTAAAACAATTTTTATTTAAATTTGTTTTCAATTTTCTGATTTTATGACAATTACGTAGTTAAATGTCGCTGTTTGTATAAATTTGTTTGTGTACAAATTGATTTAACTACCTGACATGTACCAGCATATGCGAAAAAAGGTAATTAGCACTTCGGCAGATAAACGATTTGTAAGGAATTTGAGAAAAACAAGTAGGTAATGTGTATGCACCGATGACACTGAACTTGAATATTGCGCTTTTGTAGTTACATTATTATGTATGTACATACATATGTATATACAATATTAGACCGTTTCAGAATTTTTTATCCCAAACAAACCTAAAGATCTTGGGGTATACATATGTATGTATGTATGTACATATGTACATATGTATTGTATGTCTCTAGGTAAATAATCTTATAAATAAAAATGAATGTGTGTCTGTGTGTCTGTGTGTCTGTGTGTCTGTGTGTCCTTTATGGGCGTCCAAAGTACTCAACCGATTTTTATGAAATTTTCACAGTATATTCTTGAGATCATGGGTTAAAGCATAGGCTATATTAATTTTTGGAAAAGTGGGCGGTGCCACGCCCCCAGGCTATATAAAACTACAATTCTTCATAACTCTGAACATATTTGGTCTAAATTAATGATTTTTGGATATGTGTGTCCTTTGGTCAAGATTTATGTAATTTTGGAAAAGTGGGCGGTGCCACGCCCACATTTTTTGTGTTTTGTTTGTACTTCAATAATGTCCAAAGTTTATGGCCGATCTCTTTTAAACTTTCAAGATTGGTTAAGAAAATTGTTGTGTACGATTCAGGCTATATCAATTTTTGGAAAAGTAGGCGGTGCCACGCCCCCAGGCTATATAAAATTTAAATTCTTCATAGCTCTGAACATATTTGGTCTAAATTAATAATTTTTGGATATGTGTGTCCTTTGGTCAAGATTTATGTAATTTTGGAAAAGTGGGCGGTGCCACGCCCACATTTTTTGTGTTTTGTTTGTACTTCAATAATGTCCAAAGTTTATGGTCCATCTCTTTTAAACTTTCAAGATTGGTTCAGAAGATTGTTGTGTACGATTTAGGCTATATCAATTTTTGGAAAAGTAGGCGGTGCCACGCCCCCAGGCTATATAAAATTTAAATTCTTCATAGCTCTGAACATATTTGGTCTAAATTAATGATTTCTGGATATGTGTGTCCTTTAGTCAAGATTTATGTAATTTTGGAAAAGTGGGCGGTGCCACGCCCACATTTTTTGTGTTTTGTTTGTACATCAATAATGTCCAAAGTTTATGGTCGATCTCTTTTAAACTTTCAAGATTGGTTAAGAAAATTGTTGTGTACGATTTAGGCTATATCAATTTTTGGAAAAGTAGGCGGTGCCACGCCCCAAGGCTATATAAAATTTAAATTCTTCATAGCTCTGAACATATTTGGTCTAAATTAATGATTTCTGGATATGTGTGTCCTTTGGTCAAGATTTATGTAATTTTGGAAAAGTGGGCGGTGCCACGCCCACATTTTTTGTGTTTTGTTTGTACTTCAATAATGTCCAAAGTTTATGGTCGATCTCTTTTAAACTTTCAAGATTGGTTAAGAAAATTGTTGTGTACGATTTAGGCTATATCAATTTTTGGAAAAGTAGGCGGTGCCACGCCCCAAGGCTATATAAAATTTAAATTCTGCATAGCTCTGAACATATTTGGTCTAAATTAATGATTTCTGGATATGTGTGTCCTTTGGTCAAGATTTATGTAATTTTGGAAAAGTGTGCGGTGCCACGCCCACATTTTTTGTGTTTTGTTTCTACTTCAATAATGTCCAAAGCTTATGGTCGATCTCTTTTAAACTGTCAAGATTGGTTCAGAAGATTGTTGTGTACGATTTGGGCTATATCAATTTTTGGAAAAGTAGGCGGTGCCACGCCCCAAGGCTATATAAAATTTAAATTCTTCATAGCTCTGAACATATTTGGTCTAAATTAATGATTTCTGGATATGTGTGTCGTTTGGTCAAGATTTATGTAATTTTGGAAAAGTGGGCGGTGCCACGCCCCTTTTTGTGTGTTTTGTTTGTACTTCAATAATGTCCAAAGTTTATGGTCGATCTCTTTTAAACTTTCAAGATTGGTTAAGAAAATTGTTGTGTACGATTGAGGCTATATGAATTTTTGGAAAAGTAGCCAGTGCCACGCCCCCAGGCTATATAAAATTTAAATTCTTCATAACTCTGAACATATTAGGTCTAAATTAAAGATTTTTGGATATGTGTGTCCTTTAGTCAAGGTGGATATAATTTGGGAAAAGTGGGCGGTCCCACGCCCACATTTTTTGTGTTTTGTTTGTACTTCAATAAGTTCAAAGTTTATGGTCGATCTTCTCTAAATTTCAAAATTGGTTCAGAAGATTGTTGTGCCACGCCCCCAGGCTATATAAAATTTAAATCATCATAACTTTGAATATTTTTGGTCTAAGCTAATGATTTTTGGATATGTGTGTCCCTTGGTCAAGAATTATATAATTTGGGAAATGTGGGCCGTGCCACGCCCACATTTTTTGTATTCAGTGCTTTGTTTGTACTTCAATAATGTCCAAAGTTTATGGTTGATCTGTTTTAAACTTTTCCAATACGTTAAAATCTTCGTTGGGTACGACATACATAGGCTACATTTGTAAATTCTTTGGAGAAGTGGGCAGTTCCAGGACCACAAGCTAAGTAATATTTCAATTCGTTATATCCCTGAATGTATTTGCTTTAGTGACATTTTAACGTTCTTAAATCTTAATCAAAGCACTTAATTTTTTTTGTTTGTTATTGCCGTTCATACATATCCAGAGTATTATAGGTAGATATAGGATATAATTAAATAAGTACTAACTATACATCTGCTCAGCAGCGCATAATGGTTTTTGTCATACCCATTGAGTTCAAAAGATCCGTTTTTTGAGTTGGACATCCAAAAAATTTATTTGTTTATACCAAAGACTCTAAAGCCAGAAACATTGTATATCCTAAAGCACTGCAATAAATGGAATGTTAAAAGTTAAAGAAAAATATTTGAAAATGTATTTCTAGGGAAGTCACTGGTCAGGCAGAACAACGTCTGCCGGGTCTGCTAGTGTTGAATATAAGCCGAAAATCGTAGTAGGTATAAAAGATATCGTATAAAATCGTGCTAATATTCACTAACTTTTTTAGCATTTTAAAAAGTTATATTAAAAAAAAAATACCAGAAGTATTTACAGTAAAAAATAAAATAAATAAAACGGAAAGTGGAGCTGTCGAAAAATTGGAATTCGAATCTGGTACTAAGACATCATAGTTGCCATACATACCACCTACGCTAACGCAGAATATAAAAGAGCGTTGCCAAGGTTAAGGATAAATCATTGCTAGCTGTTCGTGACGGTGTTGCCAGTTCAACAAATAAATTAAGTTTAGTTTTTCAGTTTTGGACAGGCCACAAACAGAAAAATACTGGGATGAAAATTAAATAGATTTAAAAAACATAAAATTTTAGTATAAAAGTATATATGTATGAATTAAAAAAAATTATATTTAATTAATAAAAATTAAAATAAAAAAAATAATGAATTTTTCGCGCATTTGGGTTTGAACTTGCATCATACACGTTGTACTCGAGGCGCTTAAAACCGACAGTAAAGAAAGCATTTTTAATAAAAATGTTCCTAACCTTAAATATTTTTAAAAATTGTAAAATGTACTAAAATATTTAATTTGTATGCAGATCGTCATTTACACTCGCGTTTAAGAGAATTTTTTGAGTTATCAATCAATCAAGCAATGAGCCACACTTAACAACTGGGCAGACAAGTGGTTAGCTACTCTCTTTGCGCTCACTCACTAAACGATTACTCGTGCAAACGTTCGGCTATGAAAAGTGAATTTGGTTTATTATGATCTTCATTTTCGTTTACATTTTATTTTGCTCTTTCACTTTTTTATTTGTTTTCATGCTACCAAAATTTTTCTTTTTTTTGTCGTATTAACCATAACTTACATTTTCGTCACAACAAAAACTATGTTAGCTGTCCGTGCGTTGGAGAATTCGCAGCGAAACGTCTGTCTGACTTTGGCTTCCGTATGCAAATTTTTTATGCGTGATCACAATATTTATTTGTTTTGATGCTTTATTTGTTTTTGTTGTGCTTTAATTTGTTTATTAAATTGTTATTTCTTTGTTATGTGTTTTGTGTTGTTATGAGCTTTTATGCGGGATACGAGTAGATTTTTAAAATATTTTATGCATTTGCTTATGCATGAAGAATTTAATAATGCAAAATTGCATTTAAGGAGACGAGTTTAAACATATACCTTTTTTGATTCTCCCTTCAATAACCGGTTAAAATTTTTTTAAATTTTTTCAAAACTAATCTTGGTGCTGACAAACTACTGAAATCAAAAGACTTAAGCGAGCAACTTCGAAATGCAGCATACATACATACATTAAGCGGAAGCAATTAAATTTCTCTTCAAAACAAAACAAAAAAATGAAATATTTACAATTTTCCAAATAAAAACCATAAGTCACTCTTCAGAAAGATGCTTCCGAAATACGAGTCGTTTATTCTATTCTTCTAAATGTCAAAATCTTTTATGTATTTATTTCTACGTGACACTCTACGCAAATACATATTTACGAATGCTTACGTATGTGTTTTAGATTGGCTTGCATGCAGCTAATATCAAGTTAATGCAATTGAAAAAATAAAAAAATAAAAATTAAGAAAAATACTTTGAAAATATCAAAGTTGAATGAAAATTACTTTAGCTTGCACGTCACAGAATTGGAAAAACAGTAAATATAAAACGCAGATATGGGCACGACAGCGCAATTTTTTTGAAGTAACTGCAAAGATAATAGGCAATAAAATACAGAATATTTGATGTTGATAAAGTCGCATTGAAGCTTCCTTGCTTGCTGGGTGACACCAGTTATCATATACAAACATGTACATATTTACGTAATTGTGAGGTTTTTCTCATAACTTTTTATGGAAGTAGACTTAAAAGATCATTGGCAAACGAGAAACGAACAAATCCGCCATTTAACTAAGTTTTCAAAAACTTTGCTACTACGTTCTAATAATACTGAAGGTATCACTTTCTTCTACTAATTATTAACTTTCCTCTCTTAAAATCCGTTTCTCTTCATCTACTTAGTTCTTTTTCAACCTTTTCTCATTTTCTTCATCCTTTTCACTTCTACTCCTTCGTTCTATTTACTTAGAGATTTTCTAAGAGAGGCACATCTATGGCGGAATACACTCTAAAAACTCCAAATTAAATACTAAAAAGGTAAAGCGAGCCATGAAACTTATAATTAGGCCTAGCCTAGCGTGTGTATTCAAAAGTATTTTAATGTAACGATAACGAAACATGTCATCCACCGATTTTTACAGAGTGTCTGTACGATAATGATATTCCTATAATGAGACTTATATATCATCTATAACTACATTCAATGCTATAAAATGCTCGTGGTTATATTGTTTAATCGTATATGTACGTTCTAGATGAGTAGATTACAATCTCCCTAAACATATATATCTATATACATATATCTACTATATATTTATATTAGACAGGGCAAAAAAAAATTGTATTTATAAATTTTTTTATTTGAAGTTCACATAACTTAATATAAGTTTTTAGAGTTCTATCATGAATTGCTTAGATTTTATAGTACTAATGAATGTATTCATTTCAAAACATACTCAAGATTTTTTTTTGCTCAAAAATTTTGTACGCTACGAAAAGATAGTTCTACTGTCATCAACGACTTCTCGACAATTCAGTTAACATCGAAGGCTTTAAAATTAATTTTCAGAAAATGGTTGTTCAAAAAAATAAAAATTCTCGACGTCGTAAAAAAAAAGGGATATAAGAAAAGAAGTAGGTTAGGTAAGGTAAGGTTATGGTGGCTTGGAGTAACTTGTGTTATTTGTTGCGGCGAGTTTTAATTCAATTCACGCACATCTAATATACTCAATAGCCATTTCAAAATGGTCATCGTGAAGTTAGACCCCAACCCAACAAACTCCAAATCACAGTTTATCAGTATCCTTTCGCAGAACCAGTACTAAAAATATTTAATAAATCTATAAAATTAATACATATTAAGTGTTAAAACTTTGACTTTTGACAAAAAAAAAAAAAAAATTTAGGACAGCCTAATACCTGTTAATACATTTCCCACATCACATTTTCTGTCATTAAGAAACCGTTTTCGATACGTGAGAACTAGAATTATTAAGAGTTGATATGAAAGCAGCAAAATCTTGATTATTTATTGAATACAAAAATATTTAGTTAAAAATAAAATAAAAATTTTTGCAAAAAATTTGAAATACACACAACTTTGGCTTTTTGATACTTAATTTAATTTGTTGAGAAATAACAATTGAAACGATTTTCTGATCAAATGATAGTAAATAAGTGAAAAATACTAAGTTGAAGTTGGGAAGAAAATTCGTTAATTCAATGGGGCTTCAGCTTGTGAATCAGTTATTCTTTCGTGTGTGCCAGCATCGCTCGATTGAAGGTTGCAGTACAGTATGAATACCACAAGTGGGCATAACACATACATACATACATAGATATGCTCAAGTTGAATGGCAAATATGGCTAAATATACTTTGTCAACAATAAATGTTAATAACTAATTTCTGCAAAAATTTTTCAAACAAAGAAAAACTTCAATGCATACCTATTTACATATATATGTATATACATACATACATAGACACTAATAATAAATTAAGCAAAATAGTCAAGGTTGGCCAATGACACGTCTTGCTTTGGTGCAATAAATGGGCATCTTCAATATTGAAATCTTATAGTAAAGGGGTTTTTTTGTTACCGGTACAGCATTGTTTATGGAGATACCGGGGCTTAGAGGATAAAATACTTGAGTTGCTCCTTATTACTAAATTTCAAGACGAAGAATTTAGGGCTTCATTGTCTAAGATAAAATTTGTTTAAAAATAAAAAATACATCATGACTCATGACTTTGCAAAACTATTCAGCACTGTTTAGCATTAGTATCAATTTACATTAAAAGCACATTTTTTTTTATTTTCACAACATAAAAAATGCTGAGAACTAAATGAGTTGCGAAATTTCTTAACCTTGAAAATAATGATATTCCATCTTAAAAAAAAATTAATTTTATTTATTTATTCAATTTAGTTTGAAAACAAGTAAGATATTTTAGCTTGAATAGAACAATACTTTCAATACTCAGCTGTAAATACCTCTCGAGCTCGACCGTTTTCACATCGTATCTCCAAAACCTAATATTTTTGGAACAAATTAATTTTCGTCGTGCAGGTTCCTAGACCCTAATTCGTATACCAAATTTGATGAAAATATAGCAATGTTTACTGATGGTGAAAGGTCCCGGGACCTCTTTTTTATATAATAAAGTGATTTTCGGGATTATGAATTTCGGCATTGACATCCCTAGATTCACAGATAAACGGACGCACCCGATGCAATACAATTGGTTACTTGTTACGAAATTTGGTGTCGAATTTTTATGTAGCTTTGAAAGCAGCCCTTACAGTGGGGTATAAAAATAAACGAAATTATAGCTTATAAGCTGCTGAACTTTCCGCTAGACTGAATTCACCATCAACGCAATCTGATAAATTCAAACAAAATGTGTTAATGCTGTGTATTTTTGGAAAACAATAGTTTGACTAATAGACTAACAATAAAACGAACAATCGGAAACAAAAATCATATATAAATATATTTATTAACGAGTGAATATGCACCACTCAAAATGGCCCATCTACACCTTTTCCACCTAAAAATGAGAAAATGTAAACCAAAATGAGAAAACTTAAATTAAAATGAGAAAAAAAGAATTATAATGAGAAAATATAAATTACAATGAGAAAAAGTAAATTGTATTGAGAAAAAATTATTTGTATTGAGAAAGCATAAATTGTAATGAGAATAAGTAAACTTGTAATGAGAAACCGTAAATAAGAAATGAGAAAACGTAAATTTAATAAGAAAACATAAAATATAATGAGAAAGGGTAAAATAAAATGAGAAAACGTAAATTAAAATGAGAAAATTTATTTTATTTTGAGAAAATATAAATTTGTATTGAGAAAACATAAGTTGTATTGAGAATACGTAAGTTGTAATGAGAAACCATAAAATAGTAATGAGAAAACACAAATTTATATTGAGAATATGTTAATTTATGTTTGGAAAACATTAGGTAGACATGAAAAAACGTAACATTGTAATTAAAAACATTTCAAAAATAATCTTTTATTGGTTTATTAACCCACTGCCATGTCCTGGAGTGCAAGTGCATCAGCATGAAATGTTGTGGTATGCTGCGCAGCTCTTGCGCAGTCCCCTCCTGTCAATTTTGGCTTGACATCATCAATAGCTCTTTCTAAATATTGAAGTCGCTGTTCACCTACCCCTGATCCACTCACAAGAGGTATCCGAAGAGTCGTCTTTACTTCTGTCTTTAATTTTGACCATATTATCTCTATGGGATTTAACATTGGGGAGTATGCACCCAAACGAAGCACTTCAATAAACCTAAAAGATTACATAGTTTTGAAATGATTTTAATTACAACTTTGTTTTTACATGTGTAACTAATGCTTTCCCATTATAAGTTAACATATTCTCAATATAAATTCCTGTTTTCTCATTACTATTTTATGGTTTCTCATTACAACTTACGTATTCTCAATACAACTTATGTTTTCTCAATACAAATTTATATTTTCTCAATGCAATTTACGTTTTCTCAGTTTATTTTACCCTTTCTCATTATATTTTATGTTTTCTTATTAAATTTACGTTTTCTCATTTCTTATTTACGGTTTCTCATTACAAGTTTACTTATTCTCATTACAATTTATGCTTTCTCAATACAAATAATTTTTTCTCAATACAATTTACACTTTCTCATTGTGATTTATATTTTCTCATTATAATTTTTATTTTCTCATTTTAATTTACGTTTTCTCATTTTGGTTTACATTTTCTCATTTTTAGGTGGAAAAGGTGTAGTTATTCTAATAGACATACATATTTCGAGAAGTTCTTAAGCTAAAATTTATTTGTTAATTTTCTATAAAAATATAAATTTTTGTGCCATAGAAGCTTTCCAAACCAGTATTTCCAAGTTTATGGAAAAGTTAAAAAAACTTTAAAATAACAAAAAATTAAAAAAAAAAATCATTTGAAATTTGAGACGAGAATTCCCATATATGTACATAATTTCCGAGTATGCCGCTTTGTAGAAAATTAAATTCTAGTCTCACAAAGTGCAAGTCTCAAAGCTCTTGAAAGTTTGTCTGATTTTTGGGAATTTTTTTTGTTTTGTATTCTTCCATGCAAATTGAATTACCTTGACAATCGGTTATGGAAGAAAATATAAAAAATAAAATAATCAAAATTCTACCGGATTTTCTAGAGTCTTAGATATTAAAAAGAGTAGCTACACACTACAAAACTAGCATAGTTGTAAAGTAATTATAATTACTCTAAATTAAAATAATATACGCCAAGTCACTATTCGCACGTATTTCTTACTTTATCTATTTTAAGTCCTAAAAAAAAACAATAATTGCGAAAAATAAATGATAATAATAATTAAATCCTGTTACAGCATATTACTATTATTTATAATGTTGTAATATTAATAATAATGTCTTGTTTGATTTGACATGAGATTAACGACTGTGATGACTTGCAGAAAATCGTGATTTTTTCGCTTCTACCACAAACAGATTTTACACTTTGCTCATTATTTGTTTCGCATTTACATAAAAGCTATTATTTTATCAGTAAACAGATTCTTCTGAATATATACATATGTTTACATATATTTATAGTTGAACTTGTGCAAAGTTCTTCGGGATTCTTAACAAACCCGTTGACCTTGAAGCTACTTACTTCAGTTGACTGAACGGTGTATCTCTCTGTCTGTTGTTACATTGAATTCAGAAAACAAGAAATTTTTTGATGTTAATTTCGCGAAAAAGGGGAAAGCATTTCAAGATTCAGGTTTTTAATTTAAATACAAAAAAAAAAATAAAAACATAAAAACGATTATCAGCTCATATAAAACTTGTTTTAAACATTTTACTAGAATTAATTACGCTCGACAAAATTTATGCGTGTTTGCTCAAGTAAAATTGTTGTAGCAGAATGAAAAAAGATGATAACAAAATTGCGTTGGAATATAGTAAAAAGCAGCAGACAGTATTTTTTTTTTTTTTTTTGAATAAAGAAAATTTCTGTTTAAAATCGATTTTATTTGTTGGCTTAACATTTTGCGAAGGTCATGTATTTTAATGAAATCTGGTGGTATGGCTCACAAAGATTAAACAAATTTACGTATTTCTTGCTATTTTTGAAAATCGAGATATTTTCTAAGTTATAGCTATAATAATATTTTCGAAGTTGAAAAGTTTTTGTTTAATTTCTTGGGATTGCCAATTTCGAATAATTTTTGCAAAAAAGTATGTATGTATATCTTAAATAAGGAATTCAGTTTGGTAGAATATAACATCTTGCAACATACATACATACCGAAAATGCGTAAAATCGGGAACATCGCAAAAAAATTGCCAACAACTGGGAATCTTCGAAATAAATTTACATCTATAACTCAAAAAATAACTAAAATTTCGAAGAACTGGCCCAAACTTAAGTTTTTATTGTTGTTGGGAGCTATATAAACTAGTTTCAGAAAGAAAGTCGCAGTTCGAAAAAAATGCCCCACTTTACAACTTTGTCCCCGCTATAACTACAAAGAATTCGAATTTCGAAAATCTGCCAAAAATATTATTTTTTATTGCTGCTGTGAACTTTACAAGCAAGTTTCAGAAAGAAAGTCGCACTTCGAAAAAAATAAAAAATGTGTACCCTTCGAGGAAATTCTCTTTTTCTACTTTCTGTATTGTAATCGCGATCCTGCTCCTAAAATATTTTCCTAGCTTCAAATCTTCTAGTTCATAACTACATATATTTTTTGTATATTTTACACATGTGTTCGGAATATAAAACACACCTAGTGACCATATTTGTTATGAACATCCTTCTCTTTCTTCGTCTAATATTACCATGCCGACGAAATATTTCGATTTTAGCGCCAAGCTCTCAAGATTAAAAATAAGATGTCATCATTAAATTTTGTACTCGAGCTGAAATAAATCACTGAAATCAACCGTGTGACTGCATCGATTATATTTGGAGCAAATATTTGTTCTTCCAGACATTTGATATGCAAATGCACGGAATTATTTCAGCTTTTAAATGGATTTTGGTTACGTTAGAACAATTAAATTTCGAGTTTGTGGACATGTCACGTTCGTTGCGGTAATGACTCGAATAATCGTGTGTTAGTGCTAAAATAAATGTGTGTGCCCAGCAGCGAAACCTCAAAGTCTGACCAAGCGGGCTTTTGCTTCACTTAGAGTAACTACTGGATATATAAAACTCCGTAACTTAGACTTCCTTACTTAGTATAATTTTTTCACTACACTTTTATTAAACTATCCATTTAATTTTGATATGATTCGATTTAACTGAACGACATGCATATGCATATTTTACTGCAATTTTTTCAAGTTCAAATTTCAGTTATTTTCTATTTTCTAATACCAGCGAAATAGCAATAAACCGCGATTTTCATTGAAATCTCAAGCAAACAAATTGTTTTTGATTAGTAAATAGTTAAATGCAACTGTCATAAACTATTAAAATAATTTTTATAATCAACAACAATAAAATATAGTAAATGTTCTGCATAAATTCTATACGCAATAATTAAACAACATTAAATGTAATGAAAGTCGACGTAGGTTTTATGCGACAATTAAGAAATTACAACGCTAAATGCTTTCATTTATAACTGTCTTATCCAGAATGATCTTAGTACTTGATAATCTCTTTTTAATCACTGGTTGGTATTTTTATACCCAGCGTACTAGTACTACTACAAGGGTATATTAATTTTGTCCACATAACGGTACTATGTAACGGCGCAAAATAATCGAGTTAGATATAGGGTTCCATATATGAAAGTTCTTAGGTTGAAAAGAGGAATTGATTAAGGCATGTCCGTCCGTCTGTCCGTCCGTGTACACGATAACTTGAGTAAAAATTGAGATATTTGCATAAAATTTTGCATACAGGTTACTTTCTAGCCAAGGTAGGTTGCTATTGGAAATGGGCGAAATCGGATGATAACCACGCCCCCTTTTTCGATATCGAAAATTTTGAAAATCACATAAATTGACATAACTTGAGTAAAAATGTATATCTTTGCCTGAAATTTGTTATACAGGTTACTTTTTGGCCAGGTTAGGTTGGTATTGAAAATGGGCGAAGTCGGATGATAACCACGCCCCCTTTTTCGATATCGAAAATTTCGAAAATCACATAAATTGACATAACTTGCGTAAAAACTGGGATATTTGCATGGAATTTGTTATGCCGGCTACTTTCTGGCCAAGGTGAGCTGCTGTGAAAATTGTCGAAATCGGATGATAACCACGCCCACTTTTCGATTTCGAAAATCACATAAATTAACACAAGTTGAGTAAAACTTGAGATATTCGCATGAAATTTGGTACACAGGTTACTTTCTGGCCAAGGCATGTTGGTGTTTAAAATGGGCGAAATCTGATGATAACCACGCCCCCTTTTTTGATATAGAAAATTTCAAATAAGATTCTAGGGCCTATATTATTGCCATGTCATGGTATTTGTATCTCGTTCTGAAAACTAACGCTGGGTATTTAATGTTCGGTTCACCCGAACTTAGGCTTCCTTACTTGTTTTTTTAGGTATCCTACAGAAGCTTTGATGAATTAACAATGCGGTTTAGCAAGTATTTTCTTGAAAATCAAGTAAATAAGCAATGAAATTGACTGAAGCGGTTTTGTTTCAGTTAGAATTTTTATTACGGACAGTCTCATATATGTATGTATGTAGCTAGTGGTATTTTGAGCTGGAAACAATGGCGCATAATTCAAATCTTTACTTAAATTTAAAAAAACTGAAATGAAAATAAAGAGGGTACATTTCTGAAAAAATTGGCTGGCGGTATGAAGAAATACTTTACGTTTTGCAAGGTCGCCCTGTGGCAACTATTTTATTTAGAAACCATAGCATGGCTATGGCAGTAAGCGAAAAAAACCAAGGCGATAGCACAAACACAACCATAGACACAAACCATGTCATTAAAATGTTAAAAGGATATTTTCGTCATTTTAAACTTCATCTAAGAACTGAAATATATTTTAAGTTGACATGAACTGTTATTTATTTCAGAATCATGCTTAAGTAGACAAAACTCAATTTTTATTTGATTATGATTATTGGCTTATATATAGACATTTCTCTACTCCTTGTTTTGCTATCCGGTTGGGCGATTTAAGAGATGTTGCGTTTGGGAGTGAAGTCCTTATAAGAAAAATTGGAACGACTTAAGCGCTGAGAATTGTTCGTACTTACCTAGGATATGCTGGTTAACAGAATTATTGCAAATTTACAAGGCACATTTTTCGAACTTTGACCCATGACATGCACCTAACATTGAACAAGTTATTACTTACTTCCACCTTGTAAACACATATTCACAATTTATTGCTTTTAAGTGGACTGATAATATATTATATTGCTTGTTAAAGTGTTCTCCCGATTTGTAATAAATTGACCATGCGCCCCATGAAACATTTTTTTGTAGATTACGTATATGTATGTATGTACATACATATATCTGTAGCACTGTAATGAGAAAAAAAGTTGTTTAATCATTTTTACTTTCTTACTCAATGAACTTGTCGGCTAATGAATCATAGTTTTTATTCACAAGTATAAATTAATTAAATAATAATTTAATTGATAGAGTGATTATCTTGGAAATGCAAAAATTAAATTTTCTCCCCATCAACCTATAGACATTAGCTCTCTTTCTCCATATGTATGTGCATCTCTTTTTTAACGCTTTCTGACAGAAACAAATGTTGGTAATAATGATTACGGGAATAATTATGTTATTGATCATGATGATGATTATTATGATGATTATGTTGCTGATAATGATGTCAGTGCTGTTACTAATGATGTCTGTCATATCGAAAGTGTTAGTAGTAAAGACCTGAGTTGCTCCTGACCCCATTAACTATTTCTTACCAAAACATGTTTTCATTGTGATTTCATGTTCTTATCGCTGATGAAATAAAAAATGGTTGAAAATAAAACATAAACAAGAGATCATATACATACAGCTGTCAATTGTCATAATATCTATGAATGTCATGTTTGTTTATTTTATTTTATTGTTGTCATTAAGCTTTCACACGTGCTGGCGCTTTGTAAATATAAACTGATAAACTTCTGTACAAACGTATCAATTTTGTAACAAAAGCGGAATGAGGCGTTCGAATAATTACAAATATTTTTTTTTTATGTAAGAAATCGAAAATGTTGCTTACTTACAATCCCGGAATTTTCGGGATTTATTTAAAAAAAGATGATGTCACGTTTTCGAATACTTTCCTTACCTTTCTTGGCTAACAAGTAGTTAATTAATTTTTAGCCGCTAAACGAAATGCGGGGTCTACGAAGCCACTAACGCTAATACTATTGGTTCATTTGCTACTATCCTGCTTTTGTTGTTGTAGCCCCAAACCACCCTTCCGAAGCTGTGTTATGTCCGCTTTTATTTTTTTTTTAACTCAACATTAAACTGTTTCTCAGACAATTTCTGAATTTTCTTTAAGGAGTACCGAAACCTCAAATCCCGGTATTGCACAAATTCCAAAAATTTTATACGCCTGATATGTGTGAACTCGCAGCGTTTGTTGGGAGAGTACGGCTACGGTATTTAATAGCTTAAATAATTACATCTGATTGGTATTTCCTAAAACAGTATTTCGGTATGTGTGAAAAATTTTGTGAAAGAAAACGTGTCGAAATTATGAAGTTTGATTTTAATGTGAATGGAATGATATCTCGACTAAAATGTTAGCAAAAAAACTTTTTTTAATTTCCTTTTTGAAAAATTTAACAGTTTCAAGGCATAAATCGACGGGGTGAGTCAAAGTTCAGGAAAATTCAATTCAAGCAAATTCTAAAATAGAGCGGTTTTGAGAAAAAAAAAATTGAAATGGAGTGGTCTAACACTTAGAGCTGCAAAACTATCGATGGTACTATCGATAGTATCGATAGTTTTTTTTTTGCGATATATCGATTTTTTTTTTGGGATAGTCGATAGTTTCGATAGTGTCAGTGCTTTCAAAATTTGTGATCTTTATAATATTAGCTGACGCTGTGATCTGAGGTAAAGTAATTTTTCAGAATTTAAAGCTCAAATTGCAATATTTGTACTGTTTTTTATTTAGGTACATATTATTGATATTGGAGGTTCTGCGTGTGGAAGATCAAATACAATGAGTAAGTATTATTTCGCATAAAAGCCACATGTATGTGCATAAATAACAAACGCGTATTTGATCCTTGTTATTTTATGCAAATATGTATGTATATTTACAGATACTGTGCAGGAATTGTAATAAGTGACAGTGACAGCGGCTCAGATTACAGGCTCAAACTTTCGAAAAGGACTAAAAAGGGACACTCCGACGTTTGGACATTCTTTGATAAATCTCAAAAACGAAATGAAGCCAAATGTCGCTCATGCGGGAAAATTTACAAAACCAGCGGTAATACTAGCAATCTGTTTGACCATTTGAAACGTTTTCATCCAAATTATCGCGAAATTGATAAATCAAGTCTTACAATTGATAAGTTTTTTAACAAAGCCGGAACAACCTATGAGTCGACGTCGGCACGAAAAAAATTTCTGGATGACGCTCTGGTTAAATTCATTGCATTAGATGTGCAACCAATGTCAATTGTTGCAGACAAAGGCTTCGTAATCTTTGTCAAAGCACTAGATTCTCGGTATGAATTGCCGTCCCGTACTACGTTACAGTCTGTGCACATGACAAAACTATTTTCTGATATGAAAATAAAATTGCAAACTATTTTAAATGAAATAGAGTATTGTTCCATAACCATGGACTGTTGGACTTCGCGAGCTAATGAAGGATATTTGACGGTTACATGTCACTTTATAACAAAGGATTTTAAATTGCGTACAGCCGTACTATCAACCAAAAAGCTCTTGATTGAGGTCAATCACTCCGCCGCAAATATTGCATCATCTTTGCGTGCTGTTTTAGAAGAATGGCAAATTATGAAAAAAGTAACTGCAATTGTAACAGACAATGCATCATCTATGCTGAAAGCCTGCGAGTTGTTGGAAAAAAGAAACCTGCCGTGCTTCGCACATTCTCTAAATCTGGTTGTTCAAGATTGTTTGTCGCAGGACAACATAAAAGAAATTTTAGCAAAATGCAAACGCATTGTGACATACTTCAAAAGCAGCACCATAGCGTATGAAAAATTTAAACTTGAACAAAAAGGTGAAAAAGTGTATAGCCTTAAACAAGAAGTGGTCACTCGTTGGAATAGCGCGTACCACATGATTGAAAGGGTTGTGTTGACAAATGATGCCATATCTGCAGTACTCCTTACCACGTCAAAAGCGCCATCTCCTCTGACCTTGGATGACATACATGTATTAACAGATTTAATTGAAATACTGTCGCCTTTTGATCATGCCACCGTCCAGGCATCGTCAAACAGCTCGGTTACAATATCACTTATAATACCTATTATAAGTTGCCTTTTGCGAAGTCTAGAGGACTCAAAATTGAAAATGAAGACATCGGAAGGACTCGCAGCATGTGTATTCATAATCGATCGCCTTAAAAAAAGGCTGACCAAATACGAGAAGCGCACACCAACAAGATTGGGCACACTATTAGATCCAAGGTTCAAAAAGGAGGGATTTGAATCTGCATTTAATTCATCAGAAGCAGTGAAAATTTTAGAGAATGAATTAACTACTTTAAATAAAGAATATTCAAAATATTTTTCTCTGGAAACTGAAAACGCAGAACCGTCAACATCAACTAGTAGCCAGACCAGACAGCAGCAGCCACTTTTCAAGTACATTGAAGACAAAATAACAAATAAGGTGCGAAACAATAGGGTTGATGCAATTATTTCCCTTCGCCAATATATGGAAAATTCAAATGCTCCTCAAGAAAGTGATCCGATAGATTTCTGGAAGGTAAATTGTCTTTTAAGAAGTAATGCTATTCCAAACTAAATGCATTATTTTTATTTACAGTGCACTGCAAAGGAATCAGCATCGCTAAAATCGTGTGCGGCACGTTTCTTATGCATCCCAGCAACTTCAACGGAATCGGAAAGAATGTTCAGTAAGGCCGGAATTATAATTTCTGATCGAAGAGCCTCTCTGAAACCAAAGAATGTAGATATGATCTTATTTGTGAATAAGAACTTTTGGGTTAATGAATAATTTGTGGTAATCAGCGTTGCCAGGTTAGCCTTTTCGAGGCTAGATTTGCTGTTTTTTGTCCTTTAGCCTCGTAATTTTCGGTTTAGCCTCGTGGCTTTTGTTTAGCCTTTTTTACTAAAAATATTACTTGTACTAATTTGTATAACAAGAACTTGCAGTAATTCATGTGAAGATGATATTATATAATTAATTAGTTTGGAGTGATTTTTTGTTCTATGTACATAATATAAGTATTTATTTAAAAACAAAGTCATGTACTAGTCAAGAAAATGTGCCTGATATGTGTTCATGCATGAATAGTTCCTTTAAGTGGTACTTTAAGCTAACCTCACAAATAAAAGCACTCGTTGAATTCCGCTTTAAAATTTTATATGTACATATACTCTGGAATCATATTTTGCTAAGCCATATATGCTTGGTGTAAATGTAAAATTTGAAACTTGTTGGTAACGGACTTTGTGTATTAAGTATGTATGTATGTATTAAGCAAATTTTGTTCGGAGTTGGAGTTTCTCTACATTTAAAACACGATAGTATACGATAGTTTCATAACTATCGATAGTATTTTTCGAGGTATCGAAAAAATCGAATGGCGTCACTATCGATAGTTTTGCAGCTCTACTAACACTTAGCCTTCAAAATATACAAAAGCTCATATGTTATCGCATAATTGCTTTCATATTTTTTGGGGTTTCAAACCATCGTTCTGATAGTCTAATAGTTAACAGAACGCTAACGTAACAAGATTTATGTGACTAGCAATTGTCTGTGAATTTTATTTTTCTATTCAAACACACACGTTTAACAATAAATAAAACTTACTAAAAAAACTATAGCAATAATAATATTCAAAAACAAAAAATAACTTTTCATTCTTCAGCTTGAGCGTATTTCTAGTCATGCGTGCGTTAATAAAGATTAAAATATCAGGTTAGCCGAGAAGAACATGTTCAAATATTTGGAAAGTAAGATAGTCTGTTTCTATTATTAATATTATATATTTATTAGGATGGGCCAAAAATATTTCGATTTTATTTTTTGTTTGACTGATATACGGAAAATCGAATTTCTAGACAAAAATTATGGATAATGAGTTTGTTTGTATTAATTGGAAGGCGGTGCTAATCGTTGATTTTAATTTTCACTCTAGGCTTCTATGAAAGACTTAAAAAATACAGCAAAGCAAAATCTTTTGTAAGTGGCCCTAGTCAAGAATTAATTGCAACTATTTAAGATAATGATTTACAAAAAAAAAAAAAACTTAGAAAAAAAAAGAAAAAATTAGTTTTTGTATATTTCAGTTTGATTAGATACTATTTGGAATTGTAGCAACTTAATCAAATGATATAAAAGAAAATTTTGAATAATATATTAATTGAAAGTTGTTGAGCTATAAAATAAAATCAGTCACATCTTATGTTTACTGCACTTAAACACTTATTAATTAAAACTATTCTTTTCATATTTTTTTTTGCTATTATTAGAATACATGTGCAATACTAAAAAAACGATAATTAGTTAACTAATTGATTTACAAATACATGACGATATAATCTTTTATTTTTATTTTTTTAGTTTATTGACATTGAAAAGCGTCTCAAAAGCTGGCGTCAACTTACCCACCAAATCAAAAGTTGCAAATGTTGCCGGAACTGTGATAATTTTTTAACACTTAAAAACAAATACAACAACAAGAACAATCATGCAATTGCAACGTTCCTTTAGTGCCAGCCAACTTAAGGCGCTGCTACGCAAAGATGGGCTTGTGCGCCTGCGTCAACCGGTAAGACTTAAAAGAGAATTAAAAAGAAATGGCATGTTTCATGAAATTAAATTTTTTTATTTTGTTGAAGGTTATGACTGTTGTGCAGGTTGCTTGGCCTTGTATGGTTTTTATACTGCTCTACCTCATACGTCTTAGATTTGGACCCGAACATATAGAAGACTGTCAATTTCCTACAAGATTGCTGCCAACTAAAAATCAAGTGCTTCCAAGTTTTTATTCATACATATGTAGTTTGGAAAATAAATGTATGAATATAACACCATATGAGGAAACGACAAGTTGGAAGAATGCACCGTAAGTACTTAAAAATAAGCGCCCATAATCGTAGTCAAAATTAAAATAGAGTTTTATCTAATTAAACATGATTCTCAAATAAACATCATTTTATGTCCGTCATAGTCAATTTAAAATACATTTTATGTCTAGGTTATGTGTTATGGTTTGTGTATAAAATAGTTGGCACAGGGTGACCTTCTTCTTCATACCACCAATCAACTTACTTTTTCCATAAGCGATCCTTACATTTCATTTTAGCTTAAATTTTTGATTAATATGATTGGCCAAATTTTCAATAACTTTTTAAGTTAAGTAAAAAATTTAAAATGAAATTGCTCACAAAAGTTTTCAAATAAAATTGTGTTATGGTTTCGCTCGATTTTTAAATAAATAACTTATAAGTGGGGTCGTTAAAAAAAGTCAGATTCGAGAATCGTTAGGTTTTTTTTACGATTTTGAACCAAAAAGAATGTTTGTTAGAGATATATGTATGTATGTATGTATTCATTCAAAAATCGGCACATAATTTTATAATCCTGGGATTTTCCGTGCTAATTTGTTTGTGAGACTATATCAAATAATTGGATTTATAATGAGCTGTTTTTACTTAAAACGAAAGTTATTTAATTTTTTGTTCCTATTTTTTGCCAGCGCTATCATTACCTTGAACTTAGTTTGCACATTAAAGTTTTTGTTCGAATTTTTTCTACGTAATCGCACACATGTTAATTTTTTTTTTTTACAGTTTAAAGCCAATTATCGATATCGTGAATATTTTTGTCACCGACGATCGCATGTTCAATGCTGTCATCGATTTGCCGGAAAAAGCGAATTTCATAAATGCCGTTACGGCTTTGGTCACGGGCGGACATTTTAATGAGATACGTGGTGAGTACAATGTACGATTTCAATGCAAAACATTTATTTATCTACTGCTTAGAATATCCACTTAAAATTGTTAAGCATCAGAGACCATTAAAGTGTCAATTAATAAGCCATTGTTACTAATTTTGCTGTCATTTTTTCTCTTATTAATTATAGAAAGTGTCGGCAGTGTTATCAGTTTAGTACCTCAAGTGGAGGAATTCCTTAATGGCACCTTTGATATAAACCGATTATTTTCAGGTAAAAAAATATTGATTTATTTAAATTGTTGGAATTTTTAGGTATCAAATTAAGTGTGAATTAATTGAGGTAATTAAGAATTCGATATTTACAAAAGATTTGGTGATACAACTTTCTAGAGACTTATAATTAACATCGAGCTGCAGGGACCTTATCGATGTGACTTCAGAACATGACACAATTCATGCCGTCCCACTAACCGTGTGTGTACTAAAAACCTTGCTCTTCATCTGCATACAAGTCCTGCATCACTTTTAAAATTTTCAAGAGTCTTTTATTGTCCTTTTGTCCAGCCCCCCTGTTTTACTCTGCTAGTCGTCGGAAAATTTAAATTCAATTTTACATTTCCAGATCGTCGCACATTTGTTAAGGCCGGCTATTTAATGTGTGGTCATCCGTTCCCCAGCACGGACACCATACCTTTAGTGAATGACATTATCTATGACACCGAGGACTTTAGCAAAATAAATGATGATGAAATCAATGTAATGCCAAGTAAGGTTTTCTTTAAACTTGAAGTTTCAACAAAAAATAAACTAATTTTTTGCATAATTTTCATTTGATTAATTTTTTTTCTCTTCACAGCCAAATACTGTAAACAGCTTTATTTGAATATCACCACAACAACGACGGGAAAACTCACTTGGAGTGTTGTAAAACCATTGATACATGGTAAAATTTTATACGCACCCGTTAACGAAGCAACGCAATCAATTATGATGCATGTAAGTTTGATGGCTGATGACAAGATATTAAAATAATCGCGTTATAGTGGTTAGTTCCATGCTGAGAAATGAATTTTTCTGTGGCAACCTGGAAAGTAAAATTATATATAAATTGTTTGAAACATATGACAACTCAATCTGTTACCACAGGAATATAGAAACAGCTGGTCAAATTTTACGGCAATTTTGCAAAATTTTATAATTTATCATATTTTGCTGGATTAGTAATTTAGATGTAGTAGTAAGTGCTTAAATTTTTTGTACATATTTTTTTTTTTTTGTTAAAAAGGCGTTGCATTCATACACATATTAAGATTAAAGCAGATAGCTAATTGATTGGGGGTATTAAATTGAACTAGTTCACTTGGTTGTACTATACTTCTCCTTAAGTTGGTCGTACGAAGATCGTAAAAAGTTAATTAAAGAAATTGATCTAAAAAACCCAACTCTTCTGATAATGTGGATATATCGAGTTGATAATGTGGAGATATCTGTCAGCTTTACTGCGCCAGCTCGATAGACTGCAATTATATAAATCCACAGTCAGTTTATTTTTTTCCTTAATGACTGCTTACATATGTATGTATGTATGTGGGTCAGGCTTATCAAAGAATAATGTAGTTTCTATAAAAAATAGTTCACATCATCCATACTGTGCTTTAGATTAGCACCTAAAAGAAGTCATATATATTCGGTAGTAACTTTAATATGTATTTAATACTCTTCTAGGCCAACACAACATTCGAAGAGCTTTCTCGTCTAAAAAAGTTATCCGTTGCGCTCGCTGATATTGTGACAAAGCTACGCGAAGATGAACCTTTTCAGAGAGCTTTCGACAGCCTACTCAAATTGGCCACGTCGAAAACAGTGCGCGCCTATATCGGTGACGATATTAATATCGATGAAATTGTCGGCATTGTCAATCGCATACGCACCGATCCGTTAGTGCATGATATTGTAATAACGGTCAAAAATATATTAGAATGTTTCTCGGTAGATCGTTTTGTACCGTTAGCAACAGCTAAAGATTTACAACTCGCTGCCTATGAGCTTAATGAGAAACGTCTTTTCTTTGCGGCAGCATATTTCAATAAAACCGACAATGATGTAACATACAAACTGCACATGGACACAGAAAATACACAACCTACATTTGAAAATAAGAATCGATTTTGGTTTCCAGGTCCATCGGGTAGTATGCTACGCGATATGAAATATCATCGCGGATTTGTACAAATAAAAAATGCTATCGATATGGGTATTATAAACCATCAAAAGTTATTACATAAAAATGTTACGGAGGAAGCATTGTACGAGTTGAATACGGGTGGTCCTGAGATTTCGGTTGAAATCGATACAGGTAGTGGATTTGGTGAAGATGAAGAGGATGAGGATGATGATTGGACGTTAACAAATCAAGAGCCATCTGTAGGTTTTGTGCAACATGAGCATAATGAAACGAATCCTAGCAATTCAATGGAAACCATCATTGGCGTGGATGATTTGAAATTGCATACGCGTAAACGACGGCAAGCTCTATTAGATTTACTCAGCGCTTTTGGTGGCAGTAGTCCGGATACATTGAGTAAATATGGCGTGAATGGTTTGCAGATGTACACGAAACAATTTCCTTATCCTGCTTACACGGAGGATGAGTGAGTATGAATTGAAATGGTTAAAAATAATAAATTTAAAGCTCTATTTGATTAAATTCCAGCATGAAAACGGGCATCTACTTGGCTCAAGGCATACAAGTCGCTTTCTTTTTGGGTTTAGTTGCGGAAATCGCGAGTTGTGTGCGTCATCTCATTTGGATGCGTGAAAGTCGAAATACGATGGTTTGTATTTGTTTTTGAATTTTTTTTGTTCTTTATTTATAATTGTTAAATTTTATAGATCATGTGTTCGATGGGTCTAAAGCCTTGCTCTGAATTAACGTCCTGGATTTTAATAACGTTCGTTGAGCTCTTTATAATTTTTTTGAGTGTATCAGCTATTTTATACATTGGCGGTTTGCTGATGTATGCTTCATTCATATTCGTAATGTTTTTCGTGCTTGTTTTTGGCGCTTGCTTGATATCTTTTTGGTGAGTAACGAGTGTAAGGTCAAACAAAAATTATTGGCTCGGGTATTAGCATGAGATATTTTTACGATATCTTACTTTGATCTAAAAGTTTTATGACCTGCAAGTCGTATTTTATAATTCTACTAGAAGGACCCGGCAGACGTTGTTCTGCCAAAATTTAGGGAAAAAATCGCACCATAAATAAAAAAGTTTGAAATACATATTTCGGTCCCTGGTCCACTTCCCGGAATAAAACTTTACATAAACACTCTCCGGATTCCTAGTGAGCTATACTGTCAATATGAACAAAATCGGCGCGGTAGTTCCGGAGTCTATAACATACATACACACATACATATGTACGTACATACATCCTATTTTATATATATACATAGATAATTTGTATACCCAGCTTTACTATGTAGTACATAGTGCATTATAGGCTTGTCCATATAACGGTGCTTTGTAACGGTTCAAAATAATTGAGAAAGATATCGAGTTCCACATATCAGTGTTCTTAGAATGAACGGAGACATGTCCTCCATTGACAAGATAATTTGCGTAAAAATTGAGATATTTCAAATGGGCGAAATCGCATCATAACCACACCCCTTTTTTCGTCAGCTAAAATTTCGAATAGGATATAAAACGATTTAATTCAATCATAAAACCAGCTATAACAATGATGGTAGCTTTATTCAATTGATAATTTCATGAAATTTTTATTAAAGGGGCGTGGTACCTTCCATGTATGCACCAGTAAAAAAAAATTGAAAGACCGACTGTTTAAAACTTCAGAGCCGTTTATGCTAGATTAGCTTGGTAGGTGGCATATTATTGTTGTGATATACTCGTATACACAATAAAAAATAAGCGAAATCGTTTTTCGATCACGCCCTCTTTTTCATAAAATTTATCTGAAAATGAGGTAGAAAGACTTAAGTGACCCAGTGTTTGATACAAGTAGAATGATATAATTTGGCAGTTAATTAAATTTTTGTTATTCCTTAAACGATTTTCGCATAATTTTTTAAAGTGGGCATGGCACCCTCCAATGGCAAATGTTAAGCAACTTTCGAATTCGACTGTTAATAACTTCGAAACAGAGTTAGATAAAATTACAAAACGAGGTAAACTATGGACGATGCACAGCAAAATAGGTGGACGACCGCGCCTGCTTTTGAACTAATGATTTCTAAAAGGAAGGTAGAAAACCATAAAATACGTTATGTCCTTCGTGCATTTTTTTGAATTTAGTTCTTTCGAGTCTTACTTCTCAGGCCCCAAAAATGTCTTCTAAAATTTAATTAACCATCCTATCATTCGAATTTCAGCCACATGTGTTCAACATTTTTCACCTCAGCCACAATTGGCGCTGTTTCCACGGCGCTGCTCTTCTTCATTACCTACTGTCCGTACATAATTGTTTTGCTTTTCGATACGCATCTCAACTCCTTCGAAAACTTTTGCATCAATTTATCCTTTACTACCGCTTTCTCATACGGTTGGACTCATATAATGCGTATGGAATTGCAAGAAATCGGACTCAATTTTGTGCAAGCATTCGAAGAAGGTTTTAGTGGTGAAATTGGGTTTGCTTTTATTATGTTGGTATTCGATGGTATTTTGTATGCGATAGTTGGCTATTTGGTGCGTCGTTATATGGATGGTAAGTTTGTGTAGCGCAGTGATTACGAGTATAAATTTAATTGTATAAAGTTTTTCTTTCCCCCCCCCCCCTATTAGATGAGTATCGTTTCATTGAGGTGCAGCGTGCTGATTTAGATTCCAATGTTGGCGCCACAATGACCAATGTAAGTAAATTGTATGATGAGCAAATAGCCGTGAGTGATGTCAATTTATCATTACCCAGAGACAAGATCACTTGCCTGCTGGGTCGTAATGGCGCTGGCAAGAGTACAATAATGTAAGTTTAACAATAACACTAGCTGCACATTTAATCTTATAACATTTTTGCTATCTTTTCTTCAAAACATTTAGTAAAATGTTGACTGGTCAAGTGGTACAAACGACAGGGCGTGTCATACTCTCTCAAACCATGCACAACAGTGATGAGTATGATAAAGTGGGCGTGTGCTCTCAAGATAATATTTTGATACCAAATTTAACTGCACGTGAACATCTCGAGTTGTATGCTTCCATTAAGGTTAAACACGAGTTACACTCAGAGGTCGATAAAACATTGAAAAATTTGAAGTTTGGAAAATATGAGAATTATCAGGCCTGTCAACTATCTGGCGGTTATCAACGTCGACTTTGTGTGGCTTTGGCTTTCATTGGTAGGTGCAGACAAGTGATGATTGTTTGTTGTTGTATTTAATTTAGTTTTTTCTTTTACGCAATTCAGGTTCACCAAATGTTGTCATCTTGGATGAGCCATGTAATGGTGTTGATTCTAAAGCGCGCAAAGATATTTGGGAACTTATTCAACGTTTGCGTAAAGGACGTGCTGTCGTTTTTGCTACACATTTTTTGGATGAAGCAGAATTTTTAAGCGACGTGGTTGTTATTATGAAGGACGTAAGTATGATGTTGTTGTTGTTGTAGAAAGAAAATGTATGATCGTATATTAGTAGCAGAAGAGTAGGTTATCTTGCTTAGTTGGATGGGTATTTGGACATGCACGGCACGTATTTCGTATGTTGGGATAGAGGCCTGGAAGATAAGACCTTAAGCTGTTGCAATATCCAGATTGAAGTTGTGCTAGTGGACGTTCTCTTCTTTAGCTAATGCGGGTAGATGGATGTTAAAATCCGGTATCACAGGCCGAGATCTTGCAAATGCATTTAACGACTCTTCGTGAAGATGACTTCAAACGAGGAAAATTTATCGTATATTCTCCCAGATTGGAAAATCCAGCAGGGGATGCAAGTAGCCTGTCTTGTTTTTCCACGATTCTCCAAATTGTGAGAAATATGCCAAAAAAACTAAGGTCAAGAGGACTTCTCTGTCTTGTTAGTCGACAGTGTTTCATTTATACTGCAATACTCTTTTACTCCGTCGCAATATTTTTTTTTTGTTTCCCAATAGTTCTAGGATGTACGAGTATTCAATAAACCTAATTTTGGTTATTCCATAATCAATTTAAAAATATATTTTTTTATTTACACAGGGCAAAATTATTGCAAAACATAATCCAGAGACGCTCAAGGAATACAGCACATCTGGTTATGATGTGCTACTCCGCTGTTCCGATACACAAGTCATCAAAGAGATACGTTCTACCGCCAGAGTTATGTTAACGAACTTTATGGAACTAAATTGGTTAGACAGTGGCGATATTTGCATTCAAGTACCATACGAATTGGATGCCTCGAAAACATCTACACATTTCTTGCATTATTTACAAGATCTACAGGAACGTGAACAAATTTCGGATTTACGCATCGAGAGTCGAAATTTAGAACAAATCTTTACAGCGTTACACAAAGATGACAAACATGTTGGCAATACACTACGCACCAGCGTGGATATGAAACCGGTGCAATTGAAACCTACAAATGTTTCGAATATTGTGCACAGCAGCTCGTTGAGTTTCAGCGCAGCTATACGATATCTTTTCTGGAAACGTTTTATACATTTTAGTCGCAATTATCGCATTTTATTGTGTGTTATTGTATTGCCTGCACTATTCGAATTGCTCGCCATGTGGTTTGTGACATATCGCTTGGAGGATGATTATGATAAAACGATTAGTTTTACACGTGAGCTACTATATCCAAAAACAACACAAATGTTTAGCATGGAATTGAATAAGACATTAACAATGGCCACTTATAATGGTTTGTCCGAACAGTGTACGGCTGAGAGTCCATGTCGTGAGTTTACGAATTCCAGTGCCGCTTTCTATTGGCTATTGGATACGACGAAGAGCTATCATGATAAACGTTATGGTGGTTATTCGTTTAATGATACGAATGCTATTGTTTGGTACAATAATAAAGGTTATCATGCAATGATGGCTTGGTTGAACGATTTGAATACGCGTCTATTGCAAGTAGAGATGGGCGATAATAATTTTAGTATTACAACTTTGAATGAACCGTGGAAGCTTGCTGTAGCAGAATTGACCACAACATCTGTGTAAGTTGAGTTTTTATTATGGCTTTTTTTTTCTTCTAACACTTTTCGTTAAATCTGATCGGCAGGATCTTCTTACTTTTCCTTCTGATATTTTATTAATATTATTAACTAATTTATCTTCTACTTGCAGTTTACGTCAAGCCGGCGATTCTTCGATGGTCTTTATATTGCTCATTGCGTTCAGTTTAGTTATTGCTGTATCCTCAGTTTTTCTAGTCAATGAACGGGTTAATGGTGAAAAACTACAACAGAAGCTCTGTGGTGTAAATTTAGCGATTTACTGGGGCGTGGCATTCGTTTGGGATTATTTAGTAAGTCGGCTATTAAAGTCAACAAAAAAACAAAGAACATTCTAAACCTCTCATTTCTAGATTATGATACTCGCCATATTGGTCTTGGGTGTGATCATATTTGCTTTTGGGTTGCCAGTTTTTATGGCACGCCAAAATGTTTTAGGCATTTTCGTGCTGGCGCTATTCTTTGCGTAAGTTTGCTTTTAAAATTAGTTTCGCCTTTGTTTTTTTAACATTTTTTTTCACTCAACAATTTTCAGCTTTGCTTGCATACCAGGCGTGCATGTTTTCGAGAAGTGTTTCAATGACTCCAGCGTCGCAATTGTGACCATTTTTTGCTTGAACATCATCATACCGCTCTTTACTATGGCCATCATAGTTTTGTTAGGCGTTATCGGTGATGGTCCAAATTGGGATGATTGGCGTTATTTCTTAAATCGTGCATTCCTTATCTTTCCGCAGCATGCTTTAGGCGATGGACTTTTGGAGATTTGTAAAAATTATATGGTTTCATTAGTTTTCCAACGCTACGATATCGATTCGTATAAGCATCCTGTTTCGAGCGATTTACTTAAACCTCATATGTTGGCGCTACTTGTACTTGGGATTTTCTTTATCATATTGAATATTCTTTTGGAAAATGGTAAAATGTATCAGCTGCATGAATGGTTTTTGAATCGTTTACCATTTTATCAGAAAACTAAGCGAAAGCAAATGGAGGAATTGAAGATTGTGTCCATACAAAATTCGTTGAAACGTGCAGAGAAAGATGATACGCCACAAGTTTTGAAGGTGGACAATTTGTGCAAGGCCTACGATCGTGGTCTGTATGTCGTGAAAAATGTCACATTTGCGGTAAAGGCGGGCGAATGCTTTGGGCTGTTGGGCAAGAATGGTACCGGAAAATCGACGATATTCAAAATGCTGTCTGGAGAATTGCAACCAAACATGGGTGACGTCAACTATTTCAATGTAAGTTTTTGTTGGTAGAGTTTGAAGTATTTATTTATTTGCAATTGAGTGGAATTCTAAATTAAGTTCTTAGCAAATTTAGTTCTACTACAGTGGTCCTTATGGCTATTCATTATTTCCATTGCACCTAAATTTTCTATCGTTTGTCGATGGCGAGTATAAAGTTTATGTTGAAGTGGGAATTTTTCTTTTTTCGAATACCTCAAACACTTCGACTTTCCATCTATCAATGTCCCAGACAAGAAAAGTTCTTCTCGGGAACGTTAGACTAGATTAAACGCTGAGGTTAAAGCCTGCTACTTAGGCCACAAATGGGCCCTTTACGATACCCTATACGGTCTCTAAAACTTCTTCCATGCCTAAAGCGGATGGCCGAAACCACTTCGTGGAGTTAATTACATCGTCAAAGCATTTCCTTGAAATCTTGAAACCTCAGAGAGGTCGTAGAGAAATCGATGGCTGACTATAGTCCATTTAGATATCTTATAGTGCTTGTGTTCACACGAAGCCTAAAAGGTGCCTCTCCTGGTCAGCTTGGCTACTCTACAGTTGCCTTCAACGGTTATTGTAGACAAACATTTAACAATGAGCTACATATATAGATGAAGAATCTTGGACCAGAAAGAACGAAAAGAAAAAGGTGCAAGATGACTTGACTTTCCCAATATTCGATACTAAATTGAAAAGATAGCTAGCCAGTGGGGCCCAAGAAATTAGTCATCAGAATCCTGTCAATAGCCAGCGAATTTTTAGAAACGGCACTTATGTAATCATAAAAAAGCTTATACCAAAATTTTTAATAAAATCTTTGTTTTTTTCCACAGGGTGAGATTGCCTACTGTCCACAAACGAATCCTTTGGATTCTCTGCTCAGTGTAGAAGAATGCATCTACTTTTACGGTAATCTACGAAGAGTAGCTGATCTCGATAAGGTAAGAACTCTACTGCTAAATATCACACAGAAACTATTATTAAGCACATTTGTTTTTGTAATTTCTTGTATCTTTGCAAAAATTCAAGAAAAAATTTTATTGATCATACTCATTGATCATAACCTCCATGTGAATACAATCGTTACCATCATGCGAGAGTAAATTAATTTCGCCACGATTTAAACGTAAACAATTCGTATCATTAACTAAAAATTCGCTCGGATTTTGTGATTCATTCAATTGACGAACTTGTGCGATTAAACTACGCGATGTTGTCATCGTTTTATCGTATGCGGTGAGAGTGCAATGGATCGGTTTTGTAGATTGTACGCTCACAAGCCAAATAACAAGTAAATGTTGATTCAAATTTGTTGGCTTTGTAATTTTAGCTTCGAGTTCTTTATCCGCTAACAAAGCGCTCCACGAAGTGCGACAAGCCATTATCAGTATAGGTAAATGAGCATCCAAATGTTCGTGGGGCTTCGGTAGAAATGCATTATGTATGCAAATGCCACGTTGTGCCGGCGGATCTGAACTGAAATTGCGAAATTGAAATGTGTAAAAATGCTGTACGAACACACAAAAATTTGTTGTTTAATAACTTACAACTTTTCTTTAGCGCCACCATACGCCAACACGCCCAAACACACATTATCACGAAATTCCAATGTAGTCGGATCGAAAATCAATACCGAACGTTTGCCGCCATAAATCTCTTGACATTGCACACCAAAGTCCTCGCTATGATCACGCAAATAGTGCGATAAAACCGACGTAACACCAATAGTGCGTCCACATGCGCCAATGGGACATTGTACGGGTGTACGGGAGATCGTTAATAGCGACACTTTTTTCTTTAATGTCTTACCATCGTTGTTGGTGCTTGTGAGCGTGCCAGTTGTAGTGGTGCCCGTACCCGTAACGGTACCAAGCGTACTTGATGCGCCACCAACATCGGTGGTAGCAGCTAAACTTTCCAACATTGAACGTTCACCATTTTGTGCTAAACGCATTTGTTGTTTAAATAGCGCAACATCTTGTGTACTAAATTGATCAAACATATCCTTGCTTGTTGTTGTTGTTGGTTGCCAATTTGTAAAATTACTATTCATTTTGAGTAATTCCTCTTTACGCTTCTCAATCGCTTGCTCTTCTTGCTTTTGCAATTTAAAACGTTGAAAATTCTGAAAGTGATCATACATGGTAGGTTGCTGAAATTCGGGACGTACTGGTGCGCTACCCGTCGATTGTGGCTGCAAACGATCGCAATCCTTACAGCAATTAGCCATATTCATATTTTATGTGTTTCTCTTGTTATTTGTGTTGTATTTGTTCTCTTGATTTCTCTCACTATGCGTACTAAATATTAAGTTAATTGTTCGTATTTGTTGTTGTTCGTGTTGTTATGCACGTTATTTATTGTACTTAGCTAGCTTAGCTTTTAGTGCTTTATTTGTAAGAGCGGTGGGAAGGATGAGCTTATCAGTTGAAATTTGTTCTGAGAAAATTTGCTTTGATAAATTTTGAAATTATAAAGTATGAAACACTAAAATTTATTTATATAAAAAAACAAAAACAGAAGACTGTATTTTGACAAATTTTTTTATTTCAATTTTTGTTTCATTATTTGACAGCTAATCGACTACATACTCGAGTCATATCAACTCAAGTCGTACCGTCATGTATTGGTTAAGAATTTAAGTGGCGGTAATCGTCGTAAATTGACAGTGGCACTAACGTGTTGTGGTCGTACAACGGTCGTACTCATGGATGAACCGACAAGCGATATGGATCCTGTAACACGTGGCATTGTCTATCGTACAATACACGAATTGCTTGCCGCACAACGTGCTGTCGTACTCACCTCGCATTCAGTGTCGGAGATCGATGAGATTTGTCATCGTATTGCTGTACTTAAGGATGGACAAATATTAACTTGTAGCAGTCCGGAGAATTTGAATAGACAATATGGTGGTTATTATAATGTTGTGATATTTGGTGATAATCAATTGATTGAATCGGTAGAGAAGGTAAGTTGAAAGTACAGCTGTGTTTAATATAATAGCAGTGAAATTAAACTAACTAGGCGAACATTCATTTAACATTTAGCGAATTTTGTAACAGAATTGAATTTGGTAAACCAATAAATTTTAGTACAATAGTGGGCAAGAACTCGCTGAAAATTTGCCTGATTTTTTTTATCAAGCGTCTTGAGTGGTTTCTTCCATACAACGCATGAAGAAAAATTACATTTTTATGGAAAAAAATACTCAACATTCTTGAAAAAAAAAAAACCCAAAATTCAGGGGAAAAGTCAAATTATCATAGACTTTTAACTACTTACAGCTCAACCTAATATAAACGCACAGCGTGAGTTTTCTGTCAAACTTGTCTCATGCCCATACAACTTGTATGAGAGTAACCGAAATAGAATTGCGTGCGCTAAAAGCTAACTCAAAATCCAAGATTTTTGTGCGTGACGTTTTGAATTGAGGTTATGGTAATTTTACAAATTATTGTTTGATCATTTTCGTTGTTTTAGAGAACTGTTTTACACAATTATCTGAATTTAAAACGTCAACCAAATGTTGTAAACACAAATTTGACCTTCTATATACAATAAAACTATTCATATTTAGACCAATAAAAGCAACGCACGGGCTTTAATATAGGTTACTCAAATAATTGCGTATAGACTTCTGTGCGTCCGCAAACGCTGTGCGTTTATATTAGGTTGAGCTGTAAAGCATGATTCTAAAATAAACATCATTTCATGTCTGTCACATTCACACACAAATACATTCTTAGGCTAAGAGGGAGTTTTATTTTAAAATGACGAAAATGTAATTTTACCATTTTCAAAATACGGTCTGTGTCTATGGTTGTGCGATGGCACAAACTTGAGTTTGGCTTTTTTCGCTTATTGCCACATCTACGTCATGGTTTGTGAATAAAATAGTTAACACAGGGTAAACATGCAAAACCTAAATAATTTTTCGTACCACCAACCAACTTAATTTTTGTCCACAAGGGCACCCTGTTACATTTCACTTTTGCTAAAATATTTGTTGAATATGACTATGATTAACCAACATTTTAAATATATTTTTAAGTTATGTAAAGTTCACAACTATTATATTAAGCACAACTGTATACATATATAAAAAATATTAATACCTACTACTTGTATCATCCGAGGAGGAATAAACTACTTGCTGATTTTGTTTCTTTAACATTTCACTTTATCCATTCATTTTACTTTCAGGCCGTTCGTGTATGTTTACCCCAGTGCGTTGATTTCGAAACTTATCCGCACTCGCTAAAATTCAGTCTCAAAGTGCAAACATGCCAATCACGCGAGGTTAGTACACATTTTACTTTATAAAGGTCTTTTACTATAGTAATTTTGAAACATTTTCTAATTCCGTTCCTCAAATTAGTGCGATCCCGATATAATGGTACCCACACGCCGAAGCAAAGCGCTCACTTTAACAGATTTATTTAAGGAATTGAAAACACTTGCAGCGCAATACGAGCAACGTTTATACTATACAATAAGCCATTGTCGGCTGGATGCGGTATTTGAGCGCATTCTAGATTCGAGTGAACGTTCGTCCACATTCCCAAATGGTTTGGGAAAATCAGGCTTTATGGGTAGTACATCAAGTGGTTACATACACAATGGTTATGTTGAAACGGAAACTGTCACATGACCGTCCAGCGCATCGTTGCTGCCCATAGTGTCAACTCATGCTACTGTACAAGGCTGTGCTATGCTAAGCTAAGCATTAAAATTATACGAAATCAGGGAGTTTGGCGCGAAAACGGTTAGCAACGGTATTGCTAGTTTTACTAGAGAACTAATTAATATGTACAAGGATTAGTGTTAGGCTTTAATTATGTTATGTAACTAAATACGGGATCTATTTTGTATGCTTTTAGTTTAATCTTTTTAAGTTTGCAGTTCAAAACAAAATTTTTAATGGGTGGGGTTAAGGATTTGGGTTTGTCTAAGTAATTCAATTTTATTGTGTTTAGTTTCATAATATTTTTAGATTTAGATAACCAATGTAATTATCTACATATATGTAAATGTATTTATCTTAAATATCTACAACTATGACGTATTGAAATGTATCTATGTTTATATGTGTATAATTTTAATGTTTATCTAATAAGTAAGAGCGCGTCACAATTTGCCCGAGCTGAGCTCAGTTATATTTGTATGAAACAAAAAAAAAAAAAACAATTGATTAAAGTGATTTTATATTTGTCAAAATCTTCTAACGGAGGTCCCAAAAACTTTGAAGCTTCAAAAGGGTTGGATCAGAGTGAAATTGGCGTTAGAAGAGTAGGGTGCTTTAAGCAGATGAACAGATGGTTTTTGTCTTGAAGAAGTAAACTGCATACATTTGGCAAGTTTTGTTCTGCCTGGAAAGGTAAGAGTTTAGGCTATTACAATATCCGAACCGAATTTGACTCTTGTCTCCTCAAGCAGTTCTCTCGGTGTTAAGGGCCTTTCGGTGCACCTTTGGATAAAACGGCGAGATTCTATGGATGTTATATTGCTTACGAAAATGTCAGCTTATTTTCCGGGCAGGCGAATTCGTCGCACAGACGCCTATTCGCGTGATACGGCTTCCCGAAATTGAAAAGGAATTGCCTAATCAACAACTCACTATGCTTTTTAACTCCGAGCCGTGTTTTCCCCAAGCGCTGCCTGCTAGTGACTTGAGACTTTTGTTGTGGCTTTGTACTTTGTTGTCAATTGGGACTGCATGAGCACTATAGATAGATCCTAGATACCTAAGATTTCTGGATTTATTACAGTCCATGTTCACCTACGCTGCCCACGACGCAAATAAAGTGACCATGGATTTAGTCGGAGATGTGAATTAATTCTTGAGCACAACTCATTAACGGATGGGCCAGTAGCCAAAATCGTGCATCCGTACCTGCAAGAGACACCCTATCGTGGGGAGGGGAGCGTCAATATGAATTAATTAAATAAAAGCTTAATTTTACCTACTCTACCCAGTTAATTTGCGGGGCGAATTCCCATAGTTTATAAATTTTTGGATAGCTTGAGTAATAACCTTTCCACAAATGTATAAACATCCGAGGATGTCTCAATTTGAAAAAGTGCCGACTTTGACCTATGCATCTCAGATCAACGGTTTGCGAGTTATTCGAGTTTAAAGATTTTCAAAGTTCCACTTGAACAATTTTAGTAGGATGCTCATTGTTTAAACATCAATGGATAGCTAGAGAAAATGCCTTTCCAAAACTATATATGCACATATGTAGGTTTATGGGTAATTGAGAGTTTTGAAAAGTGTAAAGTTTGACCCCTCTAGCTCTTCGTTTAAAAGTTATTTAAAAAACAAATTTTTTCATGTTTGAAATGTCCACTACGTGCACAATTTTCATCCGATTTCAAAGATTTATACATTAATGGATAGCTAATAACGCATACTTTCCAAATATATACACCCTTATCGCAGAGTTCGCCCGAACGAGTGTTCGCCTTCATTTTTTTTGTTCGGGCGAACTAGTTCCGCCTATCGTCAAGTTCGGGCGAACGAATGTTCACTTCGAATCAGCTGTTGCCCTACTTCGAATTAATAGTGAACAAATAAATTTGCGTGCTATTTTGTGAATTTTGTAAAGAATCGTACATTTTACTAAAATTAACTAAAAAAATTATTCAAAAACATATATAGTGTTGGCCTTAGGTTGTTACAGATTGAACGCGAGGAGAATGCAAGTGTGAGAACAATCCGGAGACAATTTGGAGCTAAGTGCGTTGAAAAAAGTTGTTTTTTTGCAGTTTTCAATAGCAAATTAATTGTTACTTTACTAGTTTTCCGGTAAAAACCGGTAACCGCTAACCGGAGTTTAATTGACTTTTTTGTACGGCTTAACCAGCTTTTATGAAATTTGCCCTAAATAAGCCAGCATTTAAATATTTTCTAGATATTCTTGGTAGCTCCTTGGAGTCATTGAAATAAAAAATTGGAGTACTTCGCTTTGTACAGTGGATAGCTTGCATTCCCTGAGAAGCGCCAATTTGCGTAGGGATTTTATATGAAGCTGCCAATTCTGGAAGTCTTAGGATGCGCTTATGACGTAAACGTCAAAACATCCATTACAGCACACATAAATCAATTCTGCAATAGAAATGGCGAATGTTAAACTGCACTTTTGTAATCATTTCGTGCTCTTTTTTGGACTTTACTTATTGATTTACTATTAAAAATAAAAGTATATTACTTTAAAAGAATATCTAATATTCAAAACATACAAATGCGTACAATTTGTTTCTTGTTCGCCTCTAAAATAAAAGTGAATAAATTTGCCATTTTCCGTTGTTCATTTCGCCCGAATAAAGAGTTGGCAATAAGGCGGAATGTTTTTCGAACACGAAAAATTTGTTCGCCACCGTCTGCGATAAGGCGAACAAAAACTGTGAATCTTTTCGGGTGAAAATATAACTCGCGATAAGGGTGATATAGTTTAGGCACTCTATCGCACTTTTGAAAAATGCAAAGTTTCATGGGTCTGCGAAGCTTAGTTTAGCCGCTAGAGCCTTCCAAAGATTTTCATGTTTGAAATGTCCACTACGTGCACAATTTTCATTAGATTTCAAAGATTTATACATTAATGGATAGCTAATAACTCATACTTTCCAAATATATATAGTTTAGGCACTCTATCGCACTTTTGAAAAATGCAAAGTTTCATGGGTCTGCGAAGCTTAGTTTAGCCGCTAGAGCCTTCCAAAGATTTTCATGTTTGAAATGTCCACTACGTGCACAATTTTCATCCGATTTCAAAGATTTATACATTAATGGATAGCTAATAACGCATACTTTCCAAATATATATAGTTTAGGCACTCTATCGCACCTTTGAAAAATGCAAAGTTTCATGGGTCTGCGAAGCTTAGTTTAGCCGCTAGAGCCTTCCAAAGATTTTCATGTTTGAAATGTCCACTACGTGCACAATTTTCATCCGATTTCAAAGATGTATACATTAATGGATAGCTAATAACGCACACTTTCCAAATATATATAGTTTAGGCACTCTATCGCACTTTTGAAAAATGCACAGTTTCATGGGTCTGCGAAGCTTAGTTTAGCCGCTAGAGCCTTCCAAAGATTTTCATGTTTGAAATGTCCACTACGTGCACAATTTTCATCCGATTTCAAAGATTTATACATTAATGGATAGCTAATAACGCACACTTTCCAAATATATATAGTTTAGGCACTCTATCGCACTTTTGAAAAATGCAAAGTTTCATGGGTCTGCGAAGCTTAGTTTAGCCGCTAGAGCCTTCCAAAGATTTTCATGTTTGAAATGTCCACTACGTGCACAATTTTCATCCGATTTCAAAGATGGATAGCTAATAACGCACACTTTCCAAATATATATAGTTTAGGCACTCTATCGCACTTTTGAAAAATGCAAAGTTTCATGGGTCTGCGACTCTTAGTTTAGCCGCTAGAGCCTTCCAAAGATTTTCATGTTTGAAATGTCCACTACGTGCACAATTTTCATCCGATTTCAAAGATTTATACATTAATGGATAGCTAATAACGCACACTTTCCAAATATATATAGGTTAGGCACTCTATCGCACTTTTGAAAAATGCAAAGTTTCATGGGTCTGCGAAGCTTAGTTTAGCCGCTAGAGCCTTCCAAAGATTTTCATGTTTGAAATGGCCACTACGTGCACAATTTTCATCCGATTTCAAAGATTTATACATTAATGGATAGCTAATAACTCATACTTTCCAAATATATATAGTTTGGGAACTCTATCGCACTTTTGAAAAATGCAAAGTTTCATGGGTCTGCGAAGCTTAGTTTAGCCGCTAGAGCCTTCCAAAGATTTTCATGTTTGAAATGGCCACTACGTGCACAATTTTCATCGGATTTCAAAGATTTATACATTAATGGATAGCTAATAACGCATACTTTCCAAATATATATAGTTTGGGCACTCTATCGCGCTTTTGAAAAATGCAAAGTTTCATGGGTCTGCGAAGCTTAGTTTAGCCGCTATAGCCTTCCAAAAACTTCACAGAGCTCTTATCTGTTTAAAAGTAAACTGAGTTTGAGTTCTGAGAGAGAAAGTTGGCGGTGCACTACCAAAAAAAAAGTTTTAGAAAAAACTTGTTTTTAACAAAGGGTGAACAAACAAAAAAATTTCCTGGGTAAACGTGGACAAACGATTTGGCCAAGTTGAAGAAAAAAATTATTTTTTTTATTCACTTTTAGAAAAACTTGTTTTTTAAATAACTTTTGAACAAAGGATGGACAAACTAAAATTTTTCCTGGACAAACGAATGGTATGCCGTTATTTTATTTACTTCCACTCGGAGGTGCCAACTTCACAGAGTTCTTACGCAGCTATGTAAGTAGATAAATATTCGGAAGGTAGGAGTAGAACCCCGGCCTCGTTCGAAAGTTCAAGTGTAATAGGGCGGCTAAGAGGCAGTTAAAGAAAATTAGAACAGAAGTTGTATGTACATACATATGTACATAAATAGTCGAAATAATTTTTTTCTTTTCAAATTATAGGTATTGCATACTTACATGTCCAAGAGTCACACATCTACGGGTCAGATTCGCACGCTCGCATATCATACATCAAAAGTGATTCTGAGAGAGGTGTTTGTCAAAACAATTGAGAAAATCGCGTTTAAATGAAGCTTACAAAACTAACCCGATTTTCTTATAATTACACACATAAAATAATTAAATACACTTCGCACAGAACGATATTTTGCACCGGCACTGCATATTTTATATATTTTAGCCGTCTAAAATATATAACACGGAAAAACGATCTTCAAATAAACTGCCTTCTATTTTGGCCGAGTCACTTAAGAACAACAATGGCGGTTTGCTACTAATTGAATCATCAGCGAGGTGCCAGCAAAGAGGATGTAAATAATTTGATTTGGATAATTTGCTGATGGGCAGACATTTAACACCATACATGTCCAAGAGATGTCGCAGTGTGGCTAGCAAAGGCACACTCGCGTCACAGGGTGCAGATAGACAATTCGTTGAAATACAATTTTTCCTTTTGGGTAGTGCTGCCACATCTACTGGTCAGATTCACACGCTCACATATCGGTACAAACAACATCAGCATTTCTTGGGTGTTTTTTGGTAATTCTATACGACCGTTCGTAACTTCTAATACGTGACCAAAAATATCGCGAGAGGTATTAGAATACGCGTTTGGACGTGTATTAGCAGTTACTTACCCGTTTTTTTATATGGAGTTTTTGCCATGCTCTATGCGAGTATATTAGAGCAAAACAAACGAGATTTGGGTAAAAATATTCAAAGCGACAGCATTGGTGTATTAATTTCTATATAAATAAATAACAAGCCTCACCCTGTGCTATTTCCCATATCACATTGTATCGTTTCAACAAATGACAAACAACTTTTCCATCTTTTTTGGCAAATCTAAAAACTGATTGAAGGAAATTTCCACGAGGAGCTATTATTATTAACAAATTAACCAATAAATAACATAAGAAATAACTGTTAAAGATGCCAGCCGACACTACCACAAAGGTAAGCAAGTGTTAGACATGAAATTGATGCAAATTAACATGATTTCCTTCCACGTTTTCGGTGCCTAGCAAGTGCAGGATTACAAAGACTCGCTAATCAAAAAAGCCGAGCAACTTATTATTCAGGGGTTTCCAGAGACAATTGTTGAATTAAATGAGCTGCTAGCAACACCTATGTTTAGTGAGCGTAACTTCAATGAAGTACATCAAGACCTCAACATTCCAAAGCCGGATCCAGTGTTGGTGAACAATCACGCTTCTGAATCGGCTGACGGTGGGGACGCTGATCAGCAGCCGGCGGCAAAAAGGCCACGCGTTGATCACTTTGTGCCTGGCACGAAAGTAATGTGCTTGCCTACTGGTTCCGTACCGTGTAATGAGCCACTTTGTGAAATGATCAAAATTGTGAAACCAATTATACGCAAACTTGTGGAAGACTGTTAGTAAATTTGTTCGATTGTGAAACGAATAATAAAAAAACTATTTACTTTTTTTTTTACAGCTAACTTGCTAAAGATGTGGATATCATTTTTAATTCCAAAAATAGAGGATGGCAATAATTTTGGTGTATCAGTACAAGAAGATACACTTGCTGAAATTCAAGCTGTCGAATCGGAAGCTGCTGCATTCTTTGATCAAATTTCACGTTATTTTCTGTCGCGAGCTAAAGTCGTTTCTAAAGTAGCCAAATATCCTCATATTGAAGATTACCGCCGCGCAGTAGTTGAATTGGATGAAAAGGAATACTTAAGCCTGTGGTTGGTTGTATGTGAAGTGCGAAATCGTTATTCCTCTTTACATGATATTGTTATTAAAAATTTGGAAAAACTGAAGAAACCACGTTCATCCAATGCTGATAGTTTATATTAAAAAGAAGACAAAACCAAACATCCAACATATTAAATCAACAAAAGCAAAATAAAAGAGCATGGAGGCATGCGTAACTGTTAAACGGTGGCAGATCGGGTTGAAAATGTGTCATAGCGCGTACTTATGGAATTCATAAATATAAAGCATATGACAAAATCAGTATACAACTTTAAAAATCCATTCTACAAACAATTTATAATTAAAAATGCCTCATATTAGTCATTTGGAGAAAAATGACTTTAAAACATTGGCTAGTTCCATATATTTTGATTGTAATATTCGTTGACATTTTTGTGTTACATGCTCCCACAATATTTTCCATTATCAAGGTACATTTGAACAGGCATACTATTTATAAGACAGAAAACAACCAATGGTAAATAAAAACACGAATTTTCCAAAAAAAAAAAATACTTATTATATTTAGCAGGGCTAAAATCTTCACCTCCTTCAATGTCAAACTTCTGATCTTCTCGCTGCGATGGCATAAATGACAGTAAATGAGAATCTAAAGCAAGAACACAATAGTTTCAACGCGGTAAATAGTGGATATAATGAACTATCATTTAGCGTGGAGGTAATTCCCTAATTCGCGAGTTGTGTTGCTTATAAGGCTCATTTTCTAAAAAACCAACAGAAATTTCAGAATTTTATGGGCAGTACATTCGTGCTTGGATATTTTGATAGCTCTAACTTCGCTGTAAATGTAATTCTTGGATTCTTTTTTTATATTCACCCAACAAAACAGTGTTCGGCGCAATGCACATTCAAAAATTGCTCGGACTGATAAAAATCATTGTTTGGGTGAAAATAATAGCCATTAAGGAAAAAAATTGTTTATCTGGTGATTGTTAATTTAAGCTAAGAAAGCGAATCGTACGTTTTTTTGGATTTAGGATGCGATTAATACCAGCACTGTACATTTTGTGAGGAAGCAGGAGCTTAGGGGGAACCCCCCCCCCCCCATCTTTTAATAAAAGGTTTGTGATTTGTTAGCGGCCAAAAATCGAAAGAAAGCGCAGCTGCTAAAAAAAAATTCCTCCATAGTTTTCATGAAATAAAACACGTTTTATAAAATATTTACATGTTTATTTTGGACAAAACAATGTTCACAACTCATTCCACATTTTTAACAGCTATTTTAAAAATATTGGCTTTTAAAAAAATGTATTACACAAAATCTTAGCCTAATGCTAATAAATTAAAAATATCTTAAAAGTAAATGTTTAAAAATACTTATTAAATACAGACGTGCTGTTTCGTGTAAACACAGCTTTGCACTGTAGGGTAATTTTAAGAAACATGACTCAAAATTCAAAAGTGCTAACTATGTGACAATGTTTTAAAGCTGAAATATTCGTAACCTAATTTCGTCTCTTTCATTTTCTTAATTTTAATAACAGATAGATTTGTTTTTTTAGCTATCATTTTTACAGTCTAGAATATTTTAAACCTTGATTTGTCGTATTATTATTATTTTTTTTTTCTTTTTGCACTCTAAACCAAATCTGACAAGGGTGGACCGAAAATAAATCTTTCAAAATATTTTAGAAATTTTGCGAGTATGCTGTCTATGCATTTATTTTCATATTTAATTAGGGCTGTCCATGCTGGTAAATGGCTATTTGAGCTGGAAAATTGCTTATTAGCTAGATTTAACATATTTCATTATGAGACATGTTTCTTCAAAATGTCCCACAGTGCGGTGTTTAGGTATATTCGCTAAATTCTATACATGTTTATATATATATCTATATATATAGATATGGCTACATATTTTTAATCAAGTTCACATACATGCATTTTTACTGCTCCAATATTGCAAAAAAAAGAAGTTCGAGCTCGATAATTTAAGTTATAGATAATTATTACTAAACATAAAACAGTAGTGCGCAAGGAAGTTAATACTAAAGGAAAATGTACATACAAATTTACAAATTTTTAACATGCATACATACTTTCACTTATTTACAAATGCTAATTCGTTTATTTTTTATCAATACGTTTTTCTTCAATTTGTTCATGATTAAGTTTTATTTGCATTTTATAAAAAATTTTACAATTAACGTACCCCTGTAGGGTGTGTTAAATTTTTTCTGAAAATTTACCAGGCTTAGAACTTTAGCAAAATAGTAGTAAATGCAATTCGTACCTGCATCTGCTTATATACTACATACATACATATTTACATCCATCTATTTGTATTTAAAACTAAATTCGAAGCAAATAATTTACTTTCTAAATTGCCTATTGTTAATCAATACATATAAAATAATAATTTATATGATTTAAAACAAGTGCGTTGAAATACTGAAAAAGCAGTAACACTTATAGGTAAGCACCGTCTATATACCCGCTTGTGCAATAAATATTAAAATTTTTTTATGGAGTTGTGTGGCGTTGATTGGAAAAGCACAAATTCTGTGTTAATAAAGCCAGAAAAGGGTGGTAAAATTCACACAAAATCAACATATCCTTATCCGAATTTTGAACAAATTTCTCTAAAAATCTCCATAGCCACACAATGGCACTGCCTACATGGCTTTGGATATACTTGCTACGCTAATGGACAATATTATCTAACACCAGATATCAGTATATGTAAAATGAGTAAGTCCTAGGGGACATCTACCATTTGAAATTAAATGTGACCTTTCTTAGTTAATTTTAACATTAGACTTATCGGATGCCTTTTTCTTTTATTTCGGGATGAGAAAGTATGATTGACAGTTCCAGTAAGAGGCTTATGGATTGGATCTAATGAAAAATACTCCTTAGATAACGATCTATTATTATTTTTCTAACTTTTAACATTTTAATTATTTGTTGTTTTTTCCTTTATCCTACTTAAATAAGTTCTTAAACAAATTATATTTCTAAATACATTATAAACAAGTTTCTGTGCATTTTATGCTAATTTTTTTCCCATAAACTAAATCTTTCCGCCGAACCGGCTTAAGCGGTTCGTATTTGTGTTTTACTTGAATAAATTTTATGCCTACATTAAGTAAAATGGCACAGACAATTAAAACCAAAAAAAAAATTAAAATTGTGTTATATTTATAAAGCGCTAAACCTAGACCTAGTTTACACTAAACGGACGAAACGCCAGCCGCACTTGACTACCAATGAGAACCCCAATCAATAACAGCGCCATCGGTGTACTCATTACTGGACCATGGATATCTATAGTAGCTGCCATTAGCGATGCCATAGCCATTTGTTTTGTAGTTGCTGTTATTGTTGTTATAGTTATTATTAATATTGTCGTTGTTGTTGTTGTTTAAATAAAAACTATTATTGTTGGTAGCAAGTATTGACGATTCGGCGGCGGTTTTTTCGACTTTATAACAACATGTCCGTTGTGGTTTAGGCGGCGCTCTTTGTGCGAGATCCCACCCTACTGTCCCCTGTTGTTAGAAGCCACGTCCATTACTCGTTGTATCATTCAGGAATGGTTTCTCTTCACTCTTCTTTACCAAATTACCGCTTAACGTAGGATCAGGTCGTCGTCGTTTGAAGAAACCAAGACGCCACAGTACAATAACAACAAGCGCCAAAACGATAAGACCACAAATAATAGCAACAATATATATCCATATGGAAGTTGGTTGCTCGCGTTGCTGATCCAACAGTTCAGGATAGGCGCGTGTTTCAACCTAAATATTTGAGAAAAGAAGTTTTGTAAAATAACCTAAATGGATGCAAAGCTTTAGAAAGAGATTTTTCTTACCAAAATATTCGCATCGGTTTGTTCCACCGAATATTCGAGCGGTATTTTGATTTGCGCTCGTGACATTATGCGCACTAAATCGGCGCGTGGATATTCTGATACCAGCGTCGAGTTCCACAGTCGAGCTCTTATGTGCACGTAAGCTTCGGTCTTTGCTGGCATATTGTAGATATCACATTGAATTTTCACACAAGACGCTGTCGCCTTATTACAATCCAATTCGACTATATCACGTTTACGATTTGCATGCTCTCCGCTACTGTCCATAAAACGTTCAGGTCGTATAATACGTTCGAATGTATTTCGACGCACGCGATTTATATAGCGATCCACTTCGTCATCATCGTCCTCATTGTGTAGACCCGGTCGCTGCGTTGACCTTTGCTTTGTGTAGGCACTTTTTTCGCTGTATGTGCTGTAGTGACTGGCATAGTATTGGGTCTTGTTTGTGGGTCTCATCATATAAGGTGCGGGTGCCATAAGCAGTGTATCGAAGAGTTCGTTGGATTTCGTTTTTGATGCCAGCTTGAGTGGATTGACATATTCGGGTGAGACAAAACATTCGCTAAGCTCCACATTTTCCACAATGGGCATAGCTTCGATGTAGAGTAACCATTTGTCTTTTTTGCTCTTCTCGCTAGTGAGTTGATGTGGCCAATATATGGTGAGGACGACTTTTGGCGCTTTCCATGGACCATCGTTGTAGATCTGTGAGGAGAAAAGTAGAACAAAACAAAAAATTTTGTATTATTCATTAACGCAGCTGGATGTTCCATGACGTCGTTTCCTTTCGGATGAATCAGCAGGAGGCAACTGAGCGGGCCATAAAAATCCAGACAGTAAAAAGTGGGCATCAGTTGCTTGCTTAGTTGACCTCAACTCCACCTGTCTAGACCTAGAATGCAAATGGCCAGCGGAACTCCGAAGTTCCCACTTTGCCAAACATTTTTTTTCCGGGACTGTTTTTGGGTTAATTTTTTAATTGATCGCGAATGAGTCTCGAAATGATCCCTAAAGAGTTAAGAAATGACCTGAAAAACATCCTTGAACTGATCCCATAAAAGACCTAAAGTGGTACCCAAAAAATCCTGAGACGAACTCAGATAGTCATACAAAGATTCTGAAATGATGCCGAAGAAGTCCCGTAAAATGTTAGGAAAAAAGTCCCGGAATGATAATGAAGAATTCCCGAAAAGATATCGGAAAAGTCCCGAAATGCTACAATTTTTTATCACCGTTAAATCGATTAAAAGTCTCGATCTACTACAACAATACATTCAAAGCTTTTCATTGCAACCTAAGAAGTTAACTTTACAAGCTCCTTATTGGACTTGGTCTAAGCCAGCGATACGTACTAAATATTTCTGACTTTAATAATTAAAATTTCCCTCACCTGATAAGTATGCATCAATGGTGATCCGACATCTTCCATCTGCATCACCTTGCTGTCCTTCTTCACTTCGCCACTGTAGAAACTTTGTTCGGGTTTTGCCCAACCTTGCAAACTTAATTCAGCACGTTTTACTACACGCACTTCCAGCTGAGCTTCGGGTTTTGCCACGCCCACTAAACGCGACGTTGTGTTAACAAAAACATGAAAACTAAGCGTACGCTCATCATTTTCCAGGCCGCTAGGATCAAAGCGCAGCGATACATAAACAGCCGAATTGCGACTCATAGGATTGCCGAGTGTGCAGGAGACCACGGTGTCGTTGAAACGATTGCAAATTACAGAGTTCTAGAAGAAAAAAAGTGCACGCTTAAAAACAATATTTAATTAGTGTAAGATATTACGGTTTACCGTGCGTTTTGCTGCAATATACGAGACACTCTTCTGGTGTACCACAAACAGCTGCGTCTCATAAGCCGAATCCGCTTTGTTTAGCACATTCACATTGACGCGCATTTCATCCTTCTCGCCCAATACCAAGGCATAATTGTCATCTGTGAAATATGAAAATAAATCGTATGAGTAAAGTAAACTTTCACTCTCCTCACCAAGAAACAACTCACCCTCCATATTCAAATCCAATTCTGCATTTAATATTAAATTACTCTCACAAATATCATCCTCTCCACAATCTTTTTGGAATGTACCTTCGAACTCTACAAGCGCCTGCGTTTGATCTAAAATCGGGTTTAATATTTCCAAACCTGATCTCGGCAACTTAGGCTCCACAATAGTGTAATTTAAGCGGAATTTTATTGGACTCTGTATATCCTTGGTATTCTCCTTAATATAACCAGTCACCTGTTCGCAAGTCATGCGTCCATTCGTGCGCACAGTCACCTCACGTTTCACCACATTACTGCGCTTATTTTCGCGATCGAAGAGTACGCGTGAGAATTTTTTATTACCACCAAAAGTCTCCGCTTCAACTGTGTATAGCAGTCGTAAATCCTTATTCGCCGAGGCTGGCTCATAGGGATCAATGGAACAGCAAGCTTCAAATGTGAAGCAAGTTAAATTCGTTGAGGCATCATGTAAGCAGCCAGACTTTGCCGGATCAATATTTCTCAATTCTCTACCGCGTGCTGTAGTTTGTATATTTATGATGGGTCTTGAAAGTAACGCTACGACCACCGAAGAATTATAAGCGCCAACCACCACATCGGGATATGAATTACCATCTAGATCGGTGCCACCACTTATCGAACTGCCGAATGTGAGTAGTGGATGTAGCAATAAACCGAGATCTGAAGCTTGTATGCGTTGTGCAGGTTTTGCCACCAAACCATTACGTGATCCCAAATAAATATAAACTACACCGCCAGCTTCGTATGGTGCTCCCACCGCCAAGTCTTCACAATTGTCCTTATTTATATCACCAATATTGGCGAGCGCAAGTCCAAAATGACTTTCTACTGTTCCAGTGAGCTTTATTGTGGGCTTCTCTGGCAACATGTCCTTATCGTTTTGGTAAATGTATACAGCGCCACCTTCGGATTTGTTGAAATAAAATGGTGCAGCAACGATGAGATCCGGTTTTTGATCGCCATTTATGTCGGCTGTGGTTAGCTCATAACCGAAACTTGAGCCAAATTGTTCACCTTCGAGTATCATTTTAACTGGTATTGGATTGGTATTGGCTTTATTGAAGATCACTACCTGTCCATGGCCATTTGAGCGTGGCGCACCCGAAGCATAAGACATGCGATCGCCAAAGTAACGTCCACCAGTGACAGCCATGCCTGAAAAAAGACAAAAATATAGAGAGAATGATGAATACGCCTTTCATTAGTTTATGAGAGCAAAAATCTCGCGAAGTCGAGTGCTTTTTATAGAGTAAATTAATTATTTCTTTTTTCGTTTCCATTCCTCTTTGCTTCATGCGTATCCAAGCTATTTAAACAATAATAAACAGTCCTACCTAATGCGTATCACAAAAATCTTTCCACTTACCCAAATAACTATACTTGTCCACCGGTGACGTATTCTCCAAATGATCTCCATAGTACATTGTCTTATCGCGCTCTAAATATTCGCCACCAATTTCCGTAACAAAAACAGTGCCGCGCCATGTGAAGGGGCCAGGAGAGCCAAGCACCATGGTGTTGTCATCCAGCAGTGCGCCTGAAGTGCCCACCTGACAAAATCCATAGTCCTCATGTTCTCTGTAAAGAAAACAAACCAAAAACTGTTAGTAAAATTCTAAAAAAAAACAACAAAAAAAAAATATTTCAGGAATTCAAGTCAAGCTAAAGTGAGTCAGGTAGGTCATGGAGCAAGAGGTGGAAAATTCAAGTGAATGAATTAATTTATTACGAACACTAACAAGATATCTGCATGTCTGCAAAAATATATGCAAGTAGGTACTCATGTGCATGTCACAGGTTGGAGGTCAATCCACTAGCCCACACTCCCACTACATAGTTTGTGTGCACGAACCTATTTACACGACAGTGTCATTTTGGGATTAAACAATTTTGTACGAGTTATTTAAGCTACAATGGACAATGGAAAATTGAAAATTGTTGGAGTGGTCATAAAAGACAGCGGCGTTTATAGAAATACTTACGTACCTATGTATGTGTGTATGTCTGCAGATATATTTTTGAAATGCTTGAAAATCTTTAAATTAGAAAAACAAATAGAATAAATAAAGAATTTTTAATCGCAGATTCAAAATTTTTAACTGCAAAGGCCAAGCTTAGCAAGAAGTGAAAACTCTTTTTCTATTCCTCCGTATAACCTCAGCGGAATGCACTGACATCTAGCGTGGAATTGCGAATTTTTTTTTATCACGGTTTGTGTCTATGCTTGTGCCTGTGCCAGCAATTGAGTTTGGCCTTATTTGCTTGGTGCTACAGATATGCTATGGCTTGTGACTTAAAAAGTACCCACAGGGTGACCTTGCAAAACAAAACAAAATGTTCACACCACCTACCAACTTAATTTTTTTTTATAAGTTAACCCTGTTACATTTCATTTTAGCTAAAATCTCTATTTAATAATAACTAAAGTTTTAAATGTTCATATTTTTAAGTTAAGTAAAGATTTGAATTAAAACGAGAGTATTCACTTCAAAAATGTATACAAAGGAGGGCGTGGTGTAGCGAACATAATCAACGAGTTGTGATACTATTTTATGGTAATAAATTTAGACAACCAAAATGCTTAATGGCTTCAACACCATACGAAGCGAAAGGCGCATTTGGTTTAGTTTTTGCTTCTGCCAACTGGCTGCTGTGGGCTGCCAATAACGGTCTACTACGGGTTGGAGTTGAAGGCAGAACTTGGCGTTTGTGCTTTATTGCTGTGTTACAAATAGTTTTTAAATGACTTTATTGCAAATTGAATCGAATGCTCCAAATTTGTAGCAGCCACGCCACATCTGGACAACTTCAAGCTTCCAGGCAGTAAACGCGAGCTGTAAATAAAATGATTTATGTGGCATATTGTCACTGCAGCGCGAACTTAGTGGTAAGGTGAAAAAATTAATTTTCGCAAATTACACATTCAATTTGACAAAATATTTTTTGCTTATTTTTTTTTTGCACAACTTGACCTCAATGCGATATTAAAGTGGGCCGACCGAACTATGTATGAAGGTATTTATGTAGGTGTCACATATGTACTACATATAAATGTATATCCTAGAGGTATTGGGATAATTCCAAACACGAAAAGCACATGCTTTTTCTTTATTGCATTCGCTTTAAGGTGTGTAATTGCTTTTTTAAAGTTTTAGCTTTAATTATTTCTTTGTGCGATTTTTTTTTTTCAACAACAACAAAGGATAACGCGTAAACACTTTTAACGGGACATGACGCGACCTTCAATGTGGCGCCACAGCACATATTGTCACGCTCAAGTGTCAACTGCTAAAGAGATTAAAATGTTGAAGGTTCAATGTGGGCATACAGTAATGATTGTAGGTAGTCTAGCAAAGGTTTTATTTGAGCTGAAGTGGCAAAGTGTTAGACAAAAATATTTGTCGAATAGAGTGCTAGTTCTATTTTTGACTCTTTCAGACGGGCTTCGAAAGTTTTGGGGCATGCTGCTGGATTACCTACTCAGCCATATATGTATGTATGTATGTAGATCAATCACTGACATTCCCCTACTTAGAAAAAAACTGTTGTGCAAACACAGTAATATCATCAGCTCAGCGCTGCACTCAACCTAACCTCAACTCAGCGATACATTCATCACCGTATGTTTGAATATATTATGGTGATAAATTTTTGAAACTTGACAAGGAAGTTAGTCAATCATCATTTAGTATGCATTTATTACAGTTGTAATTCGTGACGTCACTAAAAAAATGAATACATACATATGCATATATGTAAGTAACTCGAAGTAACCGGCATGAGGTCATTAACTCGTTGACCTCAATCAAATATAACAAAACACAAGCAATTTTTTTTATGTGAAAATATATTCGTCAGCTGTTGAAGGACTCCCGGAAACAAACAATTACACTCGTATGTAGGCTGCTTTAAGTGCTTGAATGTTAAATTAGACATGCCATTTGATATCCACAAATGTAAAGTAGCGCCTGTGATGGCATGTCATGACGTATGTGCGTCATTAGAAAAGGACAACGAAGCGTAGGCACGTGGTGTTGTCAGAGGTAGGAATAATGTTGTAAACAAAATGTTTGTAAATAGACAATACCATCGTGAAGTAAACTTGGACAATACGATTATCTGTTAAAATTTCCCGACATCAAAAAAGTCAGCAAAACAAAGCATTGAAAAATAGTTTTTTTCCTTATCTAAGTTCATCAAGTTGACAAAGCACCCTTAACTCAGTGACACTTCATTCATTTTATTTTGTGGCTATAAAAAAACTTGCACGCATTACTCCGATATGTTACCTTGACACATTTTTTTACAGTTCAAGTTAGTTCTCCGCTAAATATTAGAGCTGCATTTTTTTTTAATTTTAGCCATTCTAGGAATTTCGGGATATGATTTTACAATGTAGGGATTGCGGGATTTGGGTATTCATTTTTCTGCCAAAGTTAAGGCTGAAACTGAAGAAATTATTTAAGAAACTATCTATTTTATTTAAAAGGAAAGGTATTCATTAATGCTTGTAATATAGAAAAATGATTTATTTATAAAAATTTTGAAGTATTGAAGAAGTTGCTAGAAAGATTTATTTGTCTTTAATCGAAACAATCAACAAATAATATTAAAATATTCAAAAATATTGCATACCAACAAGAAAAAGATAAATAATTTTTACAAATAAATGACACATATTTATGTATGTAGATTTTAGCGGCATAATTTCTAGCCTTAATAGCAAGAAAAAATCTCGGGATTGCTATCTCTAGTAAATATGTATGTATGTATGTACATATCAAATTGTGGCCACAGAGCGTCCTTGAAAAATGTCCTGAAATTGAATAAATTTCCTCATGTCGTAATTCAGGCAAACCTTTTAATGTGACCTGATGTTTTTTAATTTTTAAAGTAAATATTATTTATGAAATCATTCAATAGAGTGTTGAAAGCAATAAGAATTCTCAATGAGTGAAACACTCTAATGGTTGCGTTACACTTACATATAATTCCAGTAGATTATTGCCGTCAGCTATGTGACGTTTTTGATTATAATTTATAAATGCGGCATTAATTATTCAGAGGAGAAGCTCTAAATAGTTTATGCTAAACTTCTACATGTCCTTTTTCGCGTTTTCCCTGCGTTGCTTAATCAAATTTATTTAACGCACATTTTGCTTCATTTTACTTTCAAGGAAGAAGGTCAAATTGAACATTCTGTGTCAAATTATGTAAATTATGATACAGTAATTTGCTTTTATGGGTTCGCTTAAGCGAATATTATAGTCAAGGTTAGTTCGAGCAGGCAGGAATTTTCGACGTATACTCGTACGTATTGTTCTGCTTTGTGGTGCTACGACAGATGGGCGGTACTGTGTTGAGAGCTGTACTACTCGGCAGAACCCGAACTCATAATCATAAAAATTATAATTCTTGAGCTCATTTAAAGTCATGGATACTTTAAAAACTGACAGTCGTAAAAGCAAACAATTCAATTCAATTGTTGGTATACGAAATAGAAATAAAAACCGAGATAATACAGGTACAAAAACAAATAATGATTAACTACTGACTGTCATATGCTCCTAGAGAACAACTTCCGAGATGGATCTATAAGAAAGGGAATAACGCTTGTTTTTAAAACTTTTCTTTTCTATTGAATTAAAAACAATAACAATTTTTATAAAACAAATTGAATATACGGACAAACAGAAACTATGCACCTTAGATAAGACACGCAAATTTCCGGCAGGGATATTTATTCATAACCTATTCATTTATAATACCAATGTTAATACAAAAAAACAACTAGTATTAAAGGGATAGCCATAATTTTGTTACTTAATTGTGGCTCATAAAAAATTTGGACTCAACAAATAAAATGAACAAAAAATCCAAGGGCAGAAGAAAATTTTATGGAAGCGAAACAAACATTTTATTAACAACAATAACGCAATATTAGTGTCCTACAAACTCAAACTATAAACCCAAAATGAATTATAACATTGGTGAATTAAACAATAAAAGTTAGTAGTAACCTACCTTTGAACAGTGCGGCCTTTGCATGGCTCATACACTTCATCATAACTCAGCTCATTGGTCAGCACATAACATAAACCTTGACCATAACGATTTTCCAGCACTTTGGTAATGTAACGATGTGCGCACACGAGTACCTTTAGAACAAAAGAAATTTTATAAAAAATAAATAACAATAATGATTTATAATAAATTTGAAAAAATAAAAATAAAATGCGGCATAACAAAGAATCCCGTAGGATTGTTTATGTTCTTAAATTTCAAATTAGGTAAAAGTGCCTACTCAAAACTCTAGAGCTCACAGTCAGCTACCACGTTCGTTAAGAAGAAATTTAAAAAACTCATAAGTATTAAACCAAGATCAGATGTATGAGCTCAAAAAGTGGTCGTAGTAACTAATGTTTGTATTAATTAAGTAATTAACAATGTTTATGATCACAACAAATACAATTGAAATATTTATGGCTTAAGAGATATATTTTTGTGTGTGGCTTTTGTTGTTTTCCGCTCTTTATTTTGATTTTCAATTGTATGGGCAAAAGGTTAAGTGCTATTGTTTCTTTGGGTTCAATGTTAGTTGGGAGTGAAATGAAAAACTTATTGAATTTTGTGGATTTTGTATTAGGACTTTTGGTGGAAATTGTATTGAAAATGCGATATTATGTATTTTCTTTGGAATTGTAAATATTTATATTTTGGATTTGCTTTTAAGAAAAACTCAGCAGCAAGGCAGCGGCTAGACAAAGATACTATCGTTTTGCTTTTTTTGAGGAGTCTTTACGACTTTGTACTGTTTAAAAATTATTATGAGGTCGTAAGTTCTTTAGAAATATTTTGAAATAGACTAAGCTTTTACTCAGCCATCGATATGTATGTATGTATGTATATGGTAATAAATTTTGATTTTTTTGGATAGATGTATCCTTTACGGTGAACCAAATCATGTATCCCAGTACACAAATTATCTTATCGTACTAGTTTGGACATAGATATGATACGGATCTGGAAGTATTCGCAGGTTCGGGCATGTTTTTGATGCTACAACAACAACGAGGGAACAAGTCTGCTTAATATCGCATATAAGGTTCTATCTAGTAGCATATTGTTCTCGTATGACGTATTTGCTCGAGTAACAGAATATTTTTTTTTCAGCGTAACTGATGCTAAACTTTAAGCTAGCCAACTAGCAATACATCGCTAAAAATTTCAATGAATTCCATGAACACGTTTGTGAGTGATGCGCGTACAAACGTATGGACAAACAGACAAAAATTCCAAAAACTGTTATTTTGGAAACTGTCAAGTGTACATATTAGTTAAGTGGCTATAAGGTGCTGACAGCGGCCTGCTACCACATTAATAAAATTAAACTTTAACCAAATATGTATTTACCTTTCCTCCCAGTCCTTGCGATCGCACCGTCACGCCCAGCCATTGTCCCTCTTTGATTTCATCGTCTGATGGTTCTTGTAGCTCCTCGATATCATCGCTGTCGTATGCTATTTTTTTTTTTTTTTTTAAATCATCATGTCAACATGCAAATGAAAATAGCATCAGAGAAAAAGAAAAAAAGAGAATACACAAAGAATAAAAAAAAATTGTTAATAATATATTTACGCATGTGTGTATGTAAATGTTTGATTAAATTTAGTAAACAAATTTGGTTTTTAATCATTTGGTTGCACTGTGATGATTTATTTAACAACAACAATAACAATAAAAAACAAACGAAGAACTTCGTAACTTTAATTAACAATAACAAAAAAAAAAAAACTAAAACAACAGAGTGCTGACAAAACTCGCATTAACAGAAAAGAAATAACAACAAAATTTTAAATACTTGAAAATAGAACACAAAAAAGAGTTGTGAAGTATGAAATAAAAAATAAATATAATTATTTCCTAATTCAATGCAAATAAATTTAAGAGGAAATGAAATATTATTTTTTGATCTATTATGACTATGATTTCGAAATGTATGAAAAGTACTCTACATAGGGTAGTGCAGTAAAAATGATTATTAATTTATACTCAAAAATGCCACACAAAAAACAAAAATAATTCGCCCCTATTACGGTTGTCAATACTTTTAAGTATTGACTTTTTGTTGACGAATCGGTATCGCCATTGTCAATTTCGATAACTATTGACAGCTGTTGAAACTATTTTGGTATTTACGACAACAATAGTGATATTCTTTTGACGGGAGTTAACATAAAACTTGTCAACACAGTTTTTGGTGACGACAAGCGCTCAATTAAATATTCTGCTGTAAAAATTTGGTAAAATAATTCTGAATTATACCTTTTTACACACTTTATTTGTTTAGTTTTTATTTAATTCAGGAAAATGGAGAGAAAAATTAAAATAACAAACAATAACCAATTTTCGCAGCTTATTTTAGAACTACAAAAAAAGGTTCAAGGTGTTCTCAAAAGTGGAAGTTGCATGAGTTGCATTGTTTAAAGATTAGTTTTCAAAAACAGAATAAATATTTTTGTTTTATGCAGAAAATACTGAAGTATTTTATATTTTTTAATAAAAACAACCAAAAACGAATTACAAAAATCTTTAATTTGTTGCCGTATTTGCGAAGCTTCCATGTTTTGCAAGTCGTCAGATAAATCAACTTCAAACCCGTCTTGAACATTTTCAGCTTCGGATGATGAATTGAAGCTTGATGACTCTAACGTCAATACAACGATTATGTAAGGCAGCGTCCTTACCTCCGTAACAATAACCTGGAGGGGGAAATCCGATATTTTGTTTCAGTGAAAAGTTATTAGTGAAAAACCGACCCGGGTCAGATCTCCAATTCGGGGCGTAATCCATGGTATTTATGTGCATAACACCTTTCCGCATTGGCCGCCTTCGGCCGCGCTTAAAAAAAACCCTGGGCTACGCCATTCCAACTCCGGGTGGTTGCCTGAACCGTGACAACGTGCCACGGTACGCACACTTTTTTACTTTTTTGGCTTAGCCTAATGTGCCATTACAACAACCACATGAAAATGACAGAAAAATTGTGAACTTTAACTGCAAATATCTCGCAAAATTCTTAAAATATCTGATTTCCCTCCAGATTATTGTTACGGAGGTGAAGACGCGTCGCTTGATACCTCTACCTAGATTTTTGGACGTGTATTAACACTTGACGTTCGATGGAAAGTATTACCGAAGGTTTAACGGCGATTTTCGTTGCTTTTTCCGGCTTATAATGTAAAAAAACATCTTTAAACAAAAGTTTAAATCTTAAGCAGAATTATATGTGCAACAAATTGTAAATAAATAACTGTCAAAAGTATAAGGATCGTAGTTTTGCTATTAAATTATCGATAACACGTCAACGTCAATACATTGACGAAGTAAATACCACTTTTGCATTGACGCGACTTTGATATTGATGTTGACATTAATACGACGTGACATTTGATCTTGACAACCGTAATAGGGGTGATTATATCGAGTTTACAAACAATTCAATAATGTGCTTAATTACAACAACAACAACAAATGAAAATCAATTGCATAGAAACTTAAAATAAAAGAACTTTATTAAATTATAAATGGAGCGGTGAACGTCAATGAAATTCGAAAGTGTTGATGGCAACACTGACAACAGTCATCACGGTTGATAACCATTAGATACATTCTATTTAACGTTGTTGTACAAGATACATATACATACATACATATATTTACAATACAATTTGATGAAATGTAGGGCAGCAGTAGCAGCGAGAAAAAATAGTGCAAGCATGCATTATAGCCAAGACAGACGGGTACGATAATCTAGATTAATCACTAATTGATTTGAATTTAGTTTAGTTTAAATTTGAAAGCAAAAAATCCGCTATATGAGAATGTGTGACATGATAACCAGAATATGTCTCTAAATTGTAGAAAGAATTAAAAATATCAGAACACAAAATTTGATGAGAAAATCGTATTTATTTATTTGTCTAAGCAAAATCAACCGGCGACCAACACTCACACGGCCCCACAATAATGGCGGTCAAAGTGTTAACGGTGTGAAATGGAGAATATCAAGCCAATAGTAATTGCTATATTTATGGGTAGCAAAAAAAAACAAAGCAACAACAACAAAGGAAAACAATTTAAATCACTAAAAGCAGCCAAAGTGTAGCGAATGGCTAAAGTAAAAAATGATAAATGATTATTTGTTGCAGCGGAACTAATGAAACAATCAAATACTAATAAATGACTGCAGAGAATTAAAAAACCATAGCACCCATAGACTAATGTATTCAAAATACAAAAAAAAAGAACAACAACAACGAAAATTAAATAATGATACGAGATCGCCTTTAAAATGTTCAATGAGTAACGAAAGAGTAAAGAGAGCTTTGTAGTTACATTCGATATTTGTTTTGGAGCTACCATTAAACTAGTTTAAAAGAGCAACAATAAAAAGCTGAATATTTAATTATAATTTTTTGTTTATTTGTATTTAGCAATATATTTACATATGTATAAACATTTGCTTGTTTGGTTTGATGGGTTTGTCATTTATGTGGGTGCAACCGGATCATCATTTTTTATTTTTTTCTGCTGCTGTTTCTCATTTCTTGAGGCAGCTGGATTGATGTGATGGTTGCTATTTGCTTGCTGCATTTTCATTAAGCTTGTTAAGTGAAAGCGCTGCAATATAGTGATTAACTTCATTTGGTTGCGCTTAACGTTTGGTAAATATTTTTGTTTTGATTTGACTTTGTCAACTTAAGTCCCACACAATGTCGGTGTTGTGACTTCGTATATCGTATCGTATTAAAGATGATGCATATGCAAGTAATTGCATACATTAGACTGACAAAAACATAAGGTGCTTACTCTGAGTCTCACGTCTATTTTCACTTTAGGTGGCAGTGAAAACGGAACGGCAGGAAATTGAAACATATTACTAAACATGCATCGAAATGGAAATGAAACAGCACCAAAGTGGAAACAAAACAAACGAAACTAAGTGAATAAAATAAATATAACGGAAATATGGAAAACAAGAAAATTTAATGAAACTACAAACAAGATGAAACTGAAATGATAACAGAAATTAATATCAAATCTAAAACGGGGCATGAGACGGACAATAGAAAATCAAATAAAACTAGAACAGGAATAGAAACAAAGTCTGAACCAAATCAAGAACAAAAACTGCGAAAGCAGCTAAAGCTAAAACGAGAAACGAAGCCGATCCGGAACAGAGGTAAGTCAACAGTTTTTAAAATTTTTGTCCGTCTGTCTGAATGTTTGTTCGCGCATGACACAAAAACTGCAAAATGGAATTGAATGCTGCTTAAATATATCAACTACTATAACAATATATTTTGCCACACGAAAAAAATTATTTCACGATGTACCCAGTTTTTGAAAAGTTTTGGAAAAATTGGAACATATATACACAATCTAAAAATATAAGACTAAAGTTTTTTTTTCTATGTTTGAATCAGTCTAATGTACTCATGTACAAACAACGCACCTAAATTTTATAGCTAAGGCAGCATCATCGTTAAAAACTAAATTAGGTTATTTAGTTTCCTCTGTGGAGTTGAATGATTGGTGCTGGTTGCAGCTTATGGTACGTGAAGCCAACGTTGTCGTCGAATAAAAGTGCTGCTCGGTTGCTTCTCGGGCACATGTCAGTGTCAAAGAACTAACATTATATAGGCGTTCAATAAATAATGTTTATGATATGCTTTTAAGCTGATCAATGAGATATTTATTTATTGTTATTAAGTGTGTTTAGTATGTATGTATGTACATATGTGTGTGTTGTGAAATTGAAAGTAATTGAACCTTTACTGAAAGCTAAAAAAAAATGCTTGTGGCGGGCCTGTGAAAGGGAAAGTGAAGATCGTCTTTCAAACACTTAGCTACACAAAATTATTATCCAACTAAAATTTCTTCTCTAACCATACAACCCTACAAACATTTTCGAAGTGTTCATAATTTAGGAGTCGAATATAAGTCTTTATGACTCCGATGTGAAGAAAATTGTGAGCCTTGCACGGAGAGTATTCATTTAACAAAACAACTTTTGAACAAATATTCATTCATTTAATTACATCATATTGAAAATTCCCTAGTTTCCCAATTTCAATGCCAAAAAGGCGTAATTTAAGAGCCAAAAAAGAACATTTTCTGAATTTTGTAACAGTCATAAAAGACTCTAGAACTGTTACATGCAAATATGAGTCTTTTCTGAGTTCAATAAGTGCCGACTATGAGAAAAAAGGTGTCATACATATATGACTCTTATTTAGGCTCATATGATATATGACATTCGTCACCTTTCGGATGACCATCTCAAGAAAGGAAATAACCTCATTTCGGACTCATAAAGAGCATAAACGCTCCCATTTAGGACTCTTTTCTGACTCACTTAAGATTCCTATGGTTTGCTTTGTGCCCCCCATAAATTCAGACAGAAAAAATTCAGAAATACAATTTTTCGGAAAATTTTTTTCAGAATTCATTTTTCAGAAACCAAAAGTCAGAAAGAAAAATTCAGAAAACTTTTTTCTGAAACCAAAAATTCAGAATCTACACTTGATTGGTAAATATTTAAAATTATAACCCATGAGCGGCCATACGTTAACCCATTGACCACCTCAATTTTCTTTTAACTCTGAAATCAAATTTTTCACTTCAAAATAGTTTGACAATCGCTTAAGTATGTATATGATTTAAGGCGTTTTAACCCTTTCAACCCCACTCCTTAACCCATTGGTGACCTAAATTTTTATTTTTACAATTTATAAATAATTTTTTATGTGAAAAAATAAATTGCTCTGCACTTCAATAGTAAATATTTGAAGTTTTAAATGCATGCATTAACCCATTGACGACCTTATCTATTTTATTAATAACGAAATAAAATTATTCACCTCAGTAGCATGTCATAATTTTATAAATTCTGAAATTTTTTTTAGGTTAGATCTATTACTGCACACTTAAAAATTAAATGCTTACATTGTTAACCCGTATTTGGGTCGTGTATTAACAAATTAAATGTCTTTATTTTTTGTTGTTGGATTTGCGGTCTATTTTGTTTACAAATTTGTAAGTTTTTGAGCAAGCTCGAGACCAGTTAACAATAATTCTAAGCGAATTTTTTTTTTTAAATTCTGAAATAATTTTTTTTGCCGGTATGTTTAGCGTTATAACACAAGTAATTATAATTTTTTTTAACTATTGCCCCATACATACATACATATGCATATGTGCTACGAAATTTATGGAAAAAAAACATGGCAGACTGCATTCCATTAATTGAAATAATGAAATAATTAAGCTGATAAGTCAATAATGCCAAACTAATAAAATCAATGATTTTCTCAACATAAATTAAGATATTTCCTCCATTTTATAATATAAAAGAGATCTTCATATTAAATTAAGTTATAAACTACTTATTTACATATGAATGCCAGTCACCTTTGCCTCCGCCAAAACTTTAACATATTCAAAAGAGAATACAGTTTTTGATATAAATATATCCAATGCAAACAGTAGCAAGTTAAACTGACAACACTGTTCCAAAATGCATTCACATACATACATACATACTATATACATAGGCAGGTACATGTTTTTACATATCCATACATACATATTTATTTCCATACAAAGTCATGCTAATGCAGTGTCAATAGACAATGGACCACCGACAAAGTCAAGATTTGAAAGAGCAAGTGCCAACTGGTAACACACGCCAAGCCCATTTTCATTATCTGAATGAGTAAATAATACAAATTTGTTTTAATGAAAATTATAAAACTAACTTTAATAATAATAACAATAACAATAATAGTATGTAATGAAGGTGGTGTGTTTGGAAAAGAGCTAATAATCAACTGCAATGCGAAATTGCATTAAAATTTGTTGTCAGTATGCACTAGGTGACCATTATGGCTAGTCAGCAGGGGCGTAGCTAAGGTTTTAGTAGGGGTCGCATAAGTGATAAGTGAACCTTTTTTTTCAAAAAAAAGTAAAACAATTTAATTTTGTGCCCAACTACTGGCACTAGACTTGATAGTAAAAAAAATGCAAAACCAATTTTATCTCAAAAATTTATAATTTCGATATTTTTTGTTTAGGTTATCTTTAGATATATCAGTATCTTTAGATATATCGTATTATAATACGAAAAATGTCGAGTCCAAAATTTAAGGGGCAACTTTAATTATTACGATTTCGAAAATTGAAAATTAGAAATTGAAATTTTTTTTTTTCAAAATATTGTTTTTTACCCTTTTAAGCGCTTGAAAGTGTTAATGTGTCAAGAGTTTTCGAAATATGACAGCTTTAAAAGAAGGGTTCATTTTTTTGGTGGAGCAAAAATGTAACTTTCGCTACATTATATCGCCTTTTTTAAGAAAGGACAGTTGTTATGAAGTTCTATCGATAGTTTGGCTCCAAAATTGTAGGCTACAATAAAAAAGCAGTGCTTGTACCGCTTCACTAGACGCCATTTCTATTACATACATGATGGGCTACGCACCCCACCCCCCCATCCACCCATTTCGCTCTACGTCTATGTTAGTTAACAAAAATTTACTAACTGACAAAACTGCCGCAAATGGTAAACAAGATAGCATTCATATTAAATTGGTAACAACAACCACTAAAACAACAACAACAAGAACAACAACTAATGAAATTAAATAAAAATGGCATTTGTTAAGCCATGAAAAAAATGCAAATGCAATTCAACAGTTGTCGCCTGTAGTCAAACATAACAGCAGCAACAACAATAACAACTGCTACAACAAAACAACACCAATCAGCACTCAACAACACTCTAGCGGCAAATGAAGTGTATCCATGCAACACCAGCACAACTGCAAGTGCCACCAAACACCTCTGCAACAACAGCCCACACACAGCACAAACGTGGCAGCAGCTGTTGCAATATTTCTATGGGTGTGTGTGTATGTGTGTGTTTGTGTGAAAAATTTAAATTTGAATTTAAAACGCGTGCAATACGAATGTTCGTTGTCTGCAGCGCTTGGCTGTTTGTCTCGATCACCAGCCACCAGTCATTGCGCTTTTGTGCTGAATTTTTCTCTTGGGGGTTTTGCTTACTGCAGAAGTAGATCCACAACGCAGATAGCGTATGTACGACACGCGTTTGAGTAAATTTTAATCAACAAACAACAATAACCGAAATTTAAGTTGCCAACAGTTGTCGTAAAAGGTTAAAAAAAAATAAAAAGCAAAAAAATTGGTCATAAAAAAAATGTTGGACGTTTGCAAAAATTTAATAAAAGTGCAGATTGGGTAACAAAAATTCGATGAAGAAAGCATTTTTTGTTAACCAAAAATTAATGAAGTTTTTTTTAATAATTTTTTCAAAATATCAGGGAACGTTGTATTTACAACAATAAAGTCGAAAACCTTTAGGTAGACCTTAGTTTCTACACCAGCTGTCTTCAATGTCAGAACGTTCTCGAGCCCCTCTCATGACGACTCATCAAAACGAACGATTTTCATATTTACTGAAAGATTACAAACTCATCACCTATTTTCATAGTCCCTTCTGGAACCATTACCCAATATTGAAAAGTCTTTAATTTCAGGATCATTTCTATGATTGCTGCAGTAATGAGTTTCTAGAAATCTAATATTAAGGGCCTCATTCTCTATCACGAAAGGAACTTTCGTTTCGCCTCAGAGACGAATCGTTCACCTGTTTGTATTATGTAAGACGAGCAAAACAACAAAAAACAATTTTTCCAGAAAAATAAAATAAATTAGTTGTCAAAAACTCATAGACAAACGAAAATGAAAGAGAATACGCTTGCTCGACGAAATCGTTAGGAGACAAATCGTTCGTCTGAGCTTTCGTTGGCAATACAGAATAAGGCCCTAAATCCGGCATCACTTCAAGGGATTCCATATACATATTTACATAGAATGAAGATAAGATCATTACAACTTGCAACTTCTACTGGAGTCATCATCTGGATCAAGATTCCAGACATTTATTTCAACTGGTAGCTTCTTAAATGGCGACTAAGTGACCCAAGTCCCAGAATTTCTTTTCGAGAAAGATGTCCATCCTTCGAATGGCTGAAGTTCACATGCATCTCGAAATGTGGAATTGTGTATGTGGTAGTAAGGGTGCTATGATCATAGTAAGAGGGGCTTAGCGGTTTAAGAACTAGCACAAAAAGAAAACCAATAACCACCCTCTTTACTGATATTTTGGTCGCTAAGCAACGAATGCACGGTTTGTGAACCAAAAAGAGCCTTTCATTTGAGCGGCCACAATTGTGCAATGAAAGTGTTGTTGTTTTCAACAATTTTTGTTGCCACCTCTTTTGTTTTATTCTCTTTTTTTTTTGGTTGCTTTAAAATTGTTAATATGAGCTTACGAGTACAATTCAAATGAAGTGGCGCATTTTGATATTTTTGTGAATTTTAACGGCATTCAAATTGGCTGCACTGCTTCGTTGATTACTTCGCTGAAAATGCTGAATTTGCATAGTTTGGTAATTTATGAAGGTTAAATTGCATTCAACGTGCTTATTAGATCACTCGTTTTACAAGATATACATACATACATATGTATATCCACATATGTATATGTGCCTGCTTACGAGGAAAAAACGATAGCACTTTTGATAGCATTAAGTGAAAGGTGAGCTTGCAACGTGACAGAAACGTTTCATGGAGGGGCGCTGGGATTACAAAACTTGGAAACAAAGTGATAAGATATCTTCCAAAATGACTAGGTATTGAGCTTGTCCTACAATTTGTGATGTGATCCTTCAAACAATTTTTTCAATTTTTTCAAAAAAGCTTCGTCAAGGCAAATATACGCCGAAGGGTGAACTCGTTTGAGATACCAAAAAAACTCTTTTGGGACTATTTATTTCTCCTATCCTGACACGTGAATCTGCATCGTTTTCGTTCGGGATCATTAGATAGACTTTCTTATTCATAACACAGTTGTGCATGCGATATTAGGTGCTGTCGTAAGAGCCGTCCAAAGGTGCTTTGCTTTTACAACAAAAAACAAGACCATAGTCCTTCGGATTTGTACTATGGGGATTTTTGTCCTGGGCTTTGGTTTTGCATCAAAAAATCTCCCTCTCTCTCTCTCCCTCTTAACATTGCACTATCAAAGAGCGATGAGTCACATTTAAAATGTTGTGGTGAGAATTTAACGTTAATAGCTCCCAAGTAGGAACTCGGCACCTGAAAATAGGCTATATTAGCCAGCGCTTATTTAACTGACTCGATTGTAAACTAACTCGAGGCGGTCGTGAACGTGATCATAACTTTGCCGACCTCTCTGGAGCTCACCGTACTTAAATACTTGTTTTAACCACAAAAACACAGCACTCTCGATTGGTTTCAAAATGACCCAAAGTTAAAAGGTTTTGGTTAAATTGACCTCAAATACCTCTTGGAAACTATTCAAGATATAAGTCTACTTACAATTACAACAATGTAAAGTCTTCACTTAATGTTCTAAAATTATAGACAGCGAATCAATCTCAATTCCGTCGGTCTAATTTTTTTGTCTTAATTTGAGTTTGCTTTTATGTAGAACAACATTTGCCATTGATGACGTCTCCCTAATGGCGCGCGCATGAATTTCAAGAGGATTGGCCAAAATACTTGTATAAAAATTCAAAAGCGAATGCCTATAATTAAATGAGCCATGAATTGGATTAAGCGCGTCAAATATGCATGAAACGCAAATAAATTGAAAACGGAAAACAAAAAGAGAGAAGGGAACCTAAAATCGCTCGAGCGTATCCCAGCGAAATAACAAAAGCGCAATGAAATTGAAAGCGACAGCAAAAACGCCCAAAATGAACGAAGAAAACTTGAAAAAAAAAAAAAATAGAACAAATCACAAACGTGTGCTAGGTAACCAAACGTATGAAAGAACAACAAAAGCGCGACGGAAGGTTTTTGCAAATTTATTGGAACCAACATTGAAAGAAGAGACACGACCCAACCCATAAAAATGGCACCAAACATGCCTTGCAGTGCGATTGCGAAATAGTGTTGGAGCCCACATTAATCCACGCAAAAATCCAAAACAGTTCGGTGCGTGGAACAACAACAACGATTTAATGACAAACAATCGACCCATGGAAAAAATGGGAAAAAAACTAAAGCACAACCAAAGTATAATAAGGCCTTTATACTCGTGCTAGTTGCAACAACAGATGCTGACACAAAAATCCCAAAAGCTTTGTGACAATGAACAGAACAACACACGAAATGGGGTTGCCACACTAAACGTTCCCAAACGCCGCCTGCGTTTCACAGCAATGTTTGGTGGTAAAAATGTGTTGTTGTCACTTGCGTGGTTGAGTGACTGCAACGACTGGAGTGCGCCATATGCGTTGAGTGCTAGTAGAAGAATACATATATGTACATATGTATGTAGGCCTGGAGGAAGCAGCAGTGCGAATGCAAAGGCGCAAACAGATACTGAAGGCGTTTGTAGGGTGCTAAAGGAATGACAGTCCAAACGGCGTACAAACAAAAGAAGCAGAGCTTTAAGCGAGCGGACATGTAGCGACAACATAAGTTATGATGTTTCTAAAATAAGAAGATGATCATTTACGCAAAAATGCCTTGATATGCAGCGCAAACAAATAAAAGACGTAAAGGCTGCAAGAGCAAGCAAAAATTGGAAAACGTAGGGAGGGGGAAAAATTAACAATGAAACGGCTAATGGGCGCTGGAGTACATAAAAATGCGTCTGAAGTGGCGCTGAATCAAGCGATCCAAAACAAAACAGAGCCAGAACACAAACACACACACACACACACACACATACGCGCGCATAACAAAAATAATGATCAAACGACTGACTGACTTTTAACGAGTCCCATCTTATAATCATACAGCGTTAGACATAAGTACGTGTCTGTAGTTCTATTCAAATGGAAATGGATACGCGTTTGAGTGATTCGTACTTTGTAAAAAATTTTCGAACAGAATCCATTCATTGTTAGCGTTTTCTTCAGTTCCCTTCGGATTGTAGAAACTTTCGATTGTATAAAATTTCGTACTCCCTATTTCGAGTATACCAAAACGGTCGAAAAATAGAAAATTTTATTCGAAAAAATGTGGCAAACGGAAAACTACAAAAATTAAAATTTGCATCACTATAATAATATTTATAATTTTTAGAAATAAATTTAAAGTTTATTCCTAAAAAATTGGAAAAATTAAATTTTCTTTTTTTTAATGTATTTAATAAAAAATTAAAAAAAAAATTCATTTAAAAAAAATTAAATAAAAAAGAAATTTGAAATTTGTGAAACAGTGTTATATAGTATCGAAGTGTATGAGAGTCGCTTTTTGATTTCGTGTTAGAGCAGCCTTTCTAATAGATGTAGAGGGTAAGGGCCCTGGACTTTCAATTTTTTCAAACGAAACAAGCAACATTAAAACAATCTAGACCACTTTTTTGTATATCTATACATATATTTTTTTTTAATTCTATGTTATCTTTTTCGGGAATTCGAAGGCTAGGACGAATAATTTTTAAGTGTTGATGACCTACCACTTTAATGATTTGGTACGACTTGACAATTTCTAGGGCAAGACAAAATTATTTTAAAATGTATGATGTAAAGTAAAGAGAAGAATCTCCATGCAGTAATGAGTTCCGATATAACGTTGAACCGATGAACACGAAACATATTTTATTCGAGCAAATTATAAAACCCGGCACTTTTGAAGACCACGGTGCGCTTGCACCGTCTTCAAGACAGATCCATATGCTGTCTCTTCAATACAACAATCGAAACTATAGTACCACACAAACTCAAGAAATTTCAGCAAAGAATGAACTGTGTTGTGTTGCAGCAACATTCACTGCATTGCGAGTCAGTCGCTAGCTCGGTGTTTGGTGCTGCAACCAACGAAGGAGTGCCACAGTGCGTGTTCTAGAGGTCACATGGTCGCATACATTAAGTGTGAAATTTATGTGTGAGCTGTTGAATGTGTTACATATAAATGTTATGTATGTATGTATGTATGTATACATATATACATATGTATGCATGTATTCACATATTTATTTGAACAAATGTTTAAATGTACTTTAACATGAATAAATATAGCATAAGAATAACTAAAGTAGAAGTCTGGGGAATAACGAAAATCGCCATGTGGAATATCGTGTAGCGAATAAATTAAAAAAATTTTATTTTACAAAAAATTAACCTTAGTGGATAACATAGCTCAAGCTCCAGAACTGTCTAAGCATATAAAATCTTCAAACTTGAAACAATCCATCAAATTCTCAGACGCTACATAAATTTCCATGGAACCTTGAAACTTTGACGTTTAACATGATTATAAAATAAACGGAATTCCATGTCTGTCACAGTCAACTTAAAATAAATTTTATGCCTAAGACGCATACGTCATTTTACCATTTTGAAATCACGGTTTGTGTCTATGGTTGTGCGACAACGCTTACTCAAAACTTAAGTTTGGTCTTTTCCGTTTATTGTCACAGCTTTGCTCTGATTTGTGAATAAAATAGTTAACACAGGGTGACCTTGTAAATCATAAAAAATTTCTTCATACCACGAACCAACTTAATTTTTTTTTATAAGGGACCCTGTTACTTTTCATTTAAAATTTTTGAATTTGACAATTTTTTTAGGCTATAAAAGCTATAGAACTGTTTAAGCATCTTTAAACTTGAAACGATCCATCAAATTCTCAGAAGCTCTATTTCAATTACTTAAACATGATTATAAAATAACAATAATTCCACGTCTGTCACTGTCAACTCAAAATAAATTTTATGTCTAAGACGCAAACGTCATTTTAACATTTTGAAATCACGGTTTGTGTTTATGGTTGTGCGACAACGCTTACTCAAAACTTAAGTTTGGTCGTTTTCGTTTATTGTCACCGCTTTGCTCTGGTTTGTGAATAAAATAGTTAGCACAGGGTGACCTTGCAAAAAATCCCACCTAATTGTTTTTCATAAGAGACCCTGTTACTTTTAATTTAAAATTTTTGAAATTGACAATTTGACAATTTTTTAGGCTCTATATCTATTTACAAAAATTTGTAATTTTAAATTAAATCATCTAATCTCCATTCGCCCATGACATCATGCCTTGTGGTTAATGCAGTTTTAGTTTTTATGTTAAGCGCTTTGTTTTTTTGTTGTAGCTAAGATAAGTAGGTGTGCAGTCAAAAAATGCTTTTTGTGTTATTTACCAATTACAAAAATTTTGCGTAAGTAAAAAAAAAAACAATAGCAATAACAACAATAATATGTGAGCAGTTAAAAAGTGTAAACAATAATGCGTAAAACGAAAAAAAACTGGGTTAAAAAAATTGATAAACAAATAAAGCACCCATACCACTTACTAGGTTCATAAACTCCTTCAGGCGCTACAAATTAAGCGAGTATGTTTTATCGTTGGAACGAGTATTCGTATTTATATTGATTTTGTTTTAAAATGGGAAGGGAAAATAAAGAAGAAAAAAATTAAAAATTTTATAAATTGTAGGTATAAATGAATATTTATAAGGTTGGTAGAACATATAAACATACATACATATGTATGTACATATTTGGATATTCATGTTTGGGGGGTGAATTGCACGTATAAAATGAGTGAAAATGTATGGTTCCCGCACAATGGTAGATAAAATAATTGATAGGTGAATATCTGTAGGGTTATCCTTATTATTTAAGTTCGAATGAATTCTTAATTTTTTTTGTTTATTTAAAATTTTTTTATTTTTGTAATTTTTTTTAATTTTAATGTTTCATTTGTTTTGTTTTATAAAAATGTATATTTCTTCAAAGAAAATTTTGTGTACCTAAATAAGAACAACCCTAGTGAAAAAATTAAATAAATGTATTTATAAAGTATGCTAATTTTTCGTGATTACATGAAATATCAGGTATACATACATATGTAGCTCTGTATGGAATATTTCTTATTTTTCATTAGTTTCCAAAAATTTAATTTTTTTGTATACATATTTGAATTAATTTTTAATTTTTTAATTTTTTTTTTTATTTTTGAAATTTTTTTTATTTGTTGTTTTTTACAAAAATATATATTTCTTTAAATATGTGTGTGCAATATTTTTTTTTTTTTATTAATTTCCACAAATGTAATTTTTTGGTATATGTATTTTAATTTTTTTTTTTTATTTTTGAAATTTTTTTTATTTTTGTTATTTTTGAAATTTTTTTTATTTGCTGTTTTTTACCAAAATATATATTTCTATAAATATGTAAATGCAATATTTTTTTTTTTTTTTTATTTCCCTAAATTTAAGTAAAATTTTTTTTTAACTGCTTCTATGAAGCCATTTTTCAAAATGTTTTTTTATTAGAACCAAGTTAAAAATTAGTCTTATTTGTCTGCTTTGTATATATACATATATACATAACTCAACTGCCGATAAGTTAATAAAAAATTATTGTTATTTACGTAAATAAGCGATTGAAATGCTAACTACTTCATATTTTTTCTAGAAGAAGTTTAGGGAACACCCTTTTAAGGCGGCCGATAGATATTGGTAGAGAATTATTTACAATTGTATTAAATAAAGTTAGCATTTTTTTTGTAATGTAAATAATCAACTGTTAACTTCATACATATATTTTATTACTATTTTTTTTTTTATTTTTTTATTAAAGACAAAAAACATTTTACATTATTTTACTAAGCGCGACTTTGAAAAGAAGCACAGAAACCTTCACCAAATGATAATAGAAGACTAAACATGAAATACATTTTTTTTCAAAAACACAAATATTCTAAACTAATATAAACAATTTTTTTCTATTAAACATTTAGCAAATTATTTATTTAAAATTTCGCAGATACGCTCATTTTGAGGATTTTTTTTGTAAAATACGCGGTATTATATCTCACTTGCGTCATCTTTTTGGATTTTCATAAAATAAAATAATTAAGAAAAAAGTTTTATATTTTAAAACTTACATCTTCGTCCATCGGTTATAATCTGTTCACAATCATTAAGGTTCTGCGTAATTGGACAACGGTATAACGCACCAGTTTGATTTGTACCAGGTTGCAGATTTTTATCTAAAGGAGCACCAACCAAAAGCCTGTGAAAACGAAACAAAAAGAAGAAAATGTTTAAAAATTATTATTTATAATTGAAGGCTGAATATTTTCTACTAACTTTTAATTATTGTGAAATAAGAAACTTAATAAAACAAAGTTGGGAGAGCAACCGAAACTATTATATTAAAACAGAGTCTCCAAGTTACCTCTTAGAGTTCAAAAATACTTCATTGAAGTTTAGAAAAAGTCTCCAATAACCGACAAACCTGTAATAAAGTCGCGGAGAAGACTCCAATAAACACTCGAAATTGGTGCCATTTTGGTATAATTTTTCTCTTCTTTAGTATAGTCTGCAAAATTATCACCATCGGTTGTTTATTTATATTCAAAAAACGCTAGCATATATCATTATAATTTCGAACATACGATAGTCGGGTTACTTCAAGCAAGAATTATGCATGAGTACTGATAGTCCAAAAACTTTAACTATCGATGGTAATATTAAAAGTTTCTACTGCAGGGTATACTGATATGAATTAGCTCAATAGATCTCACGTGGAATAAAGCATATTGTTGTTGTCCGCTTTTGATTATAATTTCGAACAAAAAGAAAGTGTTGCCTTGAATAGCCCCACAGCAACCAACATAGCAAACACAACCAAGATTATCTGACACTCCGTTGAGAAATCTTAATGAAGAACACGAATTAAGAAAACATAATAGATAATCCCTAAGGCAATAATCAAATTAAACCGTAAACAATTTTTACTGTTGATATTCATCTAAGCGAATGGATTAGTCGCAACGTGTTAATGTAGTGTTAATTTAATTAGATGCATAATTACAAAAATATATATACACACATTTACGATATAGCTTAGAACCAATAATTAGAAAGTGAATAATCAAATTAGTTTCGCAGAACATTTTCTAGCATTTATGGCCATATAAACGCTGTCCAACAAGTAAGTGTTTGCCTTTTCTTTTTAATTGAAGAAGAAATCAACACTGATTTGAGAACTGATATTGTTGTAAACATATTGAGCTGATATTAGTTATGGCTGTCGTAGTGAAGCGTAAAATTTTAATTTATATTGCTTTTTCTACTTTCAACACACAGCAATATGTTAGGTGAATGAACAGAAAAACTATGGACATCTGATAGCGGTGGTGATAGATAAATTCACGAAATGCACGGACATACATACATACATATAAAGCAGTGAACGGCAAATACTTTCCGTGTAGACGAACTATGTTCGAGCTTCAGACGCAATTGCACTTAAAAGAGAAAAAAATTCGATCATTCAAACAATTTGTACCAACGGAAAAATTTCTTTTTTTTTAAACCTAAATTATAAGAAAAATTTTGGAATATGATCTTTTTATAGTATAATTCATCGGCTGAGTGGAAGATCGCTCTATTTGAAAATATTTTTAATATACGCTCTATTTCAGAATTTTTTTTTAAATCACCAATCATGGAAAAACGCCCTATTTCAGAATTTTTTTGAATAACGCCCTATATCAGCTGGAAATGTATGAAATTTTAGTTCAGTTAGGTCGTTTTTGAAATTTATTTTGAGATAGGTCGTTCTTCAAACGAATTTTGAAATAGGGTGTTACTAAATAAATTCTGAAGCAGGGCTCTTTCAAACAAATGCTGAGACAGGACGTCTTTGAAATTTTTTTTGAGATAGAGTGATCTTTCACTCAGCAACCGAATTTTCTTAAATTTTTACTGCAACGTATGACTTTCCATTAGGGGTTGAAGGGAGACCTGGAACACTTTTGAAATTGTTTTCCTTTGCTAGAATTAATAAATTAAATAATTATTTAAAATTAAAAATATTAAGTAAAATTTTGGGATCATATCCAGCTAAGGACGGTCTCTGAAGTACCATTGGCTATTTTAAAGAACATTTTACAGCTTCTTAAGTACAATTTACAGTTTCCGAAGTAAAATTTACAGCTTCTGAAATACATTTCACAATTTCTGAATTACAATTTACTATTCTGAAATTCATTTCACAATTTCTGAATTACAATTTACTATTCTGAAATTCATTTAAATATTTCTGAAGTGCAATTGACTATTTTGAAATTCATTTAAATATTTCTGAAGTACAATTGACTATTCTGAAGTACATTTTACTGTTTCTGAAGTACTCTTGGAAAAGGTGTAGTTCCAAAACTCTTAGAAAAAATAATTTTAAATTCACATGAAAAAGAAATGCACTTTCAAACAGACTAACTAGTAGGAAATATATTCTGTTTATTATAATTTTGCCGATCACGGATATAAACTTATACATACATACATATACATATGTATGTATGCCTGTGTATTGACTTGTACCTGAGATAGCTTTGAAACACAAATCATGCATAAATGTAAACTATATGCATAGCGGCACATTATCAGCTCAATCTCAATCAGGTGTAAAATTGTTAGTTTTCCATTGGACAAGTCTGGGCATGCGCAACATTTTTTTTTTTGACGCTTTGTGTAACATATACGAGCGCAAATGTGGCAACTGATACCAGTTTGCTGATAAGCCGCCTTCGTTATGTTGCATTTGTCAATTTAAATTTTGTTATAATTTTTTGGTGTACATTTAAAGTGACACTTTATGAGGTAAAACTGAGCACATATGTACCTATACATATAGGTAATTCTACGAATAGTTGTTATAAATATGAATTAGAGTTGTTACGGACCTTTGACTACGTTACCGATAGATACAAATTGGCCATGTGGTTATATAGAATTCGCATTCAGGTTTCGATGCCTAATGCTCTTAGTCGCTGTTGTAAACAAAAAAAAGAGAAAATTTTTTTGTTGTTGCGAAAGTAAATCACTTTTCAAGAGAAAGTAAAAACCCTTAACATTTTCTGGGTAAATAATCCTACATGTTTATCGATAGTTTTCTACTAATCCGATATCGGCGAAACAATGGAAAAGTTCTATTTAAAAATTACATATGTACATATTTACAAAAACGCCCCATCTCATTTCCGTAAACTCACATCCGTAACATCTCTAGCATAGCGCGTCTGTCATTATCTTTTAAGCAATTTCGACACCAACTTTTGACGTGCTACGTTACTACTGTTGACTGACAACTCACTATAATTATGACAGTCAATGGCCGATAGGCTGGGCTACATAAAATTTTTTAATGTGTCTACGTTTAGGCGTCAAAGTTATTTTGTTATGGAAATTAAAATTTTTAACGTTACAACAAATTTAAAAATTAAATGAGAAATAACAAAAAAAAAAAAAATTAGAAACTTTTCGCTTGAGCAATTAAGCTCAACTACAGCGATGTGACTTTTTTCGTATGACTTTTATTGGTGGCAACACTGCACAGAGTACTCCAAGAATGCGCATTAGAGTACTTTTTCAGGAACAATGAGCGCCCCACAATACTTTCATACATGCAAAGTCTTCAAACATATTTAACAAAGATTGAGCTCCACACAAAAATACGTCCATATTTCACATAACTTCAACGAATCCAATTACCAAAACTGCTTGAGTAGGTCTAAATTTCGTTGACGCATAATGCCAATAACCCTACTCTCCATCTGAGCATGCCAACACCACACGCAAACATGAATACACACACTGCCGAAGCACACACAAACAAATGCATCGATATGTAAATATTTACAAAAGTACACTTTCCAACCCTTTCCAATTTGTTGAAGTCGCTCAATAAACGAATTTGTTATTTTAATGATTTCAAGTGGCTCAAAAAGCAATTAAAAATTATGAATGGCAATCGTTACAAATTTGTTTTTGGGGATCTTTTGACAATATTACGAAGTATGTATGTATGTAAATGAGAAGAGTGTTATAAATGCATATGCTGCACCTCTTTATCACTCGTATATGTACATATGTATGTATGTATGGCGCTCACTTGCAACAACAATGAAAACTCCATGCCGCCTCTTTTCTTAAAACATATGACTGCAAATTTGTATACCTTCTATGAACATGAAATCGTACGTACATATATAAATTTTGAAAGGTATGTTTGTATGAAACTTAAAAACGAATACGAATATCTCTTGCCGTGGTGCCAGCTTGAGAAAGTTTATACAAGGTTGCCACCTTTTTAAATTATTTCAACATGTAGGTTTCAAAGGAATTTTAGGGAGATTTTCAAATATCAGGGTCTTTTAGTTCTGTTCGAAAGTCCGTTCTACTCGAAACCAAAAAGCGATTCTAATACTTATAGGCACTCTATAGTTCGTTTGAAATTATTTTAGAAGATATTTTACAATAGTTGGCATCACTGTTTTACATATTTCAAACGAAAAAAAAGCAAAATACAAAAACATATTACATGTGAAGGGCAAAATTCTGTCGCAGGCTTGGACGTACATATATACATAGCTCCTCATACATTTAATTTTTTTAAATTATATTTTTATTGAAATAAATAAACATTTTTTAATAAAATCTATTTTTTTTTTGTTGAAATTTTCCAATTTTTTATCTAACCCTTCTCCGATCTTTTTTTTTCTTGATGATAGTCAAAGTTCTAATAAAACAACACTTGTTATTCCTCCTAACCTTATTAGATCATTCTATGAAAGGTATAAAACATTGGGCTTAACCTTAAAAATTTCCCTTATCTGTTTTATTTTCTCTTGAGTAAATCGTACCCCGCGTTCATTTGTGGTGTCTGCGGTATTTTAAATTGTCGAGTGAAATTTATGGTAATCAGCATAATTCGTTGCTCAATTGCGAAAGTGCTCTCTTCTCTTTCATTTCTCGAGGGGGAGTTGAGTGTTGAAGTAATTAAACTCTAAGCGTTTATTTTTTTCTTTTTTAAGTGATTAGCTTTTATGTGTGGTATGCTCTCTTTACTCCCAAGTGGTTATTATTACTTATGAAATAAAAGTGAGTGACACTTAAATATAAATATGCCTACTTATGTATGTACTTATGTATATGTATGACTGAAGTGGAAATAGCGCATTGGTAAACTAACAACATTTGACCTTTAAGGAAAAATTTAAAAATTTAAAAAGTACATATCTACTTACTTTATAAAAAGTAAAATAATGAATGCATAAGCGGTTTTACTTTCTAAAGCAACATTGAAAATTAAATAATAATGATAACACCGCTACCCCATCAACAGCAGCATTGCAGGCAAAACAAATTCTGTCTAAACTTGGAAATATAAACAAAATTTCAAAACAAGAAACTTTATAAAGAGTACATTTTCATATTTTATCATACAACTTCACCTTAAAGGTCGCCTGTCAGCTGACAAAAGTACTAACCAAATATTAAAATGGCGTCTGCAGTGACAGGCAGCAGCACAGCTGACTGAGTGGTATTAAAATTGTTAGATCAGTAAAATAGATTAGAGCACATAATACCTACATATTTAAAATTTAAGACACCTTTAGATGCTGGATAAGTAAAAAAAAAGAGGTTTTCCGATTTAAAGTAAATAAAGCAGCCAACTTGGGTAATGCAGTCTGCTTTGAAGAAAAATTTAGATTTATATCGCTAGGAAAACTAAAAGGAAAATTGAGCTGAAAACACAGTAAATAAGAAATATGCTAAACCAAGCGCCTCAAAATAAAAGAAAACCGATTAGCACGTACAACAGGGTTGCAAACAAAGTTCGGCTGAGAAGGTGTGTGGGTATATATGAGGTCAAATGAAAAACAAATACTCGTACGTTGCTTGTGCAGCTCAAAGTTGAAGTGTTAAGGTGTAAAGATGTGTAAATAAAATAAGCTACCATATCTACATATACTAAGGAAAGAGATGGTCTTTTTCGCATTGAAAAATTGATGTTTGTAAATCTGAACATAAAATACGACTACAAAAACATAAAAGCTCGAAAGGAGGATAAAGAAGAAAGAGTAGCGCAATGCTATATAATGGTTCAGAGCATGCGAATATAATGGCTTATCTACGAAGGCATATATGCGAACCATACACACAAACACTTATTTAACTAGCAGTCAGGCCGTTAACACCGCTAATAGCCGCTTATTGCCGGTCAAAATGTGTTAAATCATGCAGCGGTCCACAGGCGCTTGTTACCATTGTTGTTTCTATTGTTTTTCGTTTGGCGTTTTTGGTGTTGTAGCATTTTGTAGCATTTAACCCAAAGTGGCAGTAAATCGTGCAACATAGATTAGCATTGTTGTGTTGCATGTTGCATGCATTTGCACACATGTATGTATGCCTGATTCCTTTTGCCAGTTTAACTGTTCATCGCTTTTCCGGCTGCCATTTGTACTATTATGATTATTATTATGACTGCACCAGCTATTGTTATTTTACCGCTTTGGCTTGTTATAGCTTTTGTTGTTATTGTTTTATGTTAGTTAGCCAGTTGCAAGTAGGAAGACACTTAACATTTATTATTGTCTGTAATATTTGCTTGAGGCTTTATTAACCATCAAAGCGTTCACTCATTCACTCTTAAAGTTAAAAGTGCTCGGCTAAACTCTGCTGGCATCGTCGCATCAATTTTACCCACATAAAAATCGGCGGCCCACAAGCAACGCCTCGATCACACCAAAAATGCAACTCAAAAGGCTTTTGGAAAAACTAAAAGACAAAATAAATAAATCGATAAAAGCGCCGAACGCTTGTGGCTTTTAAACAAATCTTCGTGCTTACTTAATAAGAATAATAAAATACGAAGAGAAAACATGCAAGCAATTGTGCAATGAACAAATAAATAAATATTTGCTTAGCCTACGGAGTTGAGGTACGTCAACTTAGGGTGGTCAAATAAAATAAAATAAAATAAAATAAAATAAAATAAAATAATATAAAATAAAATAAAATAAAATAAAATAAAATAAAATAAAATAAAATAAAATAAAATAAAATAAAATAAAATAAAATAAAATAAAATAAAATAAAATAAAATGAAATGAAATGAAATGAAATGAAATGAAATGAAATGAAATAAATTAAATTAAATGAAAAAGAAATTAATATAACATTGTATTACTAAATGGTATAGAAATTTACGGAAAGCAACCTACTCTCCATCTTCATCTGATATGAGTATGTTCAGTAGAGATCGCTTCCAGTTTATAGAAAAATATTACTTTATGTACCACCCTAATATGATAGATAAGTATTTACAATAGTTTCTTTGATTTTACAAATTGTAGTCTTTGTCCGTTTCGACCATATTTAGTAAGGCGACAAGATTTATGAGTTTTATCAACTCTAAACAGGGCGGCTTGTTCCAAACTTTTATTCTAATAACGCTGATATATTTCTGATAGCGAGTAAATAATTGGAAATCATGATCCATACGAATAAGGAAACAGCAAAAGGGAACAAGAATTTTATTTGTAGCTTAACTAGTCTCAAAATAATAAATCATATTTACACTTAAGTATAAGCATTTGCCCCCACCACATTGTAATATCGATTAAAATATTTATTAGGTACAAACATGGGTATATAGATACTTGAGGCCACATGGTCAATAGCGAACGAGATTTGTTCAATATTAAGTAACAATTGCTATTAATACGGGTACTGAAAGGAATGTGTTAAGATGAAGTAAAGTGATACTTAAATTAGAGACCAGAGCTAAATTACGTAAGCCCACTTAATACAATTTAGGAAGACTAGTAAAATTATCAGAGATGTAGAAAAAAATATTTCTGAAACAATGGGCAAAGAGAGGGTGAGATAACAAAGAGAAACGGTCAAAGAGAGGGTGAGATGACATAGAAGATTGCACTGGTTATAGCAAATTGTCAAACTCCCCAAGCTTCGCATATATGAAATTTACTGTAAGCCTCAAACTAGAAACCACCTTCCCAATGAAATGATTGTGGGAAAACACCTCCTACCCCTACCTTCTAGAGCGATCTCGTTAGTTTGCCGTTAATTCACCTATGTAGCTTAATCCGTTATCTTCACTTCCTACTGTAAACGTTTACCAAATTATAACCTTTAAACGAATGTCTAGTCGTGAGCATGATGGTTCAGTTATGCTTGCATAGCAGGGCATAGCATAGCAATACATAGCACGTAAAAGAAAATGTTGATTATACTTCGCACAACGCACAACCCCTCAAAATCAGATATTCGCAAAACATACAGAATTTCATGAGCTCGCACACATTCTTTAAGCTTTTCTTCTTCCATTACAACGCTTTTATTTGTTTTTTACTAAAATTTATAAGAATAATAAGCAAAAGCTTTGACAGTAGGTATGTTAAGTTACATAGAGATCAAAATTCAACAGACTTCTATGCCATGCTCTGCGTTGCCATGCGTTGTATAATCGAATACATGTAAAACCAATTCAACAGATATCGAAAATGACAGATCCCATGCAATGTATTGCTATGCTATGCAAGCATAATTGAACCATGAGAATGCCTGCAAGAGAAAAGTGTTCTCGCCACACCAATTCTAGATAATAACAATTACCGTACAATCAAAAAGCGCTGCATCCTTATACCGAAAGTTGGTAAAAATAAAATATTTTCTTAGAGAATGTGCAATAAAGCGTAACGAAACAAGAAGGTGTGAGAATTCGACTATTCAATAACAACAACAACACGTAATAAAAGTAGCATCAAACAACAAAAACTTGCAACATAACAATAACAATTGTAATACGAAAAAGCGCGCGGTAACAAGAAAAACATTAATTTGAAATACCAGCCAAAAACAACAACGAGAAGAAAACAAAAACAAAACAACTACTGTAAAGCGCATCATTAAGTACCAACAGCAGCGCAACGCTCTCAAAACGATTACGAGGTTGGCAGTAAGGAAAATGCTCTGCAAGAATTTTTAGTTTTTTATTGGTTAACAATAAAAGTTACAACAACAAAAACATAACAAAAAGAAATATATCGATGTTGTAATCTTTTAGGTGGCAGCTAAAACACTATGTTGCACGTAAATGAGAATCATGTTGCAACAACAACAACAACAACCAGATGAGTTTGGTAGGTAAAAGGCGACATAAAAGGCAAACAAACTGATTTACACAGTCGTGACACGAACCAATATTCTTGCTACAACAAAGTTATGTGACACCTTCACACAGCAATGTGGCTTAACGGAGAGACTAGCGATCGTAAAAGCTAAATTATTGGGGAGCTTACAGGGTGTAACAAAATTTTTTAAAATTTTAATACAAGAGCCTATAAGAAAATTTTTTTTTTTTTTTCGAAATAGTATCTCAATTTCACGTGTATCTTCATTTAAGTGTTGATTATGGCGGTATTCTCTTATAGGGTTATTTCGGTGGGAAATTATTTGGCCCCAGAGTTGCTTAAAGAACAACGAATTCACACCAAAAATTTCAAAATTGAACCGCTAACATAACAACGAAAATATCTTGTTTAATCTGTGTTGGCAATACCTTCGTGAAGAGCATACAAAGCTATCTATTAAATCAATCCTTAAGTGCGATTATTTGGTAATAAATAATTTTCAAACCTTTAGTACTCACTTAATTTCTTCAGGTTCTCTTGCCAATGAACGTAGTTGTAATAATAGAAAACTTTTGGCCTAGAAGTACCTCTATATTGTTTGAAATAAAATTTTATTTAACTAAAATTAAAATATAAAAAAAATTTTTCTAAGACGACGAGTTCCACCCACACATACATATGTACATAGTAGTCCTTATAGCGACATGAATACTCGTATACAGTGGTGCTGTCAGAAATCTTGACACGTTTTCGTGACGGCATTGCCAGCACAATAACAATATAAAGTATAAGTTAAAGTGATTGCTGTCTTATCGATAACCTAATAAAACAGCTGATTCGACTAACTTTATAAGAAACAATGCAGTCGATTAATTGTATTATAACGTAGATCCTTATCCGTCTTACTTTAAGTATACAACTTGCTGCACCCTTTACTGGTCTGTTAACATAAAAATCTACATGAAACTTAACAACCTTAGTGATAGTCCAGAGGATCCTCCCCATGGAATTAGCGACAAGGAATTGGTTGCCAAGATGGTAATTTACGCTGATTGTCATGTTGACCTTAAGGGTGTATTAACAACAAAAAATAACAAAAACACAAAATATTTTAAGCACCGTTTTTATGTATGTTTTGCGCAAAATAAAGCAAGAAGTTTCTATGTCACAATAACGTTGCGCTACGGCAGAGTTCACTCAAAGCAAATAATTTTTGAAGTTGCACTGAAAAGTTTTAACAGGCAAACAATTTGATAGAAAGTGATTTTTTGACATTTAAGCTGTCAATTGTTACTCTCACTGCAATTTTCAAGTGTCAAGTTTGAGCAATTGGTTTGACAGCTGTTAGTTTGTTTGATGTTGCACAAATAATAACCAAACAAATGACGCCTCTCATTCGTACACCTCTCACCAGCCTCATATTTTCAAACAATATAGCCAACTTTGTCCAATACTTCAGTTTACTCGTTGGCCAAACTTCACATGCGAATATTGGCACGTGAGGCGGCACACATACATACATACACATGTATGTACCTGTGTACATGTTTTGACAATTCGCATTTGCTCGAGTGTCAGCGTGAATAAACGAATTTTTATGACCATTTCGTGTTCAGGCAATTTACGGAATTTTAATGAAAAGCGCACATAAAAGCTAACGAACAATGAATACAATCAATAAATGAGAAAACAAAGTTCTTGAAATGACACAACATTGACAATCAGAAGTGTTTGGCAATTGGCAAGTTCAGCTCAAAGCTGGCTATTGCAGGCCATTGCACAGGGTGGCGTTGCAGCTGAATGTGAGTTGTGTTACAGACACTTTCGAGGTTGGAACTGATTCCCAACTCACTATTCTTTCCATTAACATGACCTAAGCTTGGACACAATGTGTCATATTGTTATGTCAATCATAATCGTTGGTCAATATCGCATTAAACAAAGATTTTAGTTAAAATTAAATAAAACAGGGTCCCCTTATGAAAAAAAATTAAGTTGGTAGGTGGTGTGACATTTTTTTTTGCCAGGTCCTCCTGTGTCAACTAACTTTTTTATTCACAAACCATAACATATCTGTGGCAATAAACAGAAAAAGCCAGACTCAAGTGTTCGTCATTTTAAAATTATAAATCTGCCTTACATATAAAATGTATTTTAAGATGACTATCACATACATAAAATGATGTTTATTTTAGAATCATGTTTAAGTAGATAAAACTCTATTTTAATTTGACTATGACTACCGGCCGAAGTAATTACTCAGAAGAGCTTTTTTAGCATTTTTTACTAGATCCGTAGTAAACTGCAGTGTCTGTGAAAACAAAGAATGAGTTGGGAAAAATAAAAAAATCTAACGAATAGGATGGGCGGAAATCATTAGCAAGTTCGACATAAAAATTCAAACAATTTGCGTTGACCACCGTTGAGGTTTCATACCAAAGGTGCGAATTAATGGCTACGATAAGCTTGCACATTTGTTTATATTTTACATACTATATATTTACTAATGGACACAAACAGCATAAGCCGTCAGAGAATACGTGCAAGATATTCACGAGGACATACAATTAAGGTTTCATATAGACATAACAAAAAAAATTAACATTTACAAGAATGGGCGCGTTTGCTGTTTAAAGTTACGCCTTTTACATGAGTTTTAATGTAAATTTGTATGCTTTTTTTGCATTTTGACATTTTGTTTTACCTGCAATTGTGTGGGTGTGCATTAGACTGGACCAAAATTTTGGAAAATTGTATTTCACTCAGAAAAAACCATTGTTAATATTGTAGAGCTTAATATTAGTTTTTAAAGCTTTATTATCTGCCTTCAAATGTCATACCGCTAAAAATAAGGAAACTAAAAAAAAATGTCCTCAAAAATTTTTGGATAAAAATTTTAGGTAAAGTTGGTACTGACTTCAAAATCTGGAAACTTTAAAAAAGGGCAAAAATCTATTTAGAAGAAATAATATGGAAATGGAGATGAACAACTTTAAATCACAAAAAAAACTTTTATACAAAATTGAAGAGCAAAATGTATTTACTTTAAATTATTTCTCGTTTTTTTCAATAAAAATGAGATCGATTTTAAAACACCTAAAGAACCAGTGATAGGTCACAAAAAAGTTGCTTTAAGTTCTGAGAATTTTACAGTTCTTTATGCGGCATTTTGAAAAATAAATGTCAATATCATTAAAAATAAATAATAAAAAAAATTTACCCAGTCTAATATGAATGTAGTATTTTTTTAAAGTACCGAGCTGCTGAGTTTCGATTCCGATTCCGAAACGTCGGAGCTGCTAATTCGTTTTAAAAAGTTATACAAATTTGAAACCAAAGCCAATCGGTAGAAATACCTTGGTCGGAGGGTAGCAGTACCTTGGACAGTTATAATTTGAATATTCAGAAATCAGCTCGAGTAAAGGTAACTTAGTTTCCAAAGTCATAATACCAGTTTTAACTACTGTTTAATGGATTTATGCTACGTCTTCCGATTTCGTTTTCAATTCCTATAAAGCAAATCCGATTTCACGAAACTAATTTCCATAGCATCTCTACCACCTACAAATATAAATACAACTCTGTATATATCTACCGTTTTTTTTTGCTAATTTTACAGGAGTGTTTTTTCTGGCTGTCTGGCTGTCTGTCTGCAATTTACACTGCCTGTCAATCCAGGTACGAGGATGCCTGTGTTTCTTTAGACGTGTCAAAAATGAGCTGGTTGGCAGGCAAAAAATATATAACGACTTTAAAATGCTTACTTCTACTACCAAACCATAATGGTTTTTAACTTATAAAGGAACGTATGTCGATATACCTATATATATGTATATATATGAATGTGTAGTGAATACTCTTCCAATGGCAAACAAGCTATGTAGCTGCGTAGCCTAACTTTGATGGCGACGTGGGTGCTCCTCAAGCGCATGTTAAAGGCAGTAAACCGTCAACAGGAAGCTTATGCATTGCATTAGTGGTTTCTTCTTCTTGTTCGATGTGACACTAACTGCACGATATCCATACATATGTACATATGTATATGTATATAACTTGTTGTTGGTATGGTAAGATTGAGCACCTAACCTTAAGTTTATTGTTATTTATTTTATTATTATTTTTTGCTTTTTTTTGTTGCCCTGCCAGAGGTCGCTTTTTGCTTTACTTCGCTTGACTTTTGTTGTTCTTGGTTTTTATAGTGCTTTCTTTTCTTCCTGTGTCATGTTCATTTAGTTTGTTTTTGTATTTTTTTTTGCTTTTGCCGTTTCAAGTTCTGTTTTACGGTATTTTAGTAATGGTGCTTTTTTTTGCTTTTGTTCTCTGGCATAATTTGGGTGTATGCGCGCACTCCATCTTAATCACGATGCAATTATATTACCCTACCTTCTTTTCTGGTAATGAATTTTAATCAATTTCAATTTATTATTTTACTGTTATTTTATATGTGTATTAAGATCTCTCAAAATTGGGACAAGAATCATTTAGGTTTCAACTAATTTTGGAATATCTTTCGTTATTCGCTGCAAGTGATTTTGGTGTTTTATAAAGGGTATTTGGTATGGTGAGGTTGAATTTGAAAATTGTTTCGAGAACGCTCTGTTTGAACCAAAATTCAATATACATATTCTCATAATTGACATAAGGCCTTCTTGAACGAAATTTTGAGTTGAGGTGTTCCATAAACATATTCTGAGGTAGGTTGTTTCTAGAAAATATTTTGGTATTTGGATGTCAGATGAGTTAAAACTCGATACTTTTCGGAACGTAGAGCACTTTTGTGGGAATATATTAGCAAAGTTCTAGTTAACTTCTCTGAAAACATTGTCCTTTATAAACTTGAGAAGATGCGAAGAGTTCAGCCCAACATTGCTATCCTTCATCCCCAACTCATCCACTCAAAGTAATTAAGCAACTCATCCTTTGCCACCGTTTTTCTTTTATTTTCTCTTCCATTTCTGCTCTTATCATTAGGACAGTGGTCATGCCAAAACAAATGGATCTCGCTTAGCGTAATTTGTTAACATTTCGATTTTGTCATTGCAAAGTTAGCTGTACTTAATCATAGCGAGAGGGTCCAAGTGCCGCTTGCTTGTGCCACAACTTCTTATTCAACTTGGTAGCCTCCAATGAAAAAAGGCAAAACTAAAGTTGAAGCACGCAACGTATTGAGCACGAGTCGCCAGTGGAACGATGGTTATTTATAGCAAATATTCATGTCTCACATCTTCTTCGTACTTGAGTATTTGTATTAGGGATGGGAGCAGCAGCAATAATTTCCCAAATTCGCTGGAATTCTTGGTATAGACAAAGCTTTTCTAAATGCATGACAGAAGCTGCAGCGTATAAAGTCCTCGATCTTAATTAAAAACAATTTTAAAGCCATTTTGGTTAATTGGATGTTACCAGATCCACTGAACTCGGGTCAGTCGGATTTGGTCCTTGACGATGTTGATTCCGTATACGCTTCAAAAGTTCAACTGAAACTGGAGTATGAAGGGCTCCAGGGACTATGTTCCTATTTAAGGACCGAGATGGTGAATTCCTACAGAAATTTGAAAAGATGGAGTATATACATATGTACGTAGATTCACGTTTCACTAATACAAAAAAAATATAAAAATCTTTTAAACCCTACTGGTGGTTTCTAACCTAAAAAAAGTAAAAATAAAGTGCTTCGGGTTTATTCGTAAATCTTAGTACCCGATAACGTACATAAGAGTCTAAGTGATGGTAAATGTTATGAAAAGTTGGATTCTGCTGGGGTACCCGGGATCGGGCATGGCTTTCGAAAGTCAGCTACAAAATCCGCTCGCTTCCTTGCCGTCTACTTCTTGACTGACAGGCCACAGGTCCCACACTTAAGTAAACTTTGGGCTACTACGATCTTTTGCCAGGCGTCAGCAAATAGTTCCCCTCTCATCCCTAATAAAAATCCACACTTTTTTTCTTCCAAATATCTCGCAAATTAGTTTCCTGCATATGCGCCCATTTATAACGTGTCTTGTTTACTTGCCGCACCAAACTATCAACCAGGAGTTTGGTTCTTACTCCATTTCTGCAAAAATTCACTGCATTCTAGCTACCGTGCATTGGTATGTATGTGTGTGTGAGTGTGTGTGATTGCCGTTTGATGGCATGCGGCATGCTACCGCGCTTTAAAAGTCAACCGCATGGCCTGTGGCATGTACGTCTGCGGTCCGTTTGCGATGCCACCACCTTCTGCATGCGTCAATGCACAGGCACAGGCACATGGAACGGCTGCATTGTGCCACATTCTAACACCAAATTTTGGTTGTTGTTCTTCTTATTGTTGTTGTTGCTATTAACATTGCATGTTGCTGCCATTTTTGTTTGGTTTTGTTAAATTTCCGTTGCTTTTTTTCGTTTTACCGTTAATTGAATTAGGCGTCAGCTCGTGAAATAGCGCACATTTGTCTTGGCCAAAAATTCGCTTGTTGTTCTTGTTGTGTTTGCTGTTTTTCGGGCATAAATGGCATTTTGTATTTGTTAAGGTTGCTCCTACATAGCTTTTAATTAGTCACGAGATGACCAAATTCCTGTGATAGCCACTCCAGCTGTAAGATCACTGACAATTTTTTAGAACGATTAATCAAATGAGTTCATTGAAAGGAGTTTCAGAATTAGAACTGCAAAGATATTGGCTAGAGCTTCACTTGGTTTGGGGTCATTCGTATCAGAGGCTAAATTGCACAGCGTCCAACGCGTTGAAGGCATTTTGCATTATTTCGCGTTGGGCAGGGAATACTGGGTTTCTAAGGGAATCCCATAAAAACGGAAATTCTCAAAAAATTTACTTCTTCAATCTGCAGAGACTGAAGTCCATCTCGATAAGTTTCTCCTCTGAAGCTAAACTGAGCTGTGACTAATCCAATTACTCATCTCACCCTTACTAACGTACGGCACTCTAGTCTGGTAGCAGGCTCTAGCGAATCAAACACTTGAAAATCGTCAAGTTAAGTCTTATAAGATTACAAGCCAGAGAGAGACCTAAAGGTGTGAAAATTTACTTAACAGTCGACTCGGAATTTATCACATCAGATATTGACTTCCGGGCACAGACGGTAGAGTATCATTCAAGGAGAAGTTACAATCTATGTGGAGGACGAAAAAGTGGAAACGGGGAAAGTGCGTAGGGCTTTACTCTCAGGATATATGTATACAATATGGTGCTTTACTAAAGTTTTTGGATCGTCTCAACATTTCTATCGAATGGAAGGAAAACGCTGATAAGGTAAGGCTCCAAAAGATACCCACACGAAGCGGGCAACTCCAAGCTATATCCTACCACCATTAAGAAATCTCCTAAGAAGAATACAAACGAAACTAGGTTCCTTCCTAAACAGCACATTATGCTACAGCACCGATGCACAGTGGGAAAGGGAGGGGTCAAGAGTGGCCAGAACTCAAAATCTTAACGAAATATCTTACAAATTGCTAACTTTATTTTTTCGGCAGCGAAAAATTATTGTTGTTTTTGGGTCTTTTTTAATAATTTTTATTAATTTTTAAAAGTTTTTTGTAGAATTGAACAGGAAAAAATTTAGAGACAAACGCCATAGCTTTTTGGTTTTAATTTTGTAAAATTTTGAATAGAAATTTTTTTTTTTCGGATTTTTTTTTAATAACATTTTTTTTAATTTTTAATTTATAATCTTTTGATTTTAAGTTTATTAAATTTTGAATAAAAAATTTTTTTGTTTTTTAAATTTTTAGCAAATGCTTTAAATGTTAAAAGAGCTTTTTTTCGGTTGGTGCCTCAAGAACCAAAAACAAAAATCAGGAACTCAAAGTCAGTAAAAAAAATTTAGATGCAAATATTTTTATTCTTAACATTTCAAGAGCCTGCCCAACCCACGTCACACCCTTTACACGAACATAAAATAAATGACATGTAATTTGATATTCATACGGTCGGTAAGCTTTTTCATAAACCGCATTGTGCAAAAGTCACGTAATTAATTTGTAAGTTCACGCCATGCTCAAAAAAAAAAATCGTTTCCCATAAACAAACATGACTTTATATGTATGTATGTATGTATATCTCGTTACCTTGTAGTCAAAATAACTAATTGTAAACTAGTTAAAGATTAGTATGCATACCAGAATTTACTTAATGAACATAGTGGCTTTCTAACTGTCAGTGAAACCAAATTTGAACTTTTTTGGACTAGTTCTTTGTCCAGCAAATTACAGTTTCTAACTAGTATTTCTCTCTACAGCTTTGGCGTTTCACTGCCGCCATTCAAAACCACATTTTAATTTGCATGTACGAGTGTTTAAATAACCAGTAAGTAGACCAAATTAGTAGAACACTAATTTGCATTCAAATCAAATTGCAGTAGCTCTAGCTCTAATGGTAATCCAATACCTCAGGCGTGACGGCTGCGCTCTAAACCATATACCAAATAATTATACCGATGCAACCAGTCGAACGTGAAGTCACAATCGAACGTTGCATTTTAACCAATTACAAAAATAAACAAAATAACTAAGAAAATACAGTACAGAGCAACAAATGATTTGAAGTGCAGCACACATACACACATACACAAATTTACATAGATAGATAGTTACATAGATAGATACATAGCTAAATGAGCGGAAAAAGCGCTACTGCATAATTTGCAATTCGATATTGATAATAAAAACTGTAACTACAACACTACAACTAATAATAATATGATAAATAAATTTATAAGACTACCTTTATATAAACTGACCATAAGTTAGATGCCAATTTTTAGCTAAGCATAGAGACCCATAAATATAGTCAAATTAAAATAGAGTTTTATCTACTTAAGCACGATTCTCCACTAAACATCATTTCATGTCTGACATAGTCAATTAAAAAAACCCTCCACGTCTAAAACAGAATTTTAATCTTAATCTTAATCTTTAATTGACGAAAATATAATTTTAACCTTTTTGAATTACGGTTTGTGTCTACAGTTGTGCAATGTTGACACAGGGTGACCGTCAAAAACAACAATTATTTCTTCATACCACGAACCAACTCAATTTTCTTTTCAAAAGGGGACCCTGTTACTTTTCAATCCAGGTAAAATCTTTGTTCAATATGTCTATGATTGATCATTATTTTAAATGCCTTTTTAAGTTAACTAAAGATTTTAACTAAAACGCATTTCACACGCGAGTTAATTTAAATGAGATTTAATGTTAAATAATTTTGAGCATTAACATCATTGACATTAAATCTCTTTTCAAAAGAATCCATGACTTTAATTCCATTGACATTATGACACTTCAACTTAATTTCAGAATATAATTTGTTCTGAACTTAGGTCTAATTGGACATAACCCTGAGAGCACCTATTTTAACCACGAGTTGGACGAGGTTATACCGAAATAACAGAAGTTAGTGGGGCCAAATCCTAGTCATTCTGCTCCGGTAGAATGGGCTGTTGTGGGGATATGAAGTAAGAATATATCTCCGTAAGAACTTTGAAGAAATTCGATATCACCTCATACCCCCATGCGACTAATATGGGAACAGGGGTGGCTTTCCGTAATTCGATATCGAACAAAAACGAGTATCGAAGTATCGTTTTTGCTTTCTGTAAGCAAAAATATCGTCGCGTTGTAAACCTATTTATTTAGGAGTCAACAGACGAACGCTACTCAACTGAAGCTATTAGTTGAATTTATGGAGATTGTGGATTGATTGAACCATTCCATACATGGCTGAAAGTCTTTTTAAAATTTTATCCATTGGCTGATAGATGTTCTTCCATGGGTAATAATGTGTGCCGAAATATCTTCGACAGAGTACTGTGTCCCATTGGAGCTGTGTGTGAGCCGCCAGTTTGCCATTGGTAACCGCCACCAGCTAATATCTCCAATGTCGCTGCTAGTCTTATGATTGGAGGAATATATGTGCTTCTTATGACTTCCCTTAACTTTATTTAACTCTCTTTGGTTAGACGATATTTAGTTTGGAAGCTATGAAATAGAAATTAAATAATAGATATTGCTCTTTTTTCGAAAATGTGTATAAACCTTACTATATTTCTGGCAACTCCATAGGATTTGATGAATCTCTTATCCTCCTTCTATTAACTGAAGAGTTTTCCGCACAAAAATCGTCAAAAAGCAAAAAATTACGCCAATTATACATTTTACGGTTTCAAATTACTCTTTATTTTTATTTTTACACACAGATTTTGACAGCCAGAAAGTGCTTTCCGAACACTTCCTTAAAAATTAAAGTACTTTCTGCACATTTCCTGAAATATGAAAACGATAGTGCCTTTGTCGAAATACGGGAACCCAAACGGCATCGTTGAGAGTTCGATATCGTTTTGAAGTATCGAGCCAACGAGTGTCCAACTCCAAAGAGGTGGACAAGCACTGCAGCGATCTTATATAAACGTAGTAAAATTTATAAATTGTTTCTAAGATAAACACAAACAATATGCATTGCATGGGATAATTATATAACAAAGAGTCAACAATCTTCTAGCACAAAAACAAAACAGAACAAAAAAGATGAAAAGAAACATAATTTGAAATTAAAGTGATTGCGCCATTCTGCTATTATATAATAAAGCAGAATTATGGTGTGGGTTAAATACAACTCAGATAAAAAATAATATACCCACAACAACAAAAAAAGAAATCGAATCACATTAGCGGGCATGGCAGACAATGCGGAGCCCAAGTAAGACACGCGAAATCGCAAAACCAACCAAAAAAAAAAATCGAAAACGCAACTATCAAAACAAAATAGCGTAAAATAAAAGCAAATTGATCACATTGAACGGGGACAAGAGCGTGGCAAGCTGTTGACGTATCGACACATATGGCCAATCAAGTAGGCTATGGCAAGTACGAGTAGGCAGTCAATGCGCGGAACCCACTAACATCCATCCGCATGAATGAACGATTGAATATGGCGTTGACAAGCGAGAAAATGTCACTCCAACGCGTGACGGCACAGTGTCATTGGAATGCATAAAAGAATGATTAATAATTTATAATATCAAATAGTAACGTTCTTTAGTTGAAGGTTTGCATTCAAGTTTTAATAAATCCATTGGAAGGAGGTCGAATTTCACTCACTTTCTCATAAAATAACTACTAGGTATCCAGAATAGATTGATTATTTTATTTTCAAATATTTTTCAAAAATGCCCTAAGGTGATAGCAAAGCTCGGGCAGCTCCTTCTAGCTGAAAGTTCATTCATTATGGAACTTAGTAAAGCTTTATTATAATTCTCAGGCAGTGATAGGATATTTTGGGAAGAAAGGGTCTACATTTTTTAGCCAGCGCACAGTTGGTAATAATGAACTAAATCTTATTTTAATCATTATATCCCATACCAGATAAGAAATGGAACTTAGTGGCATCGTTTACGCCAGCACTTATGAGAAACTTTCGTTTGACACCAATATTGCTCTACTTTTTGACACCAATATTGTTCTACTTTTTGGGTGTCTCACCTTGGTCCACATATCTGTCCATATCTCCAAAACTAGTTAAGCTATCAAAACAACTGGTATCTTAAATTTTAATGTAAGCATCTAGCAATATAACGATAGAAGTTGCATTCAACTCTATTCAGCAGCTTTTGACTGATGCGCGATCAAACATGCAGACATACAGACAAAAATTCTAAAAACAATTGATTTTGCTTAACAATGACATCTCCTATCGATTTTTCTTAGATTTCTAAAATGTTAAAACATCCACCTTTTACAATTTTATCATATGTAGCGGTTATGAATACAGATTTTAGAAAAGCTTAGTTAAATATTGCAACAAAAAAAAAAAATATTTAAAAATGCGGATGTTAAAAGCAAATAATTTTTAATAGAAACTTGCTTCCTATTAATTGCTCTAACCTTTCCACTGTACCAACTTTTTTTTTCCATTATTCCAATTGGCCACACAGCATAAGCCAGCACGTCTGGGTTTCGAGACAGTCTTGTCACTTGATTTGCACGACGCCTTATATGGCAGGATGTCTATATGTATATGTAGATAGACATATTTAAGTCCAAGTCGTTACTATTGGAGCGCGTTAAAATAATCAACAAAACTTCGGTACATAAATCTAGCGAGGGCTGCGCTACCTGTGCTAGCAGTTTTTGTATGTCACTAAACTCTTTTGTACTACATTTTTTTGTTTTTGTTTTTCTTTTTATTTAATAACACTTTTATTGTTATTTTTGTTGTTGTGCCTGTTGCATTCGTAATGAAGTTAATAGCAGCATTTACGAGTAACTGTGCAATCGACAACAGTCGTTCAATGCATGACTAACGGACTTTGTAGCAATTGCGGCGAGTATACGATTTGACGATGTACTCGTAACAACAGGACGAGCGCGGCTTGTGTTGGCAGCTTTAATGTTCAGTACGTATAAATGTATGCACATTGAATGGCTCGCGTCTTTTGCCACTGAATGATTTTGAATTATTGTTTCTGATTAAGATTTCAATTGGTGGTAATAAAAGAATGTGAAATTGATTTTTTACGATCACCTAAATTACGATGGAATAAAAAAAGTGTTATTGGCGTGAATCGGAAATGGCTGAATGGCCATTGCTGGAGATGGATTGCCGTGCAGATACGTTGAAAGAGCTGAGGATTTAGACACACATTAATATATCGCACACTAAATCAAAAAGAGTCACAACTCAAAATCCGAGTAACTTTCAGTTAATTGCTTCTGGATCGCACAAAAGTGGTTTGATTTTTAAAAACTTGACATCACTGTGCTCTTTAAAGAGTAACGATAATAGTCGAAAAGAAAAATATTGTATGTATTGGCTGCACTACTTTTTATTAGGCAATCTATGCCAAGAAAGCGACCTAAAAAAATTTTGAGTTGTGACTGTTTTTGATTTAGGGTGCGATATGTTTATTATTCACGGTTTTGTATGAATTTTTGAGTTTATAAGTTGAACGTCTACTTAAAGGTTTTTGAATATGGCGTATAAATTAAACAGGAGCGCATCCACGGACGTGGTTTCCGGTTCTTTGCAGGACTGAAGTATTGGGAGAAGTCAAAAGAAGTAAGCAAAGTGCTGTCTCAATCAGTCGTGGTCCATTAAGGTTTTCGTCCTAATTAGTTTAATAATTAATACCAGCGACTACGACTTGATCTACCCTCCTTACTTCACTATCCAACCCATAAACACGTTGTTGTCCAACAAAGTATGACGACACTACGCTGGTGGCGGTCATGTTCAAGGCAGCTACTACAGCGACTGTCACACAAGTTGCTGCTCACCTGCACAGCAATAAAGGGTGAGGAAACGAAAAAAAAAAAATGGATAAAACTCGTTTCGCGGAAATTATAAAATTTACTATCTCTTCCGACAGCCGGATTAGGCAGGTTTTACGATGCATATTTTTACCTTAATGCACACCTACTTTTTAAGTTTCTTACATTATTTTATTGTTCCCTTTTGTACATGTAAATGTATGCACACTTAACAGTTTATTTGTATAACAATAAAAATTGTATCCTAAAAAGTTAGTACGCGCAAGTAACCGGTTCGATTAATTACCTACTAACAACGAGTATAATTTTAAGTGAGGAATACCTGTGGCGTGCAACAAAATTTAGTGCAACATTTAAGTCCATGAAACGCACTTAAAAGCCGCGTCATTTAATTTGTACCATTGCGAATGCGAGTTAGCCAGCGAAGTTATGTATTATGAACCCAATAAAAAATTATGTGAGTACTTATAAGGAATATCTGTTCACGTCTTATGCCTGCTCTCAATATCAGTAGCCAATATTTAGTTGTGATGCCATAGCAAATAGTGAGAATCAGTTCAAAAAACTCAGCGGTGACGGCACATCCACTCAGAACTGACTACTGAAAAACAAAAAAAAAAGAACAAAAAAAAAAAGAAAAAAAAAAAAAAGAGAGTAAATAAGTCGAAAGTTTTAAGGTCATTTTCATCCTCCCCAGTTGCTGGTAACTGAAGTCATCTAATATATAGCCTAACGATTTCTGTCAATTTAACTGTCAGTTAGCTTTAACTATGGATGATGGTAAAAATAGCCTTTAGTCAGAAAAATTTTCGCTGATTACTTCTGTCAAACGATCAGCTGTTGTGCTTTTTACAAAAAAAAAATTAAAAATTTAAGAAAACAACCACTTCTTCATGTTGGGGAAAAAATAAAATACGTAAAACAAAAACATTTTGTAGGAGTCACGCCTCAAATTTTAGTTCAAATTGCGTACTCGTTTTTCTTTTTATTTTATTTTGAATTTCCTGCCGTTTTAGAAATAAAATTTGTTATCTTGATGAAGTTGCCAGAGGTTTTCTATTACGCTCTCGCTCCAAGCAAATTTTAAGTGTTTGATAGTTTTAGTCAAAAAAAAAGGAAAAATTATTTAACTTCAGCGTTACCTACATAGTGGTCTTCGCTGTCTAATGTGTGTTCAAATTTAATGTTTGCTACCTATCAGATTTTGTAAAGAAAATCACAAGAGCTGCACCAAGGAATGCAAGTTGAACGTTATAAGTCCTTCAACCAAATAACATAAGTCTATTATAAGGCACACATTTTTTTTGTTGGTTATCCTTGTGCTGATGGCCTTTAAGTCAGCTCATCTGGCTCTCATTTCAGAAAAAGCATCCACTAGATGTTCAAGGTTGTAAGAAGCACTATCTTTGTTTGTTGTTGGTGTGCCAGATTACCGCTTGTTGCACCACATCACCACCAAATATATGTGGCAGTTAGCGATAACACAAATGTGTGCACTTAATTCTGCTTCGACTTTTGTACGCTTTCAAGTTGCTTGTTTAGCATTTTACGGAAATGCACTGACTTGAAATGTTTTGAAAAGGACGAACCGGTCAGAAGTTAATTAATGGTGTTGTTGTAAATGTGTACTAATGTGTGGCTTAATTGCTGATGTGAAAGCTTGAGTATGTCGGAGCTGCTGCAGGGTGGTGTCTACCTGTATTTGAGGTACTATTGGGGATATATGTATGTAGGTAGACAATGGTGAACGTTTTGTAAATGACACTCTCTACATTTAAATGCTCGACGAATAAGTTATAATACACTGCACAAAATTAGGCTATCGTATTTTTGATCGAGTTAAATTAACTAATCCGAGTGTAAAATTAAATTAGCTAGTACCGTATTTGGGTACAAAAAGTTTTCTATGGAGCGCTGGAGTTTCACAAAAGGTTCTCAGTGTATGCTTCAGTACCAAAATATACTAGATAACAGACTATTTATGTATTAAAGAATTATATAAAATTCTAGGTTATGAACAACCGTTGCATTTATTTCAGTGTAACTACACCTTAATGTATTCAACAATTAAACGGTTTTATTAATAACAGCGTATGTATAGGTATGTATATCTATAGCTGAGGTCTTTAACCGTTTAGCAATTAAAATGCAATAAATTATTCAAACTGAATTATTAGAAAGGCGGTAAATGACTAAGTAAATTTTATTGAAGCATAATTCAATGCGAAAATATCCATTATAGATGACTGCTTAACGTAATTATACCGACTTTAAAAATCGCAATCGGGTAACGAATATTTTTATTTATGTATTTCAATGATTTTGTAAGTCGACTACAGTGCACTCGCGAAAGCTCGAACACACGATAACTCGAACATTCGGAAACTTGAACATTTTTTTTTCTCCATTGACTACTTTAAAACTCGAACAAAATGTAGCTACTCTAAAACTCGAACAATTATTTTCTTTTGTTAGAAACTGTCGTTTTGCATGTGCTGTAACGGCCGATATTCAAGTTTGTGTCGTTATGTGAGTCTTTTGTTTCATTCTAAGGCGCCGCACTGGCTAGGTTTCGTGCTAATTACGGAACTTTTCTTTTAAGTTGATTGATATTTGTCAGTGATACACGGGATTTTGCGCGGTTAGGATCAAATTTATTTGCGTGTTATAATGGGACGAAAACTACTAAATGTTTTAAGTTTAGCAAAAAAGGCTGTATTGAATGCGATAGAAAATAAGAAACATCAAACCAAAATCACTGCTTTTTTTCTAATACATAATTTGTAAACAACATTCATATTTGCTAGCATTTTTTATTAAATAAACTGGCAATGAACTACAAAACATCAAACCACTCCTCCACCTCTTTGATTAATAATACCATAAAATTGGACAGGGTATAAAAACTGTTAAAAAGAATACATATATCGATTAAAAATACATAACGTTCGAAAACTCGAACATTTCGATAACTCGGACAGGGCTGGTTTTCATTAGTTCGAGTTTTCGCGAGTGCACTGTACTATGAAATATGATAATTCCACGCATTTCTGGCTGCTATAAATATTTATCCCACAGACAAAATAGCCCAGTACTGTTCATGCTGAATTTAAAATGCAAAATGTTGAATTTTCGAAAGGTGTTCGCACTGCTACGCTTTATTAAACTTGAGTTCGAATCATATGTTTTTTTTGAGGTTATGAAAATTCGCAGCACGTGTTTACTTATATGACTTACTTGAATAACAATTTTACTAAACAGGCGAGCAAATTTGAAAATTCCCATAAACGTTCTAAATTTTTACGAATGACAGAGAATGTCAAAAAAAAACAAGTAAGGAAAGGGCTGTCTTCGGCTGTGCCGAAGTCTTTATACCTTTCATGAATATGCACAACTTTTCTCAGTGTCCGCTCCTTACTTACAATTACTCACAAACTCTCCAAAACTGTTAATTTAAAAATACATAGCCAAACCACATATATCGGAGCAATCGGTAATATGGGAGCTATATGTTATGTAAGTCCGATCTGTATGATTTTCACTACACACATCACTCATATAATAAGTACCAAACCTGCAAAATTCTAAGTTTCTAGCTTTCTATTTGAAAAATTTATAGCCCGAAACCCATTTATCGAAACTATCGATTATATGGGAGCTATATGTTATGTTGGTCCGATCCAGGTGATTTTCACTACACACATTACTTATATAGTATGTACTAAACCTGCGAAATTTCGCTCTAATAGCTTTTTAATTGCAAGAGTTAGAGGCCAAAACCCATTTATCGGAACAATCGATTGTATGGGAGCTATGCGTTGTATCGTTCCGATCTTGCTGGTTCCGACAAATGATTAATCCTATGCAAAATGGCGCCTGCTTGCAAAATTTCATCGAGATATCTCTAAAATTGAGGGACTAGTTTGCGTTCAAACAGACGGACGGACAGACGGACAGACGGACATGGCTAAATCAACTCAGCTCGTCGCCCTGATCATTTCGGTATACTTAATGGTGGGTCTATCTCTTCTTCTTCTCATACTTACAAACATCGGACCAAAGTTATAATACCATTTCATGCTCATGAAAGGTATAAATATTGTTGGTTTGAATGGCGATTTTCTTCGAAAATGACAGGTTTGATTTTTCTATATCTCCACATACCCATTAATCTTACTCATCACATGCTCTTGATTACAATGTTTCGGCTTAAAACTTTTCAGCTACTTCCAAAAAAATACTCATTCGCCCTTGTGAGGCACAGATGTGTCATTTAAAAATTTTAATTAGAGTAATAAAGGCAGTTTTTCTGATGGTTTAAAAGTGTATACAGCATGGCCTAGTTTTGCCCTAAACAATCACTCCAGTGTTATCCAAACTGTTTAGTTTCTATCATAAATCAAAAATGATCAGCACGAATTCCACTTTCTAAGAATTTGCCGCGGTTACTTTGTTTAAAAAATATGTCCTGCCATTATCTATTACTCATTCAAATATTTCGTTAGTTCATCCCACTCCTTTACCTAGACTAACTGCCACCCATCCCCCATCGATTGCACTCCAAGTGGCGCCAAAATTCTTTAATTGATTTTAAAGTTGCTTCGCCTCATTCGCCTAAAGTCTTAATTAATCAAAATGTTGACAATCAATTTTTGTTGTTCTAGTCAACAATATTGACGTCCGCCTATTTGTCCAAAAATGGTAGGTACTCACACACAAGTACTAGCTACTCATTGAATTGTTGTCCAATTCACTTGTTAGTCACATTTCAGGCTCGAACGACTAGCGGAAAAATTTGTGGCACGTTCAATTAAAAGTGAATAAATTCCCAAACACCAAAAATGGGCAATGAACATGAACACTAAAACTTGGACTATGAGTCTGAGATGGTGTGCAAATGTTGCTTGTTGTGGTTGTAGTTGTTGGAAATGCAATTACCAAAAATGTGTACAGCGCAAGTAGTCGTACTGTGTAACAGGAAAATAATTGAAAGGGAGTGTTGTTGTTGGTAATTTCGTGTTTTCTATTTTGTTCTGACTTGTTGTAGATTTACACAGTATATACCCAGTAGTGATAGCGAACAGGTAGGTGGTGCGCCCTACTTCAATGGGAGAAATACAATAGGAGCGCTTTTTTAAACCACTTTTGATTTTACCTGCCCCAGGGCTCGGATCTTGGACCTTCGGTGTTGTACCTCGGGAACATTACCGCCACACCACGGAGGCCATAATTTTTACAAAAACATAAGAGAACGACTTGCTCTGTTGACGCATCTCAGTTTATGTTAGATGAGGTAAGTTTAGCAAAAATATATATGTTTCTGAAAAGTGGGCGCTGCCACACCCCCACGCTATATAAAATTTCAATGCCTCATAACTTTAAATTTATTTGGTCTAAAGGGGTTGTGCCACGCCCACATAGTTTTGCATGTTCAATCAAAAAACACATTTTCAAATAAGATTGCTTTGTGATTTGCATGTTAAACTGTGAAGGGCATCGAAGTTTTCAGAGCTTTTGGCATACATACTTACGTCCTGAAACTCCCTACTGGGTATATGAAACCCGGTTATATCGAAAAAACGTGCTACAAGCTCATTAGTGGCACATTTTTTTATCGACCAGCTACAACTGTTTAAAATGCGATGCAACAGCGGTGAAGGGTCTGGCGTTGGTTGCATGCAGCAAAGCTCTTTTCGCCTTACTTCCTAGTCCTTTTTTTTTGAAGAATTAAGCACCTTTGAGTCGTTGCTTTGAAGTTTTGATTAAATTAAGGTCAAAATAAGACAACCTTTTAGATTCGCCTCGGATACTTAGCATTCTCATTCCTTCTGGGCGATGTGGTGAAGTTTTTGTATTTTGATAGAACTACAGCAAAAAGTTTAATTTTTTGCTGAAGAGTTCCAAGTTATTTTAATGTTTGTTCACAGAAAGAGGCTTTTAAGTCAATGTCAGAAAATTAGAGAAAAGAAAAAACAAAAATGGAAAATGAATTGACGGAAATAGAACAAGTAAACAAGAAAATGGAGAGGACAGATAAAGTACCGGAAGCAAGCCACTGACACGAAAAGTGGTCATGAGCGAAACCGTGACGGTGAGAGCGACAGTGCCTTGTTCGGTTAAATTGAAATGCCTGTGCTTATTTTGTCCTTCCACGATCTATTCCTAGCTAAAATAATTCTCCCCGTTACTTATAGCGAGTGTGAGAATCTATGTGCGTCTGTGAATGCAACTCCACCTTCTTGCTTCAACTTTCTTATAAACCGGAACTATTTTGTCAGCAGCTGTCAAGCACACATTGATGTGATGAAAAGCGTTTAAAACTATTTAATTGTTTATTCAGCAAATGCTGCATGCATTGCTTGTTGTGCCAATTCCACTGTTCCGGCGACGCACTTAAGTCAACAAAATGTCCACTTAAATGTACAACTTAATGACTAACGGTGCATAAACATTAGCCACACCGCTTACAAAATGATCAAGCACAAAAAAAAAAAACAACAAAAAAAAAACGACTCACTTTTGACATTTCTCATACAACCGAACCACCACGTTGTACTCTAGCAATACGATTAGTGCTCATACTCATACACACACGCGCTCATAGACGAATGTTTTTGATGTTTGCTTCATTGCATTTGTGTGATATGTCAAAAATAATTGGGTAGCACGCCTATGTTTATGCTTCTGCTAAGGTTGACTGGTTTTTTGATTAACCACAAAATGCTGTCGTGTGGCGCTTGCTTGCTAATTGTGTGAAATTATGCAACTCATATGCTATTAAAGTAAGTAAAATGGCAATAACAAAAATGCTTGGCGCCAAAAAGCAACATTTCTTTGTTGTTGTAATTTTCCGCAGAAGACAAGAAATGATTTTAATTTAATTTAATTTCATTATACAAAACGGTGTTTAGTTTATTTTTTTATTATTATTAGCGTTAAACAAAACTGGACTTTTATCATCAACTAAAAGCAAAATAATAAATTAAAAACACAAAATACTCAAAAATGTTGTAACGGCAATAAAACTGTCTCCATAAATCAAAAAATGGTTGACACATTAGATTTGAAATTTAATTTGTTGCTGCTAAAAATGAGTTATTAATTGTTTTTGGATTGGCTACTAGATATTCATTTGCAGTTACGAGTACATGGCCAAATTTGTTGTTAGAGAACGCTGTTGTTGCTGTTGTAATATATGTATAAAAAACAATTAAAAGAAATTGTTCCCAAGTGGACCGTCAAAAAACAATCATCATCACAAAGTGAGGTGTATATTTTTGTAGGTTATGTGTCACAATGGTAATGAGAAAATCAGCAATCAACTATGAAGCGTAATTTTGGTCAGTGCTGTGAAATTGCTGAATTTTTTTTTTTTAACTTTTGGTGACTGAAGTGTTTTTCTGGTTGAAAACTTTATTTTTAGCAACAGAAATTTTTCAGTGTGATATAAAATATTTCAGTGTAATATAAAATTTGTACATTGCATGTTTTCGAAAACTGATTTAAGTACTTTTCTAATAATAAAAAAGATCTTCGATATTATTTTAGTTATTCTGTAGTCATCACAGCTTGAAATTACCCAAGTAGTGTAATTTTTGGATTTTTTTTCTAGATTTTTTAAATTAAATTTTTTTTTTTAAATTTTTTTTCAAATTGTTTTAAATTTAAAAAAAAAAATTTTAATATTAATTTTAATTTTTTTTAATTTTTTTAAATTCTTAAAAAATTGTTTTTTATTTATTAAATTTTTTTAATTCTATTTTATTTTGTTTTTTTTTTAATTTTTTTCATTTTTATAAATTAAAAAACATTTTTTTTATTTTTTTTAAATTTGTTTATCGTCTCTTGGCAGTGGTTAGCAAGACCTGTGAGTGTAGCCTTGCTATAAAAACTTTTAAGAAGAAACTCCTCTGTCTTAGCAAATTCCGTTGGAAGCTCGCATTAAAACGGGAGATCCGTTAATACCAGGTTTTGGGGGGGAGGTCAGACGTACTTTCCCGGGGATGATAATTGAGGTTCGGCTGAGATTTTTAACATACTAGTTATCTTTTTCAAAGCCAGAAGAGAGTTCGCGTCAGTCGATAATAAACATGACTTGGCGAGAGCAAAAGAGAAGAATACTTTGTTGCACGCAACCAAAATTAAATGCGAAATTTAAAACCAATCAAATTGGAAAATTCTAAAGACACTCTAATAAAGTTCATTAAAAAACTCTATAAAGTGCAAACCTCACACTACCGGAGAACAATTGAAAGAAAAAACAAAACTGAGACACATTGCAGCTTTTTTATGAACTCATAAAAAGCTATGCCACGAGCTCTTGTAAGTACTTTGCACTTAGCAAGCGCTTCACTTTAAGCAAATTTAACAAGCAGCAACAAAAAAACAGCAATTCATGAGATAATCAACATGCCAGAATATTGCATGTTTACAACAACACATTGTTAAAAATTATGAGTGCACAGTGGCAATTGGAAAAGTAGTTTTCAGAAAAAGCTTCCGGATCAATAAAGTTGCGCGCATAGCGAACACATTGAACGAAGCAATAAAACTATAAAAAGTGTAGAGATAATACCGTTCCATCATAAAAGTCAAAAACGGAGCACAAGCATTTCTGAAAACCAAATGGAAAAGTAAAAGAAAAAATAAAACTAAACATGAAAAAATAATGCAAGAAAATTTGTGGCCGGAAAATTGGCGTCGCACTGTGGGGTGTTTTGCTGAATATTATGATAAAAATTTTAAATTTTACTCACGGTAGGAGAGTAGGTAATGAAAAATATTCTTAAAGCTCACATAATTATGAAGAATATTTGTCAAGGTCTCAAAATTAAATATTTTAACACGTTTTCGAAAATGATATTTTTTTTTTCAATTTTATTAAAATAAAAAATATTTTTCGAAGTTGAAAAGGAATTAAATATTTTAATGCTAAATTAAAGGAATTAAATATTTTAGAGCAAAAATTTAACTTTTGATAGCACATACGAATTTGAAATATGTATTAAAATTGATTAAAAAAACGAAATAAAATTTTCTTCTAGAAACCCGAACTTTCGAAATATATCTGAAATGTTTGCAAATATATTTGGTATATTTGAAATATGTTTAAATAATTTCCTTAGGTTCGCCAAAATTTTTGAAAAGTTCGAAAATGTCGAAAAAAATTTTAACAACATATTTTGAATTCTTCGATCTAATTTTTGTAAACAATATTTAACAGAAAACATTCAAAGATTGTAAAAAAAGTTCCGAAAATTTCGTGAGTTTTGTACAAATTTTGATTTTTTTTAAATTCTTTGATTTTGAATTTTTTAAATTCTTTGATTTTAACAGACAAGCTATTAGACAATAAGAAATTCCAAAAATGTCGAAAAACTGCATATCCGCAAAAGTTACTGAAATGTTTCAAATGATTTTGAAATAGTTTTTGTTTGAGATTTTCGAAAAAAATGTATATGCTCGAAAAACCAACATAAACAATTTTTTTGAGAGTTTAAATAAAAAAAGTTTAAAATTGTTGTTAAAATTTTCGACAAAAGGTGGGGCGGATCCAGTAGGGGGACAAAGTTGGATCCAAAATTCGCGCCTTCGGAATCCAAAAATTCATATTTTTCAGAATAAAAGATGTCTTTGATATTTCTTGAAAAAATTTGAATCCCTCTTTCCAAAATTCTGCATACTCCACTGGACGAAAGCATTAAACAATTTGAATTAATAGGGAACACTAATCAAAATCATATTTTTAGAAGATCGATTTGTATAATTCAGTTTCTCAGCTTTTCAAATACTTGAGCTCTCGGTCTGTTTCTGCTATCTACCTCGAGTTGTTCTATTTAATTTAGCCCCAATTTTTGCCAAAATATTCCACAATGCATCACTGACAGCTTCAACTAAAATAACAAATGATACTCAATTTTGGTGCAAAACGAAAAGGGGCGGTGGTTGGCAACATAGCTGGTAGCGTTGGTGGCATAAAAATGTGCTTGGCTGATGCGCCAAAATAGCGTTAAAACAAAATCAGGTCAACAAACGATTTATGGCTGCGAAATAAAAATATGTAATGCGTGTTAAAACTAAGCTAAAAGTAGACAGACAAACTAGCAAGTTGATGGCAAAAAAAAAAAACAAATAGAAATAACAAAATAAAGAAAACAAAAAATAACATAAAAGCAACATAAGTTAGTATTACAACAAAAAACAACATGGGCGCGATACTCAGAAATAAACAAATCAATATAACATGACCGGATAAAAGCTGAAAGCATGTCCAGACATAGGCAACAACAACAAAAACAACAACATCAAGTGAAAATCGCAGCAATTTAGAAGCGGAAAATTGTACAAACTTGATTTGTATTCACAGAAGGACCAACATTCCAAAAGACAATTTGTTTTATTGTATATTTAGAATTTGATTTTTGGCACGACGCACGAGAACGCGTGGTCCGGTTTAATGGTTTTGGATTAGTTCATTTTATTTTTGAGTAATAGAATATGAAGATATATTATAAAAAGCAGACAAGTTTTCGGTGGTTTATGGTTTTTCGCAGTATTCAAGAAATTAGAGCAAAATATTTGTTAGAATTAATGAACTACTTCTGCTTTATTGAAAAAGCTAATTGGAGGGTTTTTAATATGTTTTTTTTCTAAAAAGAGAGCGCCGAGCTTCAGCAAGGAATGGTACTGCGAGAGCGGACTAAAATTATGTAGTCAATTAAAGGGCCAGCATTTCTTTCACTGAATGGAGACCATTGGGAATGAGGACAGTAAAGTAGTACATTTGCACACTGTGACCTAATTGAGCTACCTAGAGGCTTATTATGGAAACAACAGGTGTACACTAGGCCGGGTAGATTTGAGAGGAGGCAAAAAAATCGCCCATTGCTCTGTGAAAATCATATTCTAGGGATCAAAATAAGAAACTGATGCCCCCAGATTTGGGTTGAACTTGGGCCAGTGTTCCTCTTCGGCAATCAAGCTGCCAACCTTTGATGATCGGCATCGCTAACAATATCACCTTTGAGAACATATTGAAAATATTTGCGAAAGACAAAGTCACCAAAATTGTTTTCAACGTATCAGAACAATGCACTAGTGTGCTTTATGGACGATCCAAAAGTGGCAGAAGGGATTTCTGTTACGATATTTGGTCGAGCGTATCGTTATACTGAGTTGTCTTATTTTTTTTATTTGGATATAGGCTCCTAAGATTGAGTAGTGAAGCGTTCAATATATGAAGGAGAGGATCACGGGTGTCAGAAAAAAATTTCAAAGACCAATGTAGATTTAAAGCTGACAGGGCCATTTCGTCCGACAGCTGCTCTTATGATAATAAGTATAAGTGGCGAGCTTTTATCTAGAGGGAGAAATATGTAAGTTACTCCTATTTCTTAACTAAGAGTGCAAGAAAATACAGCAACTAAAGTTGATTTGAGTGCTGGGAGTGCTGAAGATGACTGGTTTACTTGAAGTGCTTCCACGATATCAGGGCACTATAACCTAAACAGTCCAGCATCTAATCCATTATTATTATTTCAGCCTATTAAATTTTTCCAAAATTTCTGTTTAAGATATTTAAAACTGCTATGAAACTAAAGCTGTCCTTCATTCGATTAATCGAGTAAGTTGATTAATCAAATGTTCAGTTAATCGATTACTTGATTAATCAAAATTATGAGTGGTCAAAACGAGCGTTACTCGAGTATTTTCAAAAATGGTTATCCAAAAACTGATTAATTTAATCATTTTCTTATGTGAAAGTTTGCCTTAAAATAGCTGAAAAAAAAAAAAAAACTAAAAACCAAACATGCTTTAAAATATTTAAAAAAAAAATTTAAGAAAGTTTTGAGATTTTGTTCCGATCGCGAATCGGAAAAATATCAAAGATGCAACAAATGGTTGAAGTATCAAGGAACTTCTAAATTTGTGCCGTTTTAATATATGTATGAGTAATCATTTTATTCAAAAAATGATTAATTAAAAAGGCGATTAATCTACTAATTTTCTTGTTGATTAATCAAAATCTTGATTAATCGAGTAAACACCCTTGTTGATTAATCAAAAATCAAAATTAGCATAGCCCTATATGAAACCCTTACGTTGAGCTATTAATTTTTTTATAATTAAAAAATTGACATTCAAAAACTTTAAGTCAATCGTACAAAACCAACAATTAACTTCAGCAAATGACTTGATGCGCCTAAGACATTGATGTGAATGACATCGACATAAAGCTGACATGAAATCAACAACCTTAGTAACACTCATCAACCACAATATGGATATTTACAACAACATAAGAATCACTTAAGACAACTTCAACTATGAGTATCAATGTCGCAACAACAACAACAACAAATACGACATTAACTGCCAACATACAACAACACTAACTGACGATTTAACTGCAATCAAAGATTGTTGCAGCAATGTTTTTGCATGTTGTTATTGCTGCTGTATTGTGATTTTTGCTCCAACATACATACATACATATATACTTAAACATTAGCGCAATCATTATTGCACACACCCCAATCACAAAATGTCCGATGCTGCAGCATTTTCAAGCAAATGTCAAAATGTTGAAATAATCAAAGTGTGGGTGTCTGATTTATAGCCAGACCTCGTTTTTGTGCTTTAGCTAGCAGTCGGCCGACAGTCTCATATTGGTTGCAGCTGCAAATGTTGCGTATCCGCATAAAAAAAAGCAACAACACAACAACCAAACTCATACGATTAACGCTCGTCAGCTTGATTTCAGCTTCAACTTCGACTTTAGACCGCATTTAACACGATCATTTTCATTTTAATCGTGAGTTTTTTGTATTTCATTTAATTTGAGCGGGTGTGTGGCGCATAAGAAAAGTGAAAAAAAAGCTTAAGTAGGTAGATGCTGCTGGCACAAATAAGCTGCTGCAGTGGAAAACCCTAATATTGTTGGCAACACCTACATGGAGTTGCGTTGCGTCGTTTTATGTCGTTTTCTAATTTCACGTTTTGCTTACATTTCGTTTTGTGTTTATTTTTTTTTTGTTATTGCTTACAACATTTATTTGCGCTGCCACGCGTCTTTGAATTGAGTTTGAATTGTGTTGTCCTAACGCAAGCTTTGTTGATTCGCTCATTTTCTCAGCCTTTAAGCGATTGCGATAAAATCGTGTCAAATAGGTTTTGTAAACAGGAAATCGGGCTATCTAAACATATCTACATATATTTATATAAAACATGTTAACATATCTACCTACATACATATACATATGTATGTAATTATTGTTCTGTCAATTAAAGCAGTGACAGCGTTATTATTGCAAAGTTAAGATCATAGCATTATGTAATGGATGGGTTGAAAAGCTCAAAAGCTTGCTGTTTTCAAAATGTTGTGAGATATGAAATAAACTTAGCCAATCTAATTTCAAGTAAATAAGTAAGTCTTTATTAGGGTGAACAAGAACATTATATATTATTCTGTGCGTTTTATGGTATCTATTCCAAGGAAGTGTCAATCCCCGTCGTTAGGCCTCATACATATAAGGTTTACTTGCTTCGTCTTATTTTACTTACTTTCCTTTTTATGAACACTCATTTATCGGATTACATACCTGAAATGAAAAAAATGAAATATTTTATCAGTTTTTAGGTCATTTCATTTTGATTTTTGTAGTAATAAACGTTTGTAAAGGTGGCATATTATGGAGTATAAAGTCTAAAAGTAGTATTTTGAGGAGCTTTTATTCTAAGTAAGCTTAAAGTTTATGTTTATAGTATGTAGCTTCCTGGGCGAAATGAAAGTCGCATGCTGTTTAAGTAGGCAGGTTTTAAAGCAAGAGGCTACTCATTTTACCCATGAGAGTTGAAAGAGAGTATACCTAAACTGTCATTAGAATGAACATACATACATATAAAAAAAGCTCAAGAACTTCATCTAACAAAGAAATTTTGCAGGAATGTTTTTGCTTGCTTCCATATAGGCAGGTTAGTGTTCTCACTGTTATGCATTACTCATATTAATTTTAATTAAGTCTTTGACTCGGTTGATAGCAATAACTAATATTTTTACCAGACTCCTTTTCGGATACCCAGAACTATAGAGGAACCTTGGTAAGATTGTCGAGAAACTCCTATCATAGTCTAGGGTCATCCTTTTGCATCTTGGTGAGGTAAAACAAACACATGAGAGCAGGGTGGTCGATACCGTTCAAACGATTGATAATGAATGCAAAAATGCTATAAGGAAACATGGAATTTCGTCAAGATGGAGCTAAAGGAAGAATGTCGCTGAATAAATTTACTGAAGTTGATGTTTCGACGTAGCGCGTGTCGTGAAGAGACTCTTCAAGAATTTTGTAGATTTTAAAGCTACTGTTTGTCATAAATAGCATGAATAACAGAATAGCTCAGGATCATATTAGTAGGAGTAGGATGGTCACAAAATTTTCAAACGTTCAATGCTTGCAGAAAATCCCTACAGAGATCACTTGTGCCCTCACTCCTCCTCTTAAAATTTCGCATATATACAATACGAAATCGTATGCGTTTGATTAGCTATCACTGTAAATTAAAACCAATCCACGCTGATTGTAAATACTTGTGCTAACAAACAAACATTGGCAGTAAATCAGCGATCAGCGTTACAGCGCAAAATTTATCGGAAGTCAGATAAGTCGACTTGACAGAAACACGAATCTGGAACTGTAATACGAAAGTTTAACCAAGAAAAGGAAGAAAAACAGGCTAATGCTGAATGTGTGTGGTTGCGTTCCAAGAAAGAGTCAGCTTAAATTTTATACGACTTAATATATGCAGAAGTAAAAACCAACGTACATATGCAAATTAAGAAAAGTTACTTACAACACGCTCGTAGTATGTAAGTACGCGCTAATCCTAAACTCAACGAAACGCCAAAAGGTGTTCCACGAAATACGATCAATTCAACCACAAAAACCACTTCGCGTACACGCGCTCAATAAGACAGCAAAAGCTTGAGAAGTAAAACTTGCTCTCATTTACATTGCCACTGTTAAAGTTGTTGTTGTTGTTGTTGTAGATCTCATTGCGGTATGGCAAATTTTCACTAGCGAACCACATTGAGTGATCTTCTTTCGTTGCATCGTCAAGTCGATCAATAAATCAATTGCAATTTCAATCCGTAGCCTCAAGCGTTCCAAGTCAAGCAACGAATTGTAAAGGAAAAGCGTTTTGCAAAAAGCTGTGGCTGGCTTTTTTAAATGCTTTTGCTTGGCTGTGAAAAATTGCCAATGGTGTTCAATGACAAATTGCCTATGGGCTAAGTGAAAATTAACATACGAGTACTCGCTGGAGTTCAGAAAATATGTGTTGCAGTCATTGCAAGTTGAACCAAAAAAAAAACAAAACAAGAAGGAAAGCAAAGAAATGAGAAAACTTCAACCACAAGCATTCGCTATTACTTTCCATATGCAACACATAAGTTAGCGTATAAAACATTTGTGGCGTGCGCATGAGTTGGATGTGTTAGAATGTTGCTGCAACATGCGTAAGCGTAAATGAAAACCACAAATGCCGCGTACAATAATGCGTTCATAGCGATCGCACATACTTTTGCCAGGAAAGTGTAAGCGAAAAGAGCAAAAAAAAAAAACAAAGCCAAAAGCAGTGTTGTGCTCGTTAGTCGTAAAGTCCCACAGTTTCGGATGTGCCTAGTAGAGCCGTAACCAAACATCGTTTACGTTTAAGAGATTTTGGAGTTTCCGATTTATTTAGATTTTTGATTTCGATTTTGGTAACGGTATTTTTCTATAGAAGATAGAACAAAAACATTTTGTCAATGAAGACCGAGTGTTAGTGGAAGCCGGTAGTATTGGGGCGTAAGATCGTATGCCACTCTAGAAGTTCTAACTTCTCGAATACCACAAAAGACTTCACGCTAAAGTTCTCTGGTCTCGCGAAGGTCTATAATGTCTAACTAGTAAAGATAGAAACTAGGGCTGTGCCTTTATTCGATTAATCGAGTAAGTTGATTAATTAATAAAAAAAAATGATTAATCAAAAAGGCGATTAATCAATTAATTTTCTTTTTGATTAATCAAAATCTTGATTAATCGAGCACACACCCTTTCTGATTAATCAAAAATCATAAATAATCGATTGATTGAGTAATCAAAATTGTGGTTGTGCACATAGCAATATTGATCTGTACTTTACTGCAGGTCTAGGGAGCAATCATTTCTGGTTTGGAACATCGTCATAGTTTCACATAACAGGACCTAGTGAAGGTAGCGCCAACCCACACCAATGTGCTTCTATCCATAGTAATGTGGGATGGACTGTGCGAAAACAGTCGCAGAAAAGATCTATGGATCATTGATGACGAGTACCAGAAAATATGACTAATGAAGTCAATTGGAACTCCTTCGTGACTGATAAAATGTCATTTAGCTAAAAGTTTGCCAACAAAATTTTGCTTCCGGGCATCCAAAATTAAAAACTGACGTGATTATGTCCTACACATAAAAAAAGTAATTGTTCAGCCCAAAAATTCACTGGCCTGCCTTTGGAGGAATCCTACTACTCTCCACTTCTCCCGATTGGAATTCCTCCTTTACAGCATCTCCACCTAACTAATCATCTTCGTCTTCCTTTTTATTATCTTTTTTCCTCTTATATCAACACTTCTTCCTTCGTTTAATTCTCCTCTCTTTCCTCTATCTCTGCTTCTTGCCATTCCTATTCTTTTATTTTAGTTTCAACTGCTTCACCCTCTATCCGTCCTATATTTACACATTCCGCTTCTTTAAGATACATATAATTTTGGTTTTTTTTTCTTAACTCCGATTTCGATTAATCGAATTATCGAATGATCCGTAACACTCCTAGTTCATAGCATACTCCACATTTACTGGTTCAATCATTCGAATTGGATACGCATGTGTTATTAAATGTGCATAGATGATCACATGATCGGGTATCGCCACAGATTGCAACATGAAAATGTTGTCTGTGCGAAAATATACAAATGAAGTGGGCTGCAGTTAAGAATTTTGAACTGGAAACTTTTCATTGCTAGAACGCATCTTGGCCATTGGATTCACGAACAGAAATGTGAATGCAAAATAGTGCCGACTACGTGTCTTAGAATGCAAACATCTTTCAAAAGCTTGTGCCAAGGAGAGCAATGAAGATTCTCGACTGCTGACATAACCACCTATGATAGTACAGTAGAATCGCGAAAAAGTTAACCAAACCGTTCCAAGGGTGTTTTACTTTTCCGAAATATTAACTTTTCCAAAGGGTTCTCGAATTTGAAAAAAAAACACGGAAATAAACATAATTTTGGGAATATAATACGTTCAATTTATTTGCATGACTCACTTTTACTCGTAACAAAACAGAAACTTAGATTTAGTTTGTACTTTTTCACATTTTGCATGCATACATATGTATGTACATATTAATTTGTAAGGGCTGGTTTAAAGAAGCGGTCGAGAGACTTGTTTGTTTCTTTTCTTTTGTGTATGAGCTCCTGACAATTTTCGTGCGCATATTAATAAGATCTGATATCTGATTTGCATCGATTTGCCAATCGATTTCCACGAATACCTTCATCGATTTTTCTTAAAATCTCAGCTTTTTGATGCAAATTTAATCTGATTTGCAATGATTTTTTCTGCTTAGTTGACATTTTTTAACACACTAACTATAAACAACTCAGAAGCTCAAACGCTCATGACAAACTACGTATGTACCAACCGACACCGACAATAATTTTTTACATAGAAATTCGGGGAATACATAGCAATAAGGGGAATACCCGAGCTTGTTTTTCTTGCCAAACAAACGTTTGGGTTTAAAAAAATAGATAAGCTCGAAAAAGTTAACAAAAAGTTAACTTTTTAGAGCGGTACGTGGACGCTCAAAATCGGTCAACTTAGCCGAAGGTTTAACTTTCTCGCGAGTTAACTTTTGCGCGATTCTACTGTATTTGATATGAAAAAAGGAATATGGAAGTATCAGCATGACTTTAGCCAGCTTTGGTGGTATATTCAGATGGCAGAGATGTTTTCGAGGTGGAAATCGTAACTACACAATATTTTTTTTTTGAAATATACACATAGTTGTCGATATACAATAATCGATAGCTGAAAGTAATAATCGATTATTTTCAATAAATCATCGAAAAGTCGATAGTTGTACAATCGAATTACTTACTTCAATTCCAAAGTAATGCAAGCTGAAATTTTAAATTTAACAACAAATTTAATATGTTCAACCCACTGCTAGAAATATATTTCCAGACACACCATCATGTTGTCTTGCCGCCAGAAGAAAACCACTCAAAAACCACTGTCGAACATTAAAAGCATCACCAAACAGAAAAGGAAAAAATCGACATCTACGCAATTCAACGATAATTCCAACGCTTGCTACACAGCCACAGTCACAGTCACAGCCACAGTCAGTGTTGGTGGGCTATGCGAGTAAAGTGAGATTTATGGAGCAACTTTTTATCGTTGCAGGCAAATCACATCGAACAGCCAAAGTAATATTGCAGCAGACGTACGCTTTCGCAGGCCAAAATATAATCAGAGGAGATTATCGTACACAACAAAATCAAGCAGAACGAAGTAGAAAGTGGGAAGTGGGAAGTGAGGCAGGAAAAATCGAATTTCATACACACTGCTCCTGCTGCACCACATGAGCGTGTGGGATTTTCTTGGGAGTTAACCACTACAGCGCCGTAATGTGCGCGCATGTGGTTTGGAGTTGAGTTATGAAAATAAACAAAAGTGCGCAGTTTTTAGTTGGATTTGTTTTTTTTTTTTGTTTTTGCTTTTTTTTTAAATCATAATTTTATTACAACTTTGTAAACAAAACTCATATTTAGGCGCTTGCAATAATGTGCAAAAGCAGCAGGAAAATCGTCAGAGAGCGCAATGTAGGGAAGCGCGTAGGACTGCTCGTGATGATGAGGGGAAGTGGGATTATGGTGATTAAAATTATTCTGAACTGATATTCGATTCGACATACATATGTATGGATGTATGTATGTAAGTTTGTAGTGTTGTTGTATAGCGGATGTGGTTCTAGTAGGCTACAACATGTTGCGTTGGGCGTCCAACAGATTTCCCTTATTTATTTATTTATTTATGCAATGAATGTTGTCTTAGACACTTTTCATTTGCTTGTTTTATATTTTGTTGTTGTTGTTATTTGTTCGAGAGTATGAACCTATGTATGTGCGCGTCATTTCTATGTTTTACGAGATAAATTGTGCCTCGTAAAACTGTTTTTCATGGCATCTGAAAGAAGGTTCTACCGCATTCCAGTTTGAGTCGGCCTTTTACCTTCGCTTTGTACTTTTTTGGTTTTTTGAGATCCGTCTATCTCGCAGATTGGACCTATCCGCCCACTGCACCTAATGAGAGTCCGTGCCACCTTTCCTTTTCTGACTTACATGCAAAAACATGCCCTATCGGGGATGGAATCGAAACGAATCAGAATGATTGAGTGACTGTAATTCATAAACCTGCAGTCCAAACCACTAAGCTTTTTAAGAAGAGCTTTCCCTTGTAAATTACCAGTGTGATCGATCTTCCGTATGACCCTTGGGAGATAGGTCTGCCCTTGTCCGATACCCACTTTTATTTTGTACCCGAGTTCGACTGTGGGTATTGAAATTCAACCACAAAACTTAATTTTATTTTTAATATGTGCAACTCTTCGTGCTCACAAGAGAGCCGCTGACACTGCGAATCGTTGCTACTGATCAATAGAATAACAACAACTAAAGTGGCGCTATAGTGCTAATAATTGTTTTTCATTGGTCCACTACCACTACTTCGCACTCACAGTAAAGCTGCAAACAGCCACCGACGGAAAAACGGACGACGTGTCAGCTGACACGATCTACCTTATGGGAATTGCATGTAAGCGATTTTTCACCGACGTTCGTGACGTACGTTTTACGCACGTCGCTACGTCAAAACCAAAAAATTTCTGATTTTTACGTAGGAAACGTGTCAGCTGATCGCTCTTCGACACACAGTGTTGCCTATTTGCATGTTGAGTTTGGGCCGTTTGCAATTATTTTACAAAAATACCCAAAAAAGTTTTAAATATTGTCGAAATATCTTAAAATTTTTGACTTATGTTAAAGTTTATAAATAAATATACTATATGTAGTTATTTAATATTACTTTCGACATTTTACAAAATGAAAAATTACAAATACAAAAGTAGAGGTTTGGGTAAGCATACATGCAAACTGAGGAATGGTAACACTGTATTGAATGTTTCTACGTAAGCCCAACGTTCATAAAAAATCGCAAATTTGCTCATGTACGTCCACCGCCACCGTCCGTTAGACACGTCGGTGGCTGTTTGCAACTTAAGAGCCGAGTAATGCACCAACATCCCTGCCAACCATGATCGGATAAAAATCTGGATAATCATTGAGTCGCGCTTACCAAAAAAGAGGATAAAAAAGTGGGTAATTTTGTTCAGAGAGGTTCACTTTTTACCCATGTTGGAAAGGTTTTTTGCGCGTAATTGTGAGAGCATACTTTTAGGCACTTGTCGTTTTCCATACAAATTCTAAAAATATGCGTTGGTGTTAGTAAAAATTTGTGAATTTTTGGAATCAGAGTTTCACCATGGTTAGCCATGGTTGGTAGGGTAGTTTGGTCTTCAAATGAGACAATCTTGCGTATTTTTATAATAAGATATTGTACCGTTGCGCTTTGCAGCGAATCAAGAATAACTCAACTTAAGCCACATAGCAACTCATAAGCATATTAACGCGCTTCCTGCGACTTCTGTTACCGATACGAAAATATTATTTATGACATTCGTTAGCGTTTATTATTTCAATATTTTTAAAGTCGTTAAAATAATTTATATTTTCTGTCCAGCTTTTTATTACGTTTATTTAAATATATTTTTTTAAGTTTAACGGTTTATTTTAATAATCGACTTTGGTACACCTTTCGTTTACTTTGCATATAAAATTATTTATTTCTTTAAATTTTTATTGTTTATGATTTTATGATTTCTACACATACATACATACATACATACATATACAATATTTTATGTCTTTATGAAGTTTTGCGTTTATCCGCTGTAGGTATGTATGTATGAGCTGAGTCAACTTTTGCGATTCTGGCAGAAGGTGAGAAGTCACGTTTGGCTTATGACTAGCGCACAAACACCTACGCAGTGTGAGCAACGTGCTGCTTGCAGCGTGCAACATTCGTGTAAATTACTGTGACTCTGCGTTGTAGAATCGTTTTGCTTATTATTAACTGTAACTTCGTTTTGTGGTAGTGGGTTGTGACCTGAAAGGCATAAATAAATGCGCTGCAATATGACCATTTTCATTATTTATTATTTCATAGAGGCGGAATATTTAGCATGCGAAAGAAAAATAAAAATAAATAAATAAAAATTTGAATAAGAGGAAGAAGCGCATTTATAGCGTACAAAATTGCATTGATTGCAAATTATTATGGTTTTTGTGAGAGTGTGCAAATTTTGCATCGTTTCAATGAGGAGCGTGATCAGCTGTGATTTTAGTCTTGTTCTCCACTATGGCTCTAATACGAACCTGGGAAACTGTGTGCTTTTGTTGTAGTATTTATTAAAGTGAGCCAGATCGACTTTCGCACCACTAAATATACAGACTCAGTATTACCCGGTTTTATATCCGACGAAGGACTGCCAGTATGGCAGGGCCTCCCAAAATCGAATGGGAAACTTTTTCCCAAATTATAAGTAGGATGACCATTAATTATTAATTGAATTTTTCGAAAAAAACACTAATAGAACCCTATAATGAAATCGCCATTTGGTTAAAATTTTCTACAAATTTATTCTTCGTATAATTTTGTGATATGCTCCCGAACATCATATTTTGACCTAAAAACACTTTTTGAAAAATATTTCTAATTACAATAACCATAAAAAAGTATGGCAAGAGAATGCAAAAATATTTTTAGGTTTTTCTATATTGCTTAAGACCTCTTGATTCTGAAATATAATTGTTCCACCCTCAGACAAAAACTTTAAAATTGTTGCACAGAGTTAAAAAAAAACCCTCAAGACTAACACCCATATTCATAAAAAAACAAAATTGGTTTACAAAGCTTTTTAAAAAATATTTCCACATAAATTTTGAATTATTAAAACTTTATAAAACTTTTTTATTTTTTATTAATAGGGGGGTATATGTATGTATATCGCCGTGGAGATTAAGACATAGATTATCATGAAAAAAGCCAAACTCAAGTTTAGAGTAAGGGATATCGCAAACACAACCATGGACACAAACCTCCCTCTTAAACATAAAATGTATTTCAAATTGACTATGACGGACATGAAATTATCTTTATTTTAGAATCACGTTCAAGTAGATGTATTCAAAATATTTAAAATCACTAAAGTAACTCAATCTTTCATCGCTCCCATCAAAGCACATCAAATTAATTAGTTAAAAGTGATAACTATTTTGTGCTCCTAAACGATGAACTCTTTGTCATTGAAGTTTATTATATCACGTGTTAAGCATATTTAAATAAAAAAAACAAAAAAAAAAGTTTGATTGACCAAAAAAATAAATTCTATTAACCGCTTTGCTTTGGTTCATTGGCTGTGAGTGGGCGTCTAAACTAAACCGCCTTGCTCATTTATGTAACCTGCCCACCTTGTCAATTCAATTTATTGGTGGCGGCATTTCATTAAAATCAAAAAAAAAAAAAAAAAAACAAAAAAAAATCTTAAATTAATTATACGCTTATTTAGGCTAATAGCATTTTTGTTGTAGACAAATGATTAAACACTTTACGGCTTATTGACCTTTTTGTTATTTTGTTCAAGTAGTTATAGGTATTTTCATTTTTCGTTTTTCATTATTTTGAATTTTTTTTTTTTCATGGACTAACTTTCACTGTTTTACCGTTGCAACAGGTTGGCCGCCACGTTCCACATTCGTGCCAATGACGTGTATTTTGTGAAGGCAGCGTTTTTTAGTTTTGTTGCAAGTTGTCATGCTTGGCTGAGTTGTCTCGGTTGGTATGCTACCCACGCACCGTAATAAAGTGACATTTTTAAAATGCCATTAAATAATTTGGGGGAAAACCGTGAGACGCTTTTTAATTACGTTGTGAATTTATAGATTTGTACTGGAAAAATTGGTATTCAAGGTTTTGGTTTTACTTGGAAATTTTGTTAGTTTAAAGTGGTGCTATGTAGTAAGGAAAATTAAAATTAGAAGCAATTTCAAGCTGCTAAAACCTTGAAGAGTTGAGAGTTTAAGTAGATAAACGTCTGGTCAGAGATCGCGATTATTTGGTTAATTAATCGTTTATACAATGCTCAACTTTAGTACTACAGATAATCGAGTTTCACTATTTAGCATTTATTCGAATAGTCGACAGCGAACTATACGAATCGAATATTATAGCATACGAATATTCAAACAATCGAGTCTACTACGATCACATTTATCATCTTAACTACGTTCTGCACAAACTAACAAATATATCACGGTTTTGAATTTATATAATTCACCAACATTGATTGCTTCAACAACTCTTAATTCAATTAACCATTTATGGGAATATGGGCGTTACGCAGCACGCACGCAAAAGCAAACAAAAAATGACCAAATCAAAAAGCGTGCGTAAGCCGGCAAAATTTTTAATTCACTTTGTATATTTTTAACTTTTTTTTTAACTGCAAACTTGTTTTTTTATTTGCTATTTAATTCATTGTTGCATTGTTAACTGCACCCATATAATTGTTTGGAATTGTTTTTGCGAATTCTTTTTTATTTTTATACCTTTCATGAGCATGAAATGGTATTATAACTTTGGTCCGATGTTTGTAAGTATGAGAAGAAGAAGAGATAGACCCACCATTAAGTATACCGAAATGATCAGGGCGACGAGCTGAGTTGATTTAGCCATGTCCGTCTGTCCGTCCGTCCGTCCGTCCGTCCGTCTGTCCGTCTGTCCGTCCGTCTGTTTGAACGCAAACTAGTCCCTCAATTTTAGAGATATCTCGATGAAATTTTGCAAGCAGGCGCCATTTTGCATAGGATTAATCATTTGTCGGAACCAGCAAGATCGGAACGATACAACGCATAGCTCCCATACAATCGATTGTTCCGATAAACGGGTTTTGGCCTCTAACTCTTGCAATTAAAAAGCTATTAGAGCGAAATTCCGCAGGTTTAGTACATACTATATAAGTAATGTGTGTAGTGAAAATCACCTGGATCGGACCAACATAACATATAGCTCCCATATAATCGATAGTTTCGATAAATGGGTTTTGGCCCCTAACTCTTGCAATTAAAAAGCTATTAGAGCGAAATTTCGCAGGTTTAGTACATACTATATAAGTAATGTGTGTAGTGAAAATCACCTGGATCGGACCAACATAACATAAAGCTCCCATATAATCGATAGTTTCGATAAATGGGTTTCGGGCTATAAATTTTTCAAATAGAAAGCTACAAACGTAGAATTTTGCAGGTTTGGTACTTATTATATGAGTGATGTGTGTAGTGAAAATCATACAGATCGGACTTACATAACATATAGCTCCCATATTACCGATTGCTCCGATATATGTGGTTTGGCTATGTATTTTTAAATTAACAGTTTTGGAGAGTTTGTGAGTAATTGTAAGTAAGGAGTGGACACTGAGAAAAGTTGTGCATATTCATGAAAGGTATAAAGACTTCGGCACAGCCGAAGGCAGCCCTTTCCTTACTTGTTTTTATTCGGTTTTAAGCGATTGTAGTTTTTGTCGGTTGACGAAAATTGCTTGCTAATTTGTTGTGTAAATTTATGCAATTTGCAATGAGAATTTGTCAAATTTAATTTAATTAGTTCGGTAATTTATTTAGTGCTGGCTAATTCATGGAATTTTTACTGTATTATTATGAGATTTTTTTAAGTGAATCAAATTTCGAGAATAGGTACACTGTTACAGTTTTCTAAGGTTTATAACGAAAATAAGTATTAGCGCTAAAATACTATAGAAGTTTTAGATATTAATGCTAATTCTTACAGGTCTATCATTGCTATTTTAGATTTAGATTTTAGGATCTTATTTTTGTATCTACGTGAGAGCACTCTTAAAATACTCTTAAAAAATTACTACTGCCGAGTAATCAACGGCAAAGCTACAGAGGAAGTTGGTACATTACTTCAAAGACCAGTTTGCCCCTTGATTGAAAAATCTAGTGGCCTACCTAGCTTTCAGCGCTTGTTCTATGTCATAGAACCTGTAAAGGTCCTGGTGTTTTTTGGCTCTAGCATGCTTAGTTCTTCGCTGATCAAGTAAGGCAGAAACTTTTTCTCGATTATTAAATTTATGTACAGTGGCGGGCATAAATATAAATGCAGTCCATTTTTTGCGATGTTCAAAAAAAATTTGGATTTAAATAAAACTATTTTAACAAAGCCTGAATAAAAACATAAACAATAAATTTTGTGCTCAAAATTGGCGAAAACTCAAAGACGTTTAATCAATATTTTGAACTTTTCTTATAAAATTTTTTAAAATTTTTGAATTTTTTGGAGTACTCAGTCGGTACATTAAATTTTTTTTATTTTTTTTAAAGTCGTGACAGATTTTGCTGATTTTTGACATTTTTTTTTGACAAGCTCAATTGTTTTCATTCAAATAAAAAAAAAAAATTATACACTAAACTCTAGCCAGTCTCCGATAGTGGAAGCTTAATTTCACCAACATTTCTGAAAGCTAGAATCTGAATGGTGATCTCATTTTAAAGATGAAAGCATCGTCACACCGCTTATCCAAATTACTGTCCAAATGCGACTCCATGCCACAATAAATATGGACATACATATGTACTCAAGGCATATTCGACTTGGCAGCATAATTTTCGCATTCAAGTGCGATCAAGCAAAGTCAAAAAAAAATTCGCATACAAATTATAATTCTACGCGCGTTTCATTGCAGTCAACACCTGTGGCATAGAAAATTAGCGACACATACCAGCTAGGCGCTAATGGTACAGTCATTTGTTGGGCAATATATAACGATATTATCTTCGAACAACAACAACAAGGCCAACTATGCTTTGAGTGCTGTTAACAAGTGTTAACAACACAAAATTGGCAAAAACTTTATGGTCGGCCATAAAACTGAACATTTTTGTTGCGAAAATAAATAAACAAATTACGCATTGAAATAATGTAAATAATATAATTTACAAATACAAAAATACATGTTTGTAGTTATGAGGAATTTGGCTAGGGGCAATATCCTTAACTACAAAAATGGTATGGGAAGTGTCGCCTAAATTGCGAATATGTCACAGCAAACTAATTGGCGGTACGCCCGAATGCCCTATTTAGCTAGATTGGCCATTTATGAATTTATGTAGTTTTGAAAATTTTTGATTTATGTTTTACATGTTTGATATATTTAATTAGCTATAAATATATATTCTTTCGGTTTGTGGAGAATTTATGTGCGCATGCGCATTTGAGGGTCACTCACCTGTAACGAAAGGGAGTATGAGCAATTAAATTTTATGAAAAAACATATTTAAGGTAAATCATAAAAATTGCAAAAGGAAGAACATTAAAATATTTACTTAGAATGGCATGAAAATAATTATCGCTAAAAAGCTTAAGATGTATTTACTTTGACTTTATAGCACATCATTAACAAAAGGAAACGAGTAGAATAACAAGAAACTGGGAACGAAACCAAAAAATGCTAGGAACAGGCACTGAAACGGAAACGATACTGTAACATACTCGTATGTCGCGTATGAAACGAAACGGAAACCTTATCCGAAGCTGGAATCTGAGTACAAAGCAGAAATGGAAATCAGAACAGGGAACGAAACAGGTTTTGAGACAGGAAGTGAAACTGTAGTCCAAATCATAAAAATGAAACGAGAGACCAAGACTGCAACCGAAACAAAATTTAAATAGGAATCAAACCAAGATCCAAATCGGATTCGAAACAGGAAGAGAAAGGCAAGGCAGACCGAAATCGAGACTAAACAAATACCGAAACCGCAACTTGTCGGGAGAAATAGGTTAGGAACCGATACTGAAATCAGAACCGAAAGGCAACTAATACTGGAACCAGAAACAAAACGAGAAATGGAATCGCAATAAAACGAAAGGAGCTCAAAGTCAAAGAATAATGAAACCGGAACCAAGACAGAAAACGAAATCAAAGCTAGTAACCGAGACGGAAACAGCTACCTAAACGAAATTTAAATAGGAACCAAGGAACAAGATTGAAACCTGAATCAAAGCTGGAATTAATATAAAAGGAAAGGAACCGAGACTGGTTTTGAATCCCCAATCGGAACGAGTAGGAAAAGAAAAGATAAGGAACCTATATTGAAAGCAGAACCGAAAAGGAACCGAGATCGGAAAACTAAAACGGGAATCGCAATAAGACATACGAAGCCAAGGCGTACACTGGATCAAAAACCAATGCAGAACCGAAACTCAAATCAAAATTAAAGCGAGAAATTGGGTCCGAAATTGCAGCTGAACAGAAGTCTAAATATAAACCAAAACCAAATTCAATGCGGAACTGAAAGTGTAATAGGAAAAAAAGGTAAGAAACTGCGACCTAACTCAGATTTGAAAACAGAAACCTAAAAAAAGCCAAGGAGGCAAAACTAAAACGGAACCAGAACCGAAAACAGATTTGAAGCGAAAAACGACTAGCATTTGAAGCGTCAACCAAAGCCGCATTTGGGAAGGGAAGCTAAGCTAAAATTCAAACTCGAACCGTATGCGGCTCGGAAACCTGAAATTCGAATTTTAATTTATTTTTCAAATGTTCTATAGAAAATATATTTTATAGCAGCTACTTTCACATACTCTTGAAGAACGCCCTAACTAAAATTTTGTTCCAACATTCGTTTATGCAATAATTCTTCTCAAAAAAACCGTGTCTCAAACTGAAGTTTATTGAAAAATTCAGAGATACAAAATGCAGAGATATGGCGTTTTCGTCGACCTCAAAAATTTTATTCATACATTAACGAGTCTTTCTGCAATTTCTCCCATATTCTTCAGCTTACAATCACAATATGAACATCACAATTTTTCATTTTATGCAAATTTGATTGGTTCACTTATTGGTGGCAATGTTTGCGAGCGAGAACACTCCTCAAAGCGTCAACAAACGCGCATGCGCAGTAGATACTAGCTGCAAACGCCAACAGAAAGCAGAAGCAAAACGCGCAGCAGCAGCAGCGACCATTAGTAGTAGGTGCCAAAAGCGTTTGCCCGCAGGAAATACGACATACAAAGAACTTGACACGATTTGTCGTTTACTTCGACTATTTTTCCAACAAAATCTTGCTCCTCACTCGATTGCTTGGTTGGTAATTTGCATTGTGATTATTATGGTTGTTGCAATATTATTCGAGAAAATTGCGAACAAATGAAAATGACACTGATTGTTGCCCCAGGCGATAGGCAGAATCGGTAAATGCGGCAGCTGTAACAACTGCATATTGATGTGCAGCAAATGATGTCGCATCGCACACACACACACACACGCACACACGTACTTAGGTTTCATTACGTCAACGTGCATTGAACTTGCGGCTACGGAGTACTTACACTGTGAGCTAGCAAAATTTTGCTCCTTTGTTGCAACAACTTGCCATTGATTGCTGCTGATTCGTTGCATTTATGCTTAATTTGCATGCAACACGGGCGCATGCGCATGCGCATGGCATCACCTCTGCGTTGCATTGGATTTTATTTGCTGCAAGCAGCCACTTCAAGGATTCACGACTTTTGTTGCAAACTATTTTTGTTTTATTGTTGTTGTTTTTTTTTCGTGTAAATATTTTGTTTGCTTAGGTTAAAAGTGACTTTGCCATGGCATTTGGAGATATCAATGCGTCGATAGTGGCATTTTTAGTGCTTGTTGTTCTTGTTGTCATTATTATATTACATACACGCAGTAGCTGTAGTTGTTGTAAATTTTTTTTTTTGTGTTGATATTGATATTGTTGCTGTTGTATTCGCAATACACTAATTGCATAAATTACTCTACGGAGGAAAGCAATAAATTCCAATAAAATTGCCCGCCAGACAAAACAATACAATGAACTTTATAGTAAGAATATGTGGAAACAAAGAGATCCTCTGGAAAGGTTCCGATACCATTCTTATGCAGAAAAAATGTCGAATATAACCGCCAGTAAAAAATGTAGAGAAATTAGAATCTACAAGGACAGCGCGAAATTGTATAAGGAGCTTGTAGCTAGGTTGCACTCGAAGCACCGTGAATGAATGCTCAATTTTTACTTTAATCGATTATTTTAGTGTTTACTCTCGATATTTTTGAATCGACTTTATGAATATAAAAAAATAATAATAATAATAATAAAAATAGTAAAAAACATATTTTCAATAAATCGTTTATAAGAATTACACAAATCGACTTTTGTTAATAATGCCATCCATGCGTTGGTTGAAAAAATGCGTAAGGCTATGTTCACACTACGGCTGAAAACACATGGTTTCATTTTAATCACTTCTAGATAATTTTTAGTATATTCAAATATTTATTTTTGGTTTATTATTTAAACACAAATACTTATTGTATTTTTTAGATGTAAGACGAGATGATTTTGGTTTTAACTGATTCATCAATTAATTTCATTTTTAATTTAGTGTTAATAACATATATTTCTTTGTTCTAAAGTTAAATTGTAGATATACTATATAAAATAATAGTATATATAAAATAAGATTTATTTGTGTTCTGGGTTTGAGGCCAAAAAACATGTTGTATTATTATTTTTTTTTTTGTTCTATTTTTTCAAATCGAAATTGAGTAATCGGTTTTACCACTCAAGGTCACATTCCTAGACCAGGCAGTGTTATCGAAATTAAATCTATTCGAAAAGTGTTCTACATAACTGTACACTTTGTACGCAGCCTTGTAAGCGTAAGAATCTAAAGTAATAAAATCTGGAAATGTTAGGACGTACCAAGGCTGCCTTTCCCTTTTCGATGTGCAACACTGCAGAGGGTGCCACTTGTTAAAGCTCATGTTCTCCCGATAGCCTCTTGGAAAAACTAGATTTTTCAGTTCTTGGGGCAAAAGTTTGATTTGAAAAGGACTAAATAAGTGAAAAATATCTTGCTGGACATTGGGTATAAGTGCCTCCGAGTGGAAGCCTCTGAACCTTATCTTGACGTTTAAGTTTTGTCTAACATTAACTACGTGAA